>CM051362.1:22147844-22472844 GCA_028015245.1 Cardamine occulta | reverse complement strand
TATATTTATGGTTAATTGAAAGCCCAAAAATGTCCATATAATTGAATTTTATACATTTTTGCATAGAAATCCATTAAAAATAATAAAGAATTTAAATTTAATTGGTATTTATAAATCATTAAATATATAAGAATTTTTTTAAAATTAATAATTTATACTAACATTGCTTGGATTTTTAAATTGATTAAAATCTGTAAACTGATTATTTTTCCGGTTGGGTTAAAATTTTAAACATATAAAAGTCAACATGTTAAAAAAAAATCAAATAAACAGTGGAGGCTTGGTATACTTGGGGGGGGGGGGGTTATTCGATAGTGATTAATGTAGAATTATGATGATTATAATAATTGCAAAGTTTAAAGAATTTGTAGAGAACTTTTTTAAAATTTCACAAATTCTCATAGAAAACTTCTTAAAATATCACCTGACCAGCTAAATATTTAAAAGTTGTTTCACAAGAATACATTTTTAAAAAATCAATCAACTAATAACACTAAACTTTAATATAATTTGAAAGTTAATTAAAGTGTTTCTTAGTCCAATAACTCATGACTTTGAATGAATTTTTAAAATCATCAATTCAATAACACATTAACTTTTAATAAAGAGATATAAACAATTTTTTAAAAATATTGAATCAATAACACATAAATTTAATAAATCTTTATAATTCAAAAATTGAATAACACTAAAGTTTTCAAAAGTTAGAACTCTTTAAAAATAAAAAAAACCAATAAATTTTCTTTGAGGTGGTTGCGAGATTTTGTTCCTCTTTCGATTTGCTTTTTGGTTTTCTTTGACCTTTTTGAGTGTTTTGGCTAACGGACTCAAAACAAATTATCCCCAAAGCAAATGACCACAAATTTCGGCCCAGATCTCTAAATATCTATAAGGCCTAAACTACATTTGCTCTCTAAAACGGGCCGGATACGGTCAACATGTTCTAGATCCGGGTCGGGTTGACTTAGGGCTCCAGATTTTAATTAGAGATTCAGAGAATAAAGTAAGGGTTTCTGTTTCCTGAGAAAAAAAGAAGAAGTGAAAGCAGCTAAAGGAGCTAAGCCGTTTCCTTTGGTTGCTCTCTCTTACAATCTTCATACACAACATCTCAAACCCTAGCTATGCCTAAATCAAAGCGAGACAGACCAGGTCAGAACTCTTCTTCCTTCACTCTCTTTCTGGTTTTATTGTTACGAACCATTGCATCTTCGTAACTGGTTTGCTAAGCTCTGAGTTTTGTAGCCGCCGTCAAGGGTTTATGGTTTTTGAAGCTTTTGGACGAACTCTTTTGATAAAAACTCTAAATTGTTGGGTTTACCCACTTGTATGGTTGAATCGATTGATGAATTGTTTCTTGCCTTTTTGATGCAGTTACTTTGTCTAAGACGAAGAAGAAAGGAAGAGAGCACAAGGAGTCTATTGTGAATGGAATTAGGGACGCTGTTGAGAAATATAATTCTGTGTATGTTTTCTCGTTTGAAAACATGAGAAATATCAAATTCAAAGAGTTTAGACAGCAGTTTAGGCACAATGGAAGGTTAGTTTCTTGTTTATGTAAGATATATCAGTAAATAATGGAGAGATGGGTATCATTTTCATTTAGTTTTTGATTGTGTTTTGGTGAAATGACTCTGTTCTTATTCGTTCAGGTTCTTCCTTGGTTCGAACAAAGTGATGCAGGTTGCTCTTGGTCGCTCTGCTTCTGATGAGATCCGTTCTGGTATCCATAAAGCCTCCAAGGTTTGTGTACACTGCTTTTTACGATGGTTGTTTTTATTTTACTTGGCCGTTTTTATGTGAGTCACATTTACAGATGTTGTGTTGTGTTGTTTCAGCTGCTTCATGGTGATGCTGGACTTCTTGTTACAGACATGCCCAAGGAAGAGGTCGAAAGGTATCTATTCATCTCTTGAAGCCCTATTTTGCTTTGGTGTAAACAACAGTGAGGGGTTTGCCTTGAATTGTATCCTTGTCTCTTTGTTGTAACTGTTCACAATGCTTCTTATGGTTGGCATTGCAGCTTATTTAACGCTTATGAGGATTCTGACTTTTCAAGAACCGGAAAAACTGCAGTAAAAACGGTTTGTGATTTCTATATAGTTTCTTGATAAACAAACAGGCTTGACTGTGATCAGACTCTGCATCTCTTTGTTATTTTCTAGAACTTTTGTACTTCTTCATCATAGTTACTGAATAACAGACTCTGTTTTGGTCAACTGAATTGATCAGGTTGAGCTGAAGGAAGGTCCTCTAGAACAGTTCCCACATGAGATGGAACCGCTTCTAAGGAAGCAGGGCATGCCTGTTCGACTTAACCGAGGTTTTTTGTCTCACTATTTTAGTCTCCCTCTCTAACCAAAGTTTGAATGAAATCTTGATCCAAAAGGTTAATTCTTTTGCTGATTTAAAATGTAGGTACGGTAGAGTTACTCTCTGACTTTGTAGTTTGCGAAGAAGGAAAACCTCTTTCGCCAGAAGCTGCCCGCATTTTGGTAAATAAGAATCTGTATTCCTAAACTCTTTTTTGTTCTGAGAAAATTGAAAATTTGCTAAGACTTGTTTTGAATAATTGTAGCGTTTGTTGGGAATCAAGATGGCTACATTCAAACTGAACTTAGTCTGCAGATGGAGCCCTAATGACTTTGAGCTTTACCGAGAAGGTTTGGATCTCTCAGACGTTGAAACCTCTTAAGAAGCCAAGATTTTCACTCTCTTTTAAATTTTCTGAATGTCTTATTATTCACCTGGATTTTATATGCTACCTATGTGTTTACATTTGGATGTTTTATGTCAAAGTTTTGTTCCTTTACATGTTTGTAGAATATCAAATTATCTTCGAGACTTCCCCATTCTAGCTTTGTTGACCAAAATACACATCAATCTTAAGAGCTTATTTTCCTGTCATTAATTTCACATTTTCGAATTTCTGACTCAAAAGTTGTATACTTTGTAACAAATTTTAGTTTTGACTAATCAAAAGTTAACATAATGTTTTTCAAACTCTATCCTCGACACCATTATTCATCAATCAAACCTATTATATATTCCCTTTAACTCTTTTTTCTCCAAGAAAGATCATCAAATTTTTATATGGTCGACGTAGATTCTATCATTCTACTGTGGAACGTTTCGAAATTTTTATAGATTTTTGTTTTTGTTGATCCAAAATTTTCAAAAGATAGTGTTGGGGCCGAATAAAATGATCAATGTAATTCTAATAGCATGTGTATAATTTAAAGCAAAACTTCATTTTCAGAGTCAGAATTTTTGTAGTCCATGGGCTTGAAAGTGCAAAATTGATGGCGGAGAGAGATGACAAATTCGAAGTGTGGACTACTCGCTACTTCTTCCATCCCTTTTGATATATTCGTGTATGACTATAATTTACTGAAATTATACCAGAATAACTCTACTCTTTATGTTAATTGCTAGACTAATCTCTTAAAAATGACATTACTAGTATAACCTTAATCTTTTGTCAAAAAACAATAAACCCAAACTGAATATTCATATTCACAATAATGCCATTCACAATTAAATTAATTAATAATTTTTTTACAATTAAATTAATTAATAATTTGAAAAAATTTAAATAATTTACCTAAATTATTTTTGCCTCATAAGGAAAAAAAATAGCACCATCATCTCTCATAACTATCCTAAAACCATCGGGACAAAAAAAAACTCTAAAACTAAGAAACCGCCACATCAGTTTTTGAAGTCACCGGCGCTGTAGTTTTTTCCGTCACCGGACCGCCGCCAATCTGCTGTCGCCATCCCGTGGGGTCGCCGTGGACTCCTCGCCGTCGTTTTGCCTCCTCAGTTGGTCGTTGCTCCTCTACCTTTTTTCCTTAACGAAATCAACAATCCCAGATCTTTCCCTTGAAACCCTCTTCGCCTCTACTGCTTGCCGTGGCCTCGCCGTGAGTTCGCCTGACACGCTGATCGGTAACGACTTAGATCTTTCCCTATCTCCTCTCTTAATGTTAATCTACAATTGATTGTTGCTTTGTTTCTAATTGAAGTTTTTGTTTTCAGATCTTCAAATCTAATTCTCAAAATTGGATTTCCTTGGTAGAAAATGGAGAATTCCGGTAACTCTCAACCAAAGCCACCACAACCACCGCCTCCTCCTTCAAATTCCAGCGTCAAAATTTCTGATTCCGGTAATGCTCTTTTTAATTGTTTTTTTTTTAATTTCCCGCTTTGATTTTTTATTGACTGTAGATTTTCATATTATTTTCAATCAGTGTTATAGTAGATTTGTATATGCGTGGTAGTTACGTTTGTTTAGTTTGTGATTGCAGACTTATGATTTTTCAATTCATGTGTGATTTTTGTTGTTCTATTGTTATGGCATATTTTGTTGTGATTTTTTTTTGTGGTCATTGCAGAGTTTTATCAATCAAATTTGTGTTATTGCAGATTATTATTACACATAATATGTGTTATCACCGATATTTTGTTCTGTGACTAACATTTTCTTTTATTTGATATGTATAGGATTGCCTTCTTCAAGTGTTGTGAGGCAATATCTTCCTCGGCTTTATAAAGGTGGGAAATCTCTAATACAAAAACATAGCATAAATCACTCTTCTGCTATGGCCAACTTGTCCAAAGTGCGACATGAATTAGGAGATGATGTGTGGACTTATTTGTTGAACTCTTCCATTGAGGTCTTTGCCAAGTTTGCTGATCTCGAGTTCACTTGGGCTGCTGAAAGATGATATGATCTTCCCAAGGAATCGATACTTTCGAGGGGTAGAACGAAAAGAATGGATAGATGGATAGTGATGAAGTGAATGGATCACACAAAAGTTGCGGAAGACCTTTGATATTTCCTCAATGATTCTTCTGAGATATGACACACTCGAAATCGCCAAGGTTTGAATCGCGGATATGACATACCTTGATTCGATTTGATTGAAAGATATTACTCACCAACAATCGAGAATTGTTTTTCAAAGAACACAAGAGGAATCACTCTCAAATTTTTAATAAAAAATATGTAATTCTGAATATAAAACTAGAGTTTTAAAGAAAAGATGGAGTAAGAAAAAATCTAGAATTAAACACAGAAAATTAAGAAAACATTAACTAATTTTGAATAACTCTTGAACTCTCCCACGCCAACTCCTCCTCTTTTTTTACTGATTTTTGATCAGATAAATATTTATCTGGGCTATCTTTATTCTTCCTTGGGCTTGAAACTTCTGAAAATAAATCCCAAAAATTATTGGACTTGGACCTGAACTTATCTTGTTGACTCTTGTGGACTAGGTGGATT
Source organism: Cardamine occulta (assembly GCA_028015245.1). Taxonomy (NCBI): domain Eukaryota; kingdom Viridiplantae; phylum Streptophyta; class Magnoliopsida; order Brassicales; family Brassicaceae; genus Cardamine; species Cardamine occulta. The sequence continues at coordinate 22,467,557 of CM051362.1, read as the reverse complement.
GGAGTGACCCATTTACCTCATTAAAACCCTCCTTTGGAAAACCCATTGGGACAAAACCAAAGGCTGGAAAAAGAGTACAAACAAGTCCCCCCGTTTATTAGTCCACTCGAGCAACCAAGATAATTTTATTCACCATGTCTCCGAACTGAATTGTAGCTGGTTGAACTTGAGTGAGTAATGTGGTGATTGCATTCCCGAACTCTTTGGCTCTTGATCTTGTCATCGGTCCACTTGGCACGAGCAAAGTGTTCTCGGCTTCAAGTGGCTCCCGTATGCTATCCATGATCACATCATCCCCTCTTTCTTGAAAAGGATTTGCCCTCAAATCTGGAACATCTGCAACAAAAAGGATTAAGTTAGCAACGTTAAAGCTTGAACTCACATTGTACTTACCTTGGAGATCGAGTTGATAAGAATTATCGTTGATCTTCTTTGTAACTCGGAATGGACCGTCAATCCTTGGCATCAACTTAGACTTCCTCTCAGCCGGAAATCTTTCCTTCCTTAGATGTATCCAAATGAGGTCTCTTTCCTTTAAAATCATCTTGCGCCTGCCCTTGTTAGCTTGTTTGGCGTACAGCTTTGTCTTCTCCTCGATGTTGTGCTTTGCTTTCTCATGAATCTATTTAACAAGTTCAGCTTTCTTTTTCCCATCCAAGTTTGTTCTTTCACTCAAAGGCAATGGGGTTAGATCCAAAGGAGATAAAGGATTAAAACCGTAAACAATTTCAAAGGGAGAAAACTTTGTGGCGGAATGCACTGATCGATTATAAGCAAATTCAACATGTGGTAATCATTTTTTCCAAGTTTTTAAGTTCTTTTTAATCAAGGCACGCAACAAGGTAGACAAAATTCTATTAACTACTTCAGTTTGACCGTCGGATTGAGGATGACAAGTAGTTGAAAACAGCAACTTAGTTGCTAGCTTAGACCAAAGTGTTTTCCAAAAATAACTCAAGAACTTAGTGTCCCTATCACTGACTATAGTCCTAGGCATTTCATGCAAACGAACTACTTCTTTAAAGAACAAGTCAGCTATATAAGAAGCATCATCAATTTTATGACAAGCAAGAAAATGCGCCATTTTAGAGAACCTATCGACAACAACAAAGATCGAGTATTTTTCAGTCCTAGTTCTAGGTAATCCAAGCACAAAATCCATGGAAATGTCAGTCCAAAGCTGATCAGAAATAGGCAAGGGCGTGTACATACCTTGGAACTATATCTTCGATTTAGCTTGTTTGCACGTGACACATCTCCCACAAATTCTTTCGACATCTCTCTTCATTTGCGGCCAGTATAAGTGTTCTTGCATCACTTTTAAAGTCTTGGCGATCCCAAATACCCCATCAAACCTCCGCCATGTGCCTCCCTAACTAACAAGTCTCTCACGAAACAATTAGGCGCACATAATCGATTTTCATAGAAAAGAAATCCGTCATGCCTAAAATATTTCTCAAAAGCAAATTTATCACATGACTTAAAAATCTCTTGAAAATCCGAATCAGCTTGATAAAGATCTTTAAGGTGTTCAAATCCCAATAGCTTAGCATCCAAAGTAGAAATCAAGGCATACCTTCGAGATAAGGCATCATCAACTATATTTTCGTTACCTTGTTTATACTTGATCACATAGGGAAATGTTTCGATGAATTCTACCCACCTAGCATGCCTCTTGTGGAGCTTTTGCTGAACTTTTAAATGCTTCAAAGACTCGTGGTCAGTATGAATGAAAAACTCCTTTGGCCAGAGGTAGTGTTGCCACGTTTGCAAGGCTCGGACTAGCGCGTACAACTCCTTGTCGTAGGTTGGATAGTTTAATGTAACTCCTCCAAGCTTCTCACTGAAAAAGGCTATGAGCTTCTTCTCTTGCATCAAGACAGCTCCAATACCTACACAAGATGCATCACACTCTATTTCAAAAGTTTTAAGAAAATTCAGTAAAGATAAAAGTGGTGCATTGGTGAGTTTATCCTTTAATGCTTGGAACGCTTTTTCTTGTGCTTGCTCCCATTTAAATCCTACACTTTTCTTGATCACTTCAGTGAGAGGAGCAGCTATGGTACTGAAGTCTTTCACAAATCTTCGATAGAATCCTGCAAGCCCATGGAAACTTCTCACTTCACCTACGGTTTTTTGCCTGGGCCATTCGCGGACAGCTCTAACCTTCTCTTCGTCCACTTTGATGCCATTTGCACTTATGACAAAACCTAGAAACACGAGATTATCCATACAAAAAATATATTTCTTCAGATTAGCATAAAGTTTATCTTTCCTAAGAACCATCAAAACCGCTTCTAGATGATTAACATGCTCTTCTAAATTTTTGCTGTAAACTAAGATATCATCAAAGTAAACAACAACAAAAATTCCAATGAAGCTCCTTAAAACATGATTCATCAACCTCATGAAAGTACTAGGTGCGTTGGTTAATCGAAATGGCATAACTAACCATTCATACATGTCATGTTTAGTTTTAAACGCAGTTTTCCATTCATCACCCTCTTTCATCCTAATTTGATGGTATCCACTCTTAAGATCTATTTTCAAAAATATGCTAGAACCATGCAACTCACCTAACATATCATCTAAACGAGGGATAGGGTGGCGATACTTTACAGTGATATTGTTGATGGCTCGACAATCAATGCACATCCTCCAAGTTCCATCTTTTTTTGGAACGAGCAGCACCGACACAACATAAGGGCTCATGCTCTCTCGGATGTATCCTTTGTCCATCAGCTCAATCACTTGCTTTTGAAGCTCCTTAGTCTCTACCGGATTGGTTCTATACGCTGGCCTGTTAGGAAGTGAAGCTCCTGGCTCAAAATCAATCTGGTGCTCAATCCCACGAATAGGCGACAATTCCTTGGGATTTTCCTCTGGAAAGATATCTTCAAAATCCTGTAAAATATAAGAGATTTTGCTCGGCAAATCCGGTACGGGATTAGTAAGGTTCAACAAGGCTTTTTTTTGTAAACAAATAAGAGAACAGGTTGTTTAGAGAACAGAGCTCTCTTAACCACATTAGACCTCACAAAGAAATTTGAATGCCTCACAGGTTTACTCTCACAAGCCTTTTTCTTGGTTTTTCTCAAACTCTCATTTTTATTTTGAGGTGGCGTGTTTAGGGGTTCACTCACAATGGTTTTTTTTGTTGTTGCAGCTGAAGTTGGTCTTGATGAACCTCATGTGGCGCCAAAGGAGCAAGTATCATTTTTCGGCCATTGAACTCGAAAGAGTAACGATTAGTAAAACTGTTGTAAGACCCTTCTATCGAATTGCCATGGTCTTCCAAGTTTTATATGGCCGGCCTCCATAGGTAAAAGATCACATAGAATTTCGTCCTCATACTTGTCTATGGTTAAAGGAACCAATACTTGGCGGCTCACGGTCATCTCACCAGCATCATTAAGCCATTGAAGCTTAAAAGGTTTCGGATGCTTCTTAACTTCCAGCCCTAACTTTTTCACCATTGTTTCACTAGCCACATTAGTACAATTTCCACCATCAATAATAAGGTTGCAAACCTTACCTTGTACCAAACATCTTGTGTGAAACAAGTTCTCCCGCTGCTTTTGGACAGTATCTTTGACTTGAATACTGAAGGAACGTCTTGTTACCAATAATTCTCCGATGGCTGGTAACTCTATGTCCTCATCCTCAGTTTTACCATCACTTTCAAGCTTTTCCTCCTTAGTTTCAATCTCGCCATTATCCAATAGAATCATAGTCCGCTTGTTGGTGCATTCGTTGGCGAAGTGTCCTCTCCCTTGACACTTGAAACATTTAACGTCCCAATTTCTAGATGGAGTCGTCACAGCTTTACCCTTGGCGTCTTGAGTATTGGCGTAGGGCTTAGGATCAAGTTTTGGCTCGACAACGGTCCTATCCTCCCGGCTGTAACTCGTTCTAGTATTAACCGCTCCAGTTCCATAGGAAAGTCTAGAAGTACTCCTCCTCTATATTTGTTGCTCAACCAAAATAGCCTTATGAAGCATTTCTTCCATGTCGTTGTAAGTTTGAAGCTCCATCCTATCTTGAATATCACGAGCCAATCCACTAAAAAACCTTGCCATTGTCGCCTCGGTGTCTTCATCTATATCGGCCTTAATCATTAGAGATTCCATCTCTTGAAAGTAATCCTCCACACTCTTACTACCTTGAGATAGACGTCTAAGCTTTTGATGCAACTCCCGATGATAGTGACTTGGAACAAATCTTTTCCTTATCAGATTTTTCAACTCTTGCCAAGTAACTACGGGCGGTTCACGGTTGCGTCTTCTACTCGTCACGATCTGATCCCACCAATTAACAGCGTAATCATAAAACTCCGTTGCCGCTACTTGAACCTTCTTTTGCTCCGAATAATTTTGACAATCAAACACGAGCTCAATTTTATTCTCCCACTCCAAGTAAGCGTCCGGATCATTTTTCCCGTGAAATGATGGTATCTTCAACTTAAGTCCACCGAGATGGTCCTCATTTCGACCTCTAGCTTCTCTTACTTGTCTCGGCCTTCTTCGACTTCGATTAGAGGCTTGACTACCCCTGCTGTAGTAATTCAAATGGTCCTGATCATCATCTCCTTGAGGTTGTTCTCTTCTTCTTCTACCAGCAATATTTAGCGGTAGTCCTTGATTAATGGACTCTTGGATCGTATCGATCCTTTCATTGACTGCTTCCATCTCATGACTCAACATTCGCCTCATCTCTCCCATAAGAGCTTGCACATCCATATTGTTACTTCTTGCTCCACGAGCTCGGTTGGTGTTCTCAGCATCTTCGCTTTCGTGATTAGACATAATGAATTTTTTTTTCCTGCACACTTAACAAACGTTAGTAATAAAAAGTAGATCCTCACAAGTGTTTCACTCCTTTTTATTCACTCAACACTCAACACTCAAGAAGTCCTCTCTCAGTGATTTCTCAATGGTTTGTATCAAACAAAACCGATCAAATCCAATGAACAATTCCGACAACACAAAACGAATGGATTGAATTCGAGATAGAAAGAAAAGATTTTAGTAATTTTTTTATATAAATAAGAACATATCAAATGATCAGAAAAATTTAGGAGATAAATTAGAAAAATAATTCCCCCCCCTAAACTATTTATTTCGGACTGATTTTTTTTTTCTTTTGGTCCGATCAAATTCCTTTTTTTTATATAACAAACTCAGATAAAACTAGAACTAAAATAGAGATCAACAAGAAAATATGATAAAAAAAATTGACTAATCCCCAAATGATTGATCCGATCAAACAAGAACAAAAGGACAAGAGAGAAATAAAAGGTCTAAGATAAAAAGATGACAGATACGAATACCGATCCCGAAAGTGTGCTCTGATACCACTTGATATGATCCTCCCAAGAAATCGACACTTTCGAGGGGTATAACGAAAAGAATGGATAGATGGATAGTGATGAAGTGAATGGATCACACAAAGGTTGCGGAAGACCTTTGATATTTCCTCAATGACTCTTCCGAGATATGACACACTCAAAATCACCAAGGTTTGAATCGCGGATATGACACACCTTGATTTGATTTGATTGAAGGATATTACTCACCAACAATAGAGAATTATCTTTCAAGAACACATGAGAAATCACTCTCAGATTTTTAATAAAAAAAAGATGTCTTCCCAATTCTGAATACAAAACTAGAGTTTTAAAGAAAAGATGGAGTAAGAAAAAATCTAGAATTAAACACAGAAAATTAAGAAAACATTAACTAATTTTGAATAACTCTTGAACTCTCCCACGCCAACTCCTCCTCTTCTTTGACCGATTTTTGATCAGATAAATATTTATCTGGGCTATCTTTATTCTTCCTTGGGCTTGAAACTTCTGAAAATAAATCCCAAAAATTATTGGACTTGGACCTAAACTTATCTTATTGACTCTTGTGGACTAGGTGGATTGGAGTGACCCATTTGCCTCATTAGAACCCTCCTTTGGAAAACCCATTGGGACAAAACCAAAAGCTGGAAAAAGAGTACAAACAAGTCCCCCCCCGTTTATTAGTCCACTCGAGCAACCAAGACAATTTTATTCACCATGTCTCCGTACTTAATTGTAGCTGGTGGAACTTTACTGAGTAATGTGGTGATTGCATTCCCGAACTCTTTGGCTCTTGATCTTGTCATCGGTCCACTTGGCACGATCAAAGTGTTCTCGGCTTCAAGTGGCTCCCGTATGCTATCCATGATCACATCAAAAGAGCACATTACTTCTTGGTTAGCTAGCTTTTAGTGGATGATGCGCATGAGATTTGGTCCTTGATTGATGATCAACCTCTACGGTTCTCCCTCCACGAGTTTGCAGCTTTTATTGGTCTCGACTGTGATCCGATCAACACATTTGAGGTATGTACTCTTAGGCACAAAGAGTTTTAGATGGAGATGGGAATATCTACTGCTACAGGACCTACATATGAAGAATTGGGGAAGGTGATAGCGATAAGCCATCTTTGGCATTTTGATAAAAGGCTTATGGTGGCACAGTTATTTTTCCTTTCTGTTATGGTATTTGGTATTCGTAGAGGCTCTAGGATACCTTTGGAGACAGCCAAAATAGTTCTTGGCAAAGAGGCTTTTGAAAAGCATATGTGGGGCAGAGTATCGTTCATAACTTGATTACTTCGATCAAGCTTATGAAGTTTTTAGAAAAGTCTTACACGCTTCAAGGACACAAGTTTTAATTGACTTGGATGGTTGAGCATGTCGTTGGTATAGGAGAAAGTTATGGAAAGAGAAAGGTGAAGGAAAATGAAGATGATCCTGACGAGGTTCCACATCTGAATTGGGCATCTGGACGTAGAACAATTAATTTTGATCAATTCATAACCGAGGAGAAGGCTCAGCATGGAAAAATAGTAATTTTTTCATTTTATTTAGTACATTATTTTGAAAGTAATATGTTGGCTAGCTCGTTATTATACAATGCAAGTGCGGGTGAAGCATATGATAGATGTAGCAACTACGGATATTTTCCCAATGTGGAGTAAAGGGGACAAGATTGATCCATTACTTTTATATTTGGTTGAAGATATCATGAGTGATAATTTAAGTGCCAACGCTTGGTCTGACGATGCGAGTATGAAAAAATAGAAAGTGCTTGCTGATGATGCTGAAACATCTACGAAGAAGAAGAAGAAGAAGACGAATGGAAAGGAGCCTGTAGAGGTATTTTGATCTTTTTTTTTCTTTAATTTACTTCTTAATTTATATATTTATTTGATGTTTATTGAACCTTTTTTCTTTTCTGGTTTTTGAATATTTGTAAGTGTTTATTGATCATGTTTTATTTTCTGGTTTTTGTTTTGGTTTTTGAACCTGAATGTTTCATGCTTGATTTATATGTTAATATGCTGCTTCATTTATATCTTTATTTGCTGCTTGATTTTTTATTACTAATTCTGTATTTTTAGGATATTGAATCTCTTTCAAATTTTCTTGTTTTGATTTTCTAAGAGCCTAACGACAAAGCCGTTGACATGATGGGAATGTTTAAGATGGTGGTGAACTTGATTGGCGGTTTTGATGATATGAAGCATATGCTGACTGATGTAAGGAACATAGTAACATCAACTGAGAGAAATAGGGATCAAGAAAAGGAATTCACTACCATATTTGCTATGATGAATTTTTTTTTTGAAGATGTTGCAACTAAATCTGATAATGCTCAAGCGAAGGAGGATGTGGAGTCAGCCAAAAAACCAGTAGATGATGCGACAAGCGAAACACCTGTAAGTTTACATATTTTTTTTAAAACATGATCTTGATGCTTATTGGAACTGGAACTGTGGCTCTAAGGTGCTTGATAGATCTTATGTTATTCTCTATGGTTATAGTATTATAGATGCTTGTTGGAACTAGAACTGTGGCTCTAAGGTGCTTGATAGATCTTATGTTATTCTCTATGGTTATAGTATTATAGATGCTTGTTGGAACTAGAACTGTTGCTCTAAGGTGTTTGATAGATCTTATGTTGTTCTCTAAGGTTATAGTATTATTGGTGCATGTTGGAACTGGAACTGTGGCTTTAAGGTGCTTGATAGATCTTATGTTGTTCTCTAAGGTTATAGTATTATTGGTACTTGTTGGAACTGGAACTGTGGCTCTAAGGTGTTTCATAGATCTTATGTTGTTCTCTAAGGTTATAGTATTATTGGTGCTTGTTACAAACATTATCTACCATTTACCTGCTGTGTCGCCAGAATGAAAGAATGAGGTCATAGTATTATTGGTGCTTGTTGGAACTGTGGCTCTAAGCTTTTTACTGATTTGATTTCAGCTAGTGTTTTAATGAGTATCTATGTCTTTTGCTTGTTTACACTCATGGATGGTAGAAGTGAATAAAATATCCAACAATGAGTTTCCCAGTACAAGAGTGGTGAATAAAATGACAAAAAGAAGAGCGAGATGACAGAAAAGCTAGCTGGGAAGAAAGAGAAGAAAGGAAACCAAGAAGACAAGAAAGAGAAGAAAGGTGAGAAAGAGAAACAACATGTAGTGTCAAAAGAGAAGAAAGGAAACCAAGCAGACAAGAATGAGAAAAAAGTTGAGAAGAAAGGTGAGAAAGAGAAACAACATGTAGTGTCGAAAAAGAAGAAAGGAAACCAACCAGACAAGAAGGAGAAGAGAAGAAATTTGTTGTGAAAGTGGAGAAGACAGATGAAAGGGAGAAGAAAAAGAAGAAAGTTGAGACATCTAATTCTGAAGAATCCAAAGAGAATGAGGCTAATAAGGCTGGAGCGTCTCCAAAGCCAAAATGTGATATCAAGTTGGCGGGTTCTCAGAAATATCCATTTGTTGGTAACTCTACTATGGAGAGGATCATGAAAGGTATTGATGTCTCTCCTGCTCAGTACGATCCACTAGAACCTGTTGATGCAAATATACATAACGAGCTACAAGAATTCTTGAAGACTTATGAGTAAGTAATCAATTTCGTTTTTACTTTTAGATATCATCCTTTAACAAGTTTACACTAAGTGTTTAAAATTTGTCTTGCAGGGAAGAACCTCGCAAAACAAAGGAGAAAGACTGGCATTTCTACTTGTCGCTTATTACTCCAAGGAGTGAATAGGTAGAACATAATTCTGGTTGGCTCGCTACTGGGGTTAGTTATTGTGCTATTTGTAATTCTATATGATGATTTGGAAGTTATAGTTTTATATTGTTCGTAATGGATATATCTTCTTTGTGTCAGCACATTGTTGTGGCGATGACTATGTTCCGTAACAAGCACATGCATGATATTAGCCCTTTCTATAGTCAGCGGATAACTTTCTTGGATGCTTTCTTCATCTATAATATGGTGCGTGACTACAGGGACTACATTGCTGATCAGAAGAAGTTTGTATTTGAGCAGAAATATAGAGACAACTTCAATGGTCTATCGCCATTGAAGACAAATAAGAAGTGGTTTATTGATATTGATCACTTGTATATGTGTTTATTTGTGGGTGATAATCATTGGGTTGCTCTGGATATCGACTTGAAGAAGAACATGATCTTTATTTATGATAGCATCCCACCAAAGGACGACATGAAACTACTTCAAGATGTTCACCCAATCCGAAAGATGATCCCATCAATACTAAGTGAGTATATCTCTGATACGCAGCACAAGAAGACTTGTGCAATGATGGATGTGAGAAGAGTACTTGAAAATGTCCCAATCGATGAAGATCCAGGAGATTGTGGTGTGTATTCTTTAAAATTCATTGAGTGCTTAGCATTGAGACATTCATTTGATGGCTTAAGCGACAACATCATTCAGGATATTCGGGTGAAGCTTGCTTCAGAGATATTTGCTGAAAATTACATGGGGGTACAGAGACTTTGGACTCTTGATTATCACTGTGAAGATGTTGGTATCCCACACCTTTTGGATGAAGATATTGATGATGAGGAACTCTAATTATTTAGATTGTTTGGTTTTGTTGCTTAGTGACATTACTTTGCATTCCCATCACTTGTTGTTTTTGGTGATGTTTGAAACTTAATTATTGGTGATGTTCAGACTTAGTTTGGTGATGTTCTAACTTAGTTACTACCTTATATTGGTGATGTTTGGACTTAGTTACCGCAGATTTCTTATTGAGTTACTACATATTTCATTATCAGTTATCACATATTTTTTATTGAGTTGACCGCAAATATTTTCTATAATTTTGCAGATATTGTCCCTGCCTATTTTATCTCAATTACACAATCCAAATAGTAGACAACAAGCTAAAAAAAATAATATGAAACACCAATTCATAGATATAAGTATCCAAACCAAAAACAAATTGTAGACAAGCAAAACAAAGTCGTAGACATGCAAGATTTGCTTTATGAAGTACATGTTTTACGATTATGACCAGCTATGTTATAGTTTCCACATATGTGTTGCTTCCTTGGCCTTTTCTTCTCCATAAAATTTTTTGGTCTCCCTGGTTGTTGTTTAACGATATGTGGATAGCAGACTTGAGTTGCAACAGTTTCAGATATGGGTGTAGTGAAATCACTTGAAAAGATTGCCATAGCATAGGACTTATACAAGAATTGTTTTTGATAATAAAGACTGCATATTGTAATTGGTGAGATTTTTCTCTTCTCACACGCAGCAATTGCATGCCCACACGATATTTTCTCCAAATCAAACCGACGATATGTACATCTTTTCTCCTTCAAATTAACCACATTTACAGATGATCCTCTTGTAACCTGCACCTGCTGAGCATCAGTATCTTATACCGTAACAACTTTTCAATACTCAACTCCGCTATGCAAAAAAAAAATATAGTTACAATTGAGTAGACATAAAAAATACAGTTAAGTACAATAAAATAGATTGTTTACCGCTAGTATTTTTCTACTCCACGTGTAAGAATTGTTTTTATTTTTAATGCATCATTCCTTCGCTCTAAAAACCATCTTGTCATCATCGACCTCACAGCATCTAAGAGTTGTACAATAGGCAAACTCCTAGAATGGGAGATAACATTATTTATCGACTCAGCAATGTTGGTAGTAATAATGTTATACCTATCACCAGGAAAATGCGCATGTGTCCACAGTCTTAAATTAGCTAATTGTAGATAATTATGAAGTGTTGGATTCAACACTTCAATCTGATCAATTGTTGTTTGAAATTCATCAAGTGTAAAAGCATTGGCAGCCTTCTTCACCAACCCAAATGCTTCTCGACCTTTGAATCGAACCAGAATATTTTTGTAAAGATGGTACGTACTATTCCCCGACTAGACTTGGGATAGACTGTCAGAATTGCTTTGCCAATTGATTTGTGTCTATCAGACAATAATTGCAAGTTTTTTTATCATCTGGGATCACATAGCTTAGTTTCTTGAAAAACCATCCCCATGATTCATCATTTTCAGTATCAACTACAGCAAAAGCTATAGGAAGCATCTGAAAATTACCATCTTGAGCCGTTGCGGTAAGAGGTGTACCTTTGTATTTTTCTTGTAAGAAAGTACCATCAACCATCACCACTTTTCTCATGAACGGAAATCTAGTAATACTTGCACCAAATGCCAAAACATGTATTTGAACCTTTGATTCTCATCAACTTCAAGTCGCGTAAGTGTCCCGTTGTTTGTTCTGCGTATCATATATAAATAAACAGGCAGCTAATCATACCCACTCTCATGAGAACCTCTAACCATTTCTCTGGCGTGTCGAAGTGTTCGGTAAGCTTTCAAATAATCTATCTAGCAAAATAAAATTCAAAGAGTTCGAATACTATGACAATTTCAAGCTGCAAATAAACTAGAAAATTGTAGCCATACTAAATACCTTGTTCTTAAATCGTTTAGTAAGGGCTTCGGCAACGTGCATCAGCATAACAGTTGGTCTGATCCCACCGACATAATCCTTGTATAACACGCCAAGTATCTCATGAGTTGCTTGTCGTGAAGATGCAGACCGCATTGTAACCGAACATGAATATTCAGCAACATACACACGAACATAAAACTGTAGATCAACTCCTTTTGGTGCTGCTCGTAGTCTCCAAGAACATCCTTTAACCCAACACTTGACAGTCAGTAGCTTTGGTGTTGAATAACCCACACGAAAATCAAAATTCTGTAACACTGTTAAGATCTTCAACCTTGTTTCCAAATGCTCTTTTGGTTGCATAACCTTGTCCAACATCTACATTAATGGAAGCCATCTCAAAATTCTCAAAATCAAGAAGATCATTAGGTTGATGTATGAAAATCATTGATTTGCTTTCTTCCTTCTTTTCGTCATTGGCTTTCTTCTCTTCCTCTTCTGGTAGCATCCCATATTTGCAAAAATATTCATCATCTGAATCAGTTCCATCTGAGTCATCACAATAATCAAATCTGCTTTCATCATCATTGTCTTCATTATCACTATTCTCGCCAACATTGTTATCATTATCATCAATGTCTTCAGCCCTTTGGCATTTTTTGTCACTAGCATCAGCCACAAATGCTTCTTCATCAACCTCCTTAGATTCATAAAAATATCTCTTCTTAACTTCCATACAAAGTCTAATAGTTTCCAACTTTGATTGAGCTAAAAAATTCTGAAATTGTCTACAATTACCAATAATAACTGGAAGTGTATCTTCTGGTAATTTTTGAAGTAGTTTCTTCGGGAACATGTAGCTAACTCAATATTGCATAATCTCTTATCCAAGCCATAATCCTCATACACCATTCCGATGAAATCATCATACATTGTCTTTGTATTTGCTTCTTGAATTCGAGATCCACTTTTGTGACCTACAACAAACAATCATCTATTATTTGCAAAGATCCAATTCCCAGAAACAATGATGACTTGCTCCATTCTATTATGGATTCCTCGAGAGAATCAAGAAGAGGCTTAGATAGAATGTATATCTAAATAAATAGAGAAAGGATAAGATAAAAAATTCTTATTCTTGGGAATAAAGGTAAAACTAAGTGAATGGTTATGGAAGAATAGGAAGGAGGCTGAATAAAAATCCTAAAAAATTTGTGATGGAAGTTAGCATTATTTGAGAATATTTTCTCTTAATTTCGTCATTAATTAAGGAAAAATTAAGACAAATCTGTGGCCTCATTATAACAAGTCTGCTGTTAAAAATCTGCGGTAACATGTTTACCACAAATCTGCTATAGTAAGTCTGTGGCCACTGAAAAGATTAATCTACTTAGAAAGTTATCTACGGTAAAAGGAGTTGAAAAATCTACCATAACTATTGTATATGTTTTTGGAATTTTATAAATCTACTGTAACTGGATTCAAATCTTCAGTAACTAAAAGGTTAATCTAGCAATTAATTTTTATTAATAAAGTCTACGGCCACTACTATATGAAACATGACTCTGCTACAACTAAAAAATAAAATCTACGGGAAAAAAAATCTTTGCCATTTAAAATCTGCGGCAAAAAATAAAATCTACCGTAGAAATTTTTCCTTGGTATATAAACATAAAAATCTACTGCCATGAATTTTAAAATCTACAATGAATTTAAAAATCTGCAATGAGAAAAAGAACTCTGCCATGAATTCAAAACTCTACCACTACTAACATATGTAACTTTGGGGAACAAAAATAATCTGCAATACAAATCTGCAGTACAAATTAAAATCTGTCATTCAAACAAATCTACCATAATATAGAACCGCAAATTTAATTCCCATATTTTTCAGTGAGCGGTGGCAATATCATAAATATGAGTCATTTTTTGAAAATAAATCTGATGTGGTATTAATTCATAATGGCTATCTTGTAATTAAGTTTTTCCTAACACATGATTTCAAGAGTATTTATGAGATTAAAAGAATTCATTTAACTTTAATTTTTTCAAAGTTAAACTAGCAATTAAAATATTAAGTAGAATTATTCTAGCTTTTCTCACTATAATTTATCTAATCTTTGATTGAATATTTGTAACGATCCGACTTAACACTGGTATTTAGGTGAGTTTAGAAATGTGATAGAAAAAGTCTTTTCCATTTCAAATGTGGAAATGTATACTCCGACGGGTGTTAAAAGCTCGGATCATTCCTGGTTATACAGAAGAAAAAAAACATATAGACTCCGAGTGTATTAAAATCATAATCTGCTTCGTGCTCATCGCCATCGGAGCCATAATTTGTTCTACAGCCATGCCATGTATCGCACGATAAATTGTTGTTTACTTTGGGTCTTAACGTTTGGGCCTTGTATTGGTTATATAGGCTTCAATGCTAATGTTTTTTTTTGTCCAATGCTAATGTTGATAAGTTAGATTTAAAACAAGTTCCATATAGTAACTCTTTAGAATTAATTAGGATCTTTTTTGTCTTTTCTTTTTTGGCTTATCATTCATTCATGTAATGAACAAAAAAAAACATAAAAGTTTGAAAATCGTGGAGATGAGGAAGTGACATGAGATGGGAGAGAAACTGTGGGGCTTTAAAGAAGAGGTAAGAAAAAGTGAAAAAAAGGAGAGAAGAAGGAAATCATGGAAGTGAGTGAAAAGTCAGGTGAGAGAGACTGGAGCCTGCCCTGACTCTTAACCACCATTTCAATCTTTTGGCACTGAAATTCATGTCGTTTCTTTTCCAGTAAAGGAAACGACAACCACTTCTGCTCTGAAAACAGCATTTACCCTTCTCTCTCTCTTTATGTGTTTACATCATTAGATTTGTAAATGCATTCATTCACACACACTGACACACATATGTCTCTCTCTCTCTATCACACTGATTTTGGCTTTTTCATCATTGGTGGGCATCTTTGAATTTGTTCTTCCCATTTTATAGCACATGGTTTTTCATAGATCTGTAACGTTTGCAAATAGGAGTCACAAAGCATGAACTTGTTTGGTCATAGATCTATCCCAAAAAGTAGCTAATTTCGTCGCAAATAAAATATTACAAAGTTATCTCCATTGGGTAATGTTATCACAATGCGATATGTATATAGCTTTCCATTTCCTAGTCATCTTGACTCCTATTTGTACATAATATATAAATAGTGTATCAAGCACGATATATAGAATACATCTCTTTCTTCGACACATTTTAGTCGATCTCTAGATCTGTTCTTTCAACTATTCGTCTTGATGCACACGCATTCATACATAAATAATGTATATATGATACTAGAGGCTAAGAGCCTAAGACATGACTTTTTTTTGTTTTACTGGCTTTTCTAATAGCTTTGTCTCTCCTACTGTAAAAGGATTTATTTTTTTGTTGATAAAATATTTTAAACTATTCCTTCTTTATGTGAGAGAGATGATTTCTTGTTTGGTCCGATTGAGACTAAGCTACAACTACGAGAATGTAAAGATGGGAAAGAGAAAAGAGGCGACTCGTGATCATATTTTTTAGGTAGACATCAATCATTTCTACCTGAGAATCTTATGCAAAAAAATTTGACCTTCTATGCAATTACTACAGCTTTCCCTCCTCAATCAACACTCCATTCATTATTTTTGTTTTCTGTAGAATGCTCCACTAGTTCTAATTTCTAAGAGAACAAAACATTTTCTAAAACCTTATCATTACACTTCATTCATAAAAAAAAGTTATTTTCTCCGTTTCATATTAGTTGTCGTTCTATACTTTAAAACTCGTTTCATATTAGTTGTCGTTTTATGTTTTCAATGCATATGTTTAAAAAGATTTCCAACTTTGTCCGTCTTGTTTTAATGTCTTGACCAATGAAATAATATCAAATAAACATTAATTAGGGATAAAACTGAAAAATTAAATGTTTTCTTAATATGTGTGAAACAACCTTAAACGACAACTAATTTGAAACGGAGGGTGTACAACTTACACCAACCAATAAACCAACCCCACAACATTAACTACCATATATAACCTCTCCTTTTTTTGGAAAAAAAAAATAATTAATATCAAGTTCTACAAAACCAAATATACAAAAATCAAGGGACAAAATAAAAAGAGAGAATAATTTAATAACCGGAATGATAATTAATGAAATTGTAATGATTCTCGAAATTTACAGTGCTTATGTGATTTTTGCAGTGGCAAAAGAGAAATCAATGCATATAGTAAAAATTGATCTCTCATATTTTATCCACTAGATGATCTCTCATATTGTTTTTCTTTCTTATGGGGATATTTGAATACGTATTGGATCACTCGTATTCCCCTTCAATTGTCGCCGAGGAAACATAACTCATTACAAGAGAAGAAGTACTCTCATCAGCCATAACAGGCAGATGATAAAGTTGCTTGCAAGAAATGCAAGTGATCTCAATCATTGTTGCATTAACCCTCTTGATTGCTTCTTCTCTAACGAGTTGAGCCTTCTCTAGCTCGGCCTTCGCTTCTTTCCTTATTCTCTTAGCCTTCTCAAAATCTTTTTCAGCCATCTCTATCTGCCTCTTAGCTTCTTGTCTCATCTCCTCCGCCTTCCTCACCTCATCTATCGCTCTCTCATTTGTTAAACTCGTCTCTCCCTTTTCGTTACTTTTCGCTTGTGCTGATGTTCTTGCCATTCCTATGGATAGTTGAAGCTCTAGGCTCTCGAAAGAAGCTGATGAAGCATTGAAAGGGTATGAAAAAGCTGGTGAATGTTGACTGGACCGTAGTGGTGGCCTTAACAGAGGAAGTCCATGCAATAAAGGGCCAATGCTTGCGGTCGAAGTGGTTCTTAATGGAGCGGTAAGGCCCGCCGTGTGCTGCTGTAGACGGTGGTTGGTGTGTATAGGTTTCCGAATGGTGCAAATATCTTGGTGCTCTATGAAACTCTCAACCCTGAAAAAACAAGAGAAGAATCAAGAATGAGCTAGTTATTAGTGTATGGATAATGAATTGTTTTGCTAACCAAAATGATTAAAAATTAGAGTGTATATATATATATATGATCTAAACTAAAAGATAAAAATAGAATTAGAGTTAAATATGAGGAATGAATGTGTTTGATGGAATACGTATGTAATCAAAGGAAGAAAGGCAATAATATAAAATTGAGTTATGGATTTAGGTATCTTTTGTAAAGGGATTATGTGATTATAAGACTTTTTAAGTTTGTGTATTAAACAAATGCAACAAAGTTTTGGCAATGGAAATCCATAATGGGGTCAATGTGAGTTCCCATGAGAAAACTAAATTATTATTTAAAATAAACTAATCTGGCAACAGTCAAGCACACTGAGCTTCTATTGGTAGGCTGTATCAAAATCTATATGCTTATTAAAGAAAATCTATCTTCATCAGATATAAACACCTAACTATATATGATGTAACAACATTACACGCCATCCTAGAAAACATTCTTTGGTTTAGTTTAAGGATTCCAAATGTCCACTTATAATCTTTCCTAAAGTACTAGCTAAAATTGTATAAATTAAATTAATAAAAATCAAACTTTGTAAAAGCCAAGAAACTAAATCATCAGCATAGAGACAATATTTAAGGTTTTTCCGCTCAAAACATCGAGTAAACTAACTAATAATAACCGTACACTTTTGTGAAGATAAGAAAACGATTATTATTATTGGAAAAAAAAGAAAACAGTAAAAGATCATGATGATGAAAAAGAACCTGGAGAAAACGCGGCCACAGTCGCAAGAATGACCACGTGAGCCGCAGGTCTTGAGATGGGCTTTGTAGTCAGATTGAACAGCGTAGCCTTTAGAGCATCTCTCGCAAACCCATTGTTTGTGGACGCTGTGTTTCCTTCGGAAGTGCTTTTTGATTCCGACCAGATCTCCTAAGGCGTGGCAAGGGTCGTGGTGGAGACATGTTGCCTCAGGACACACGTAGACTCTCTTCCTCACTTCCTCATCCTTCTTTTCTCTCTTTAGAAGCTTCCATGGTACTTTATGCCTTCTTCTATGCATCTGTAGATTTTGATCCCTTTGAAACCCTTGGTTACAGATCTCACACACATATTGATCTGACTCTAGCAATGTTCTCGGTGATAAAGAGATCACCTCTGCATCTGGATCTGTTAGCACAGATACACAAGATTATATAATATTGATAACCTATCTAGATTACAAATTTTGATTGCTCGAAAATCAATATTTGGGGATAACTGGAAGAAAAAAAAAATCTTTATCTGCATTATTGAAAACCTAATAGACAATAAAAATAATTATAAACTTAAGAGGAATGATTAAAAACCTGGTCTTCGTTTTCTCTTATGGGTCGCATCAGCTCCATTGATGCCAAGAAGAAGATCGGAGGAAGATAAAGAAAGGTTCCGATGGTTAATGTTTTGCTCGTACTCTATCATTGGATGATCTTTTGATTTATTCTTTCTTAACGATTGTGGTATTGGAGGAACTGTAAACTTACTGTGTGACTACTGAAAAAGAAAAAGAAAATCGAAGAATCTGTTGTTTTTTCATTTGAATTAAGATTAGAGATTTTTTCTCTTTTCTTCTTTATCTGGTGGATAGAGCTGTCTCAGCTCAGCTTTACTAATAGAGAAAGAAAGGGAAATGAGTTAAGAGGGAGAAACAAAGGGTTTTGCTTTATGAAATCAACTTTTGTTTCAGCTCTCTTTTTTTTTGGAGGCCTAAAAGATTTCTTTTTCATGGAAAAAGTTTTCTTCTTTTTGTTAATTGTTTGATTGACCTCGCACCTTACCTGGAGAAGGCATTGTATGGTCTGTGATTGTTTAATCTTCTTCTTTACAAACACTCATCTACTTCTTTATCTCTCTATGTATGCATACACATATACACATACATGTGACCTAAAGGAAATGGGGTTGAAACTTTAGAGCCCACATAGATATTTTGGAAAAGAAACAAAAGAACATCCCCTTTCACAACAAAACAAACACAAGTCATTATTATTTCATATCACACAATATTCTTCTCCACAAAATTTTCACTAGTTTAAAAGTTTTATTTAAATAAACAACTAATTAAGGAATTTTGGATTATTTTTTTTGTTATCTACAATCCATACAAGCAAAATACATTTTTAAGTGTGAATCCGAATTATGGTATGATAACGGTACTAGTACAAATGACCAGACTACAAGTTCTGGATATTATAAATGTTACACATGTGTCAATTTATTCATTACCGAATAATTTTAAATTATCAATGTATGCTTCTTTATATTGTATCAAATTGCCATATATATATCCAAAGAGGTGTAATCCATAAATGAGATTCGGTTCACTTTGTTTGAAAGAGCAAAACAAGAAAAAACAATAGAAAAGGCGTATTAATTAAGAATTCTATATTGGAATTTGGAAGTGAGAAGGGAATGATATCAATTTATTTACTCATTTTCACAAATACTAATGATGCCCACGGCTAGCTAGTACGTACATATATGTGTAAAGGCACATAAGAGTTTTTGTTTCGGAAATGGGACAAATCATTACTTATTATTACGTGTGTCGTGTGCACATAATCAACTCATGTCTCTGTGTGGGTGAGGAACGTAAAACGGAATCCATACAATGTGGTGCCATCATATCACATAGTATGTTAGACGGAGTGAAGTCCTTTGGGCTTTGGACTAATTTTTCAGTGTCACGAAAGAGCCAGTCTTGTAAAACAAAAGTGCAAAAAGACCGGGTCCATATGAAACGAGGGTCCAAATTGATTATGTCGACGTATATACCTCTTTCTCCTCGCTTTAACTCTTGTTTGGCTACAAACCTACAACCTACAACTATTTTTAATTTCATCGCTCTTTCGTACATGGCACGTAATTCATATGAGATTTGTCTTGTAGTTTGGTAATTGGTGCCCCTAAAAGCTTGCTGTTGGGTATGAATACGTGTTGAAAATAAAATAAAATGGTTAATGAATTGAATAGGATGTTAGATGGTATCATATGATTAATCTTACTAATTGATGTGTACAAGGTATTGACCAAATCAAAACTTTAATTTACTCAGGTTAAGTTAAAAAAAAGAAAAGAAGAAGGAATTTCTACTAAAATACATGAAAATAAACAAGGCCTACCCCAAGTGTTTGATAAGAAACCCGTGATAGCTCTAATGGGAAGTAAAGGACAAGGCTTTGAACCCAAGTCTCTACAAAGTTTGAGACAGCCCTAAATATTGCTATGGAAAATAACATTGGATCGAAAAAGTAGAATTATTACAATCGTGATTTTTTTCTAATTAAACGAGAAGTACAAATTGTGTCCATCGTCAATACCAAAAAAAAGAAAGGCAATTATGTCCATCAATAAAAAGAGAGAAGTGCACAAAAATAGGAAGTGTCATTGTTAATCTAATTTACTACTAAATACTTAAGTACTTAACGAAGAGGATTCTTGATAACATGGGACTTGGTCCCATCGGCCTTTTGCTTTTCAAGGAGTAACCATGGAGGAGGTGAAAAGTTTTATTGACAACCCATAAAGTAACAAAAAAAGAATGTTTACAAAACTAAATATAAGTTAAATATTAAAAAAACTGACATTGTCTCTACGTCGTAATCTAGAAAGAAAGCATTACATATCTCATGCCCACATGGGCTGGCAAGCCTTTAAACCCTACTCTCTATTCGATGCTGTTATCCTCAAATCCAAATCCACTTCCTCTACATGTTTCTATTTTTGGGTGTTAATGGTAGTGGTAGATGAAGCAGACTTGTTCAGTTTGTTTTAATTTAAGAAAATTTACAATAGGCACGACCAAGTTTGGTTTGATTAAGACATATGTAATGATTTTCTAAGTTCTTGAAATACTTTTTCCAACTTGCATCAAATCATCCATTTCTAAAAACAGAACGGTTGTACAACATTCTAGTCAATAGACTCAATACATCAAACATATATAATACTTTTATGATATATTTTCAGTAATTTTGGTTGGGGTCTGTAATTACTAGTGAGAAAGTACTAAATCCTATATATAATTTATGATCCATCTTAAAGTCTTTGCTTTGGCCATGCCATATCTTATGAGTTATGACCAATAGCGATTTGTCATCTACGTTATTGCTTTCATTACAAATTTACTAACATTTCATATCAAAGATGTCAAATCAAAATGATTAACTTTCTATTACCAAATAGTATGTTCACCAGCGCTAGATAAATATATATATATATATATATATATATATATATATATATATATATATATGTGTATATTATTAATTTGTAAAAAATTCAACAAAGAAAAAACATTTGCTAACATGAATACAAAAGTAAATGATATATAAATCCCAAAGCTAATATTCGGTGGTTGTATAGTGCTGTTCTCTGGTCAAGAGGTCAACATGTTTGACGAGAAAACAACGATTCAGCATCAGACCACAAAGCCGTATTAGCATTGTATTGAGATGTTGAAGTAAAAGTGGTAACGTCAATGTTCACCGTATCTATGCGTGTACTAACTTTTGCGGCTTCTCCCTCCTTATCATTTGCCACGGTAGATAGTACATTTGCTTGTAAATCTCTATGTGATGGACAAATCTTCTCCAATTGCACCCAAACTTTTCTCATGTTTGGTCGTTTCTTCCCCTTAAGATTCAGACACATCTTTGCAAGTTTTGCCACCGACATAAGTTGTTCCAGCTTGCCGTCATCTTTGATTCGAGAATCAATAATGTCAGAAAGTCTGTTCTCTTTCATGGCAAGATTGAAATAAGTTGCCAATGTTCTGTTTTCTTGAGGCCGTTGGAAAGAAACCGGCTTTTCTCCAGTAATGAGTTCTACAAGCACAACTCCAAAACTATATACATCGCTTTTATCTGTGAATTGGCTGGACTGGAAGTATTCAGGATCTACATATCCTACAGTACCTGAAACCAGTGTTGTCAGGTGGGTATGATCAATGGTTATTGATCTTGAAGTTCCAAAATCCGACACTATAGCTCGATAATTCTCATCCAACATAATGTTTGTAGATTTGATGTCTCTGTGATAAATTGGAGATGCTGCAGCCGAGTGAAGGTAAGAGAGAGCCCCTGCGATATCTATGGCAATGCGCAGACGTACTTCCCATGTAGCCATTGTTTGATCATCACACTCTTTATGAAGAAGTTCGAAAAGATTGCCGTTGGAAATAAACTCGTAAACCAGAATGGGTACCTCTGTTTCAAGACAACATCCTAATATTTTCACTATGTTGCGGTGATTGATCTGAGAGAGTATGACAACCTCGTTTATGAACTCTTCGAGCTTATCTTCGTCCACAACCGTGGACTTTTTCACCGCTACGATCCTACCATCATTAAGTATCCCTTTGTACACTGTTCCTTGGCCACCATGGCCAAGAACTCTATTTATACTGAAGAACTCTGTAGCTTTCTTCAACTCTTTGGAGCTGAATATTATTGTTTTATCTATGTAGCCTTCTCTTGAAGCCAACTGTTGCTGCAACAAAAGACCTCCATTGCGCTTAAATAACTTTTTTTTGCGGTTGCTTTTTCCATACTTGTGTAGCCAAATTCCTATACCCACAATCAACACGCAAGGACCTATAATCCCTGCAAATCCATCAAATATGAGAGGATATAATATTACAAGATATATATATATATATATATATATATTAGTTATAATTTTTTTTTTTTGATAAATATATTAATTACGAATATTGTGCTTTAAATCTTAACTGATTATAAACCTTTAAACAGATAATATATTTTTACCTAATCCTAGCTTAATGTAGTTCTTTTGTGTTTCTGCACCAAAAAGACAGGAAATTGAATTGATGAGAAGAAAAAATAGACAGAAAATTGAATTATTGTCATCAGAATCGTACTGAACATGTTTCATTGTGTTCATACCTGTGGTTGCTCCAACGCAGCGATACTTGTTTCTGATCATGTTACATTCTCCGCCTCGCCTGTGGCAGCTAAAGCAGCGTTCAGACACATCTATATGAAGAGAGAAGGTAGCATTTACATCAAACTGGTTTGTATTTTGTGGAACCACCCAGCTCTCTGGAGTCTTGATAACTGAACACCCTGAAACATCAAGACCATCTTCTAATTTGTAGTACGAGCTACTTCCTCCTTTGCAATTCGGATAAGAGAAACCATCCTTCCTATTACTGTTGTTGCATTTGTACAAAGTGGCCAACTTGAGCCATGGTGATTCAGGAATAGAGAAGCTTGACAAGTCACTGCAGGTTCTTGTTTCCAAGCTTTGGCTAAGCCTTGGGTCGGTTATGGTTATGGTGTTGGCTTGAGAGACGCTCTTGACGTTATACCATTCTCCATTTTCTACAAGCTGTATCTCTGAACTATTTCCACTGCAATTCATCTTGAAAAGACCGCACTGAGGTGACATGGTTGTGCTAAAGAAAGGGAATTTGAAGTCGAGTCCTCCACAGGTGAATTGATCACAACGTGTCTGGTTTCTTATTGCTTCTGCCATGAGAAGGAGGAGGAGGAATAAGAAGACCAACACAGAGACAGTCTTCATTGCTGTTCTTATCACAATAGCTTAATGTCTTTTTGGGTATCTTGATCTAGAAATATGGAAACTTTGATTCAATAATTGAGGAGATTAGATTAGAATTCTCCTACCCTTTTGTAAGAATCTGACAGAACTCTTCTCTAGAGGAAGAAACTATGGAGGTTTTGTTTCGTTGCAAGAGAAGAAGGATAGAGGTGGAAACTTTCAAATGAATAGAAGAAAGCCGCTTCCCTTTCGTGGAAGTTGCCTGTTCAAGACTTTGACCACACAAACCTTATCTTTCTCTATTGAGTCTTCCGTTATTAAAACGTTATGACTTAGAACCACTGAGAGAGACCTTTGATTTTGTTTCTACGTCAACGGTCTCTTCACCCAACTTTTCTTTACATATATATAAACTTAGTTCTGAATTTTAAAATATATCAGTATTAAGGTAGTGAATGGTGCAGTGGTTTTTGAGCAGATAAACTGATCGTGCTTTTAAATTGTGGTTTGAAATATTTGGTTACCATTTACAGTTTAATTAAATAGAAATGTGTTTCTTGTTTTTAAATATTTAAAAATTATGAAAATTTTCAAAAACAAATAATAATAATAAAATAGTGAACCACTTGCATATCAACTGCTTTGATAATGAAAAAGTAAGGGTCGGAATGGAGAAAGCGGATTAGGCGTTACGGATCAAGAGGTTCAAGCGGATCAGACGGATCAAGTGCGGATTTGACGGATCTGGCGGATCAAGCGGAACAAGCGATCTAAAATATATTGTTGAATGGAAAAAGCTGTTCATAACATATATTTAAATTAATATAAATATAAGAAATGTAATTATGATTATAAATATGTATATTATACATAAATAATATGAAAAACAATACATTGAGTGAAAAAAAATTAATGTTTCGTTATTTCAGTTTTCCCATAACATATCTGCAATTTGTTCTCTGATATACACCATATGATTTCCCTTGGCCATCTCTGCTGCTTCAATATCGCCTATATCAGTTTCAGATTCTGTGTTGTCAAACTCAATTTGGTCCATTATTTCTACAAAATCTTCATCTGAAAAATTTGAAATTCTGATAAAATTATGAAGTCCCATTGTAGCCATCACCACTTTTTTCTGTACTTCAATATTATATCTAGAAAACTCTGAAAGAATCCTCTATTTTTTTTCCAAACTCCAAATGTCCTCTCAATAACAGAACGTAATGATGCATACCATCGATTAAACAATTCTTGCTTATTTCGAGGAGGAGGACCATTGTTGAACTGCGACATATGGTACCGAACAACCATGTTACGTGAAATTTTTAGGATATATTTTTGACTATTTTCCTTGCTTTTGGTTCACAAATTTTATTATTAATAATAATAAATTCAATATTATAAAAACTTACTATAGTTCTTACTATAGTTTGTAATTTGTTCAATTTTATTTAAATTAAATTTTATGATTTACACTAAATTATTTAAATAATCTAAATGACCAGGAAACTAAATATAATTATACAAATTTATAGAGTTTATTATAATATTATATTTTGCACATATTTAAAAATAATTATACAAATATTATTGAATTCTAACTATATCTATAAATATAATCATTATGTTTATTATTTAATTTGTATGTATTATTTTTATTTGTTATAAAAACATATAGGTAATACAATGAAAAATTTAATCATACATTGGGTGAATAGGTGACAAACATTTTTTTTCCTTTTCCTCAAGAAGTTTTCACCTTTTTTTGTGTATGTAAAATACTTGTAAGTTCATATAGGAGTATGGTTTTATAATGAAACTAAATCATTAATATATATTATCACTTGATTTGGAATATGTGTCATAGTAAATTTGCGTGCCATATACCTCTTTCCCCTTGGGTTTCATCCACACACGTTTCTTTCTTCTTTTTTCACTAAAAGACAAATAAAAATTCACTATTTCGGCTCATCCACAATAATTTATGTAAATTACAAATTATGATGAATGGTAACTTTTGTGTGATCCATCTGCTTTTTTTGAAAAGCTTGGTTCCTCCTCTTATCCATTCAAGCCCTAAATACACACTTGAGAGTCGAAAGTAAAAACACTACACTAATAGAGTGGATAAGTGGTACACCAATGTTATTAATTTTATTTTTTTAATTACCAAAAGCTTCTGGACCAAAACCCATAGTTTCCAGCCCTGAAACTACATCATGTAATATCAGTTTCGTCTCAAACATCATTCGATCATATAATTTTGAAGCTTTGCTTAGGATACTTTTCCAATTAAGTTAACGACATTTGGTAATTTTAAAATTTTTAAAAGATCTAAAATAAAATTGAACTGTTTTCTCGTTTATAAATTAATACAAAACAAAATAAATATTGTTTTGATGTTTTTTATATTATATTATGCATATAAAATCAATATTTTTACATAAAACAATAAATAATATTATTATAATTAAAAACAAAATTACACTAAACTAAAAAGTTGCATGTTAGAAAAACATAAAAATAATACAATGATTTATATTCAATATAATTATTTCAATATGTGTATTATATTCAATGGTATTATTAAACAATAAATAATATTATTATAATTAAAAACAAAATTACACTAAACTAAAAAGTTGCATGTTAGAAAAACATAAAAATAATACAATGATTTATATTCAATATAATTGATTTCAATATGTGTATTATATTCAATGGTTTAAAAGTTATGTTTGTTACAAGCCAGCTTAAACCATTGATGGGAATGACCTCAAACTGGTTCCAAATGAAAGCTAACTCTTGTGGCTATCTTGTGTCCAAATTTCATCAAAATCGGTTCATGAGAAGCCGTTCAACGGATGGAAAACTTGTGACGTTTCAGCATGATCTTTCATCTCTAATTGCTCTATTTTACTCTAAATGACTTATTTTTCTCCACAAGCTATCCAAAACCTAAAATGACTCAATAGTATACTACAAGACTCTAAAAACATGGTTAACTCAATAAAAGATATGAAATAAGAAAGGAAATAAAGACTCAAAACCGATAAAAACACGATACATCAACTCCCCCAAACTTAGTCTTTTACTTGTCCTCAAGCAAACTACAAAGAATAGAGTTGAGGTTTGAAAAAAGAAACTCACCAAACTTTAGAACATCACAGTAATCAGCACCTTTGAATCCACATACCACAGAGCCAAGATTAGATAGTGTGTCAGCATAATAACCACAAGCTTAGCAATCATCTCCAATACAGCGCAAGCCCCTTAGAGAAATCTGAAATCTCTGTTGTTGACCCCTGTAATAATAAATTAGGCATGTGGTCTCAGCAAAGGAGTATCAATTAAAGAACTTTATAGATTTTTTGCCTTCCAAGCTCTTTATCACGCAGACGATCATTATGCAACCTCTCTTATTTTTTTCTTTCCCATAATCAAAAGAGTTCAAGAACAGTGTGCTAATCACTATCGTGTTTCTTGTGAGGAGACGCGTATGTGAACTCACTTTCGTGTTCCTTGTGAGGAGACACTTTCATGAGGCTTGCCTTCATCGTCTTTTTAACGGAACTCAGACTGTTCTTGAACCAACTTTTTCGTTTTTTTTCTTTTTTTTGGGAAGATCAAAGAGAGATCACGACAAACTTATCTGGACAGAGCTGAAAGATGAATCAGGCTCAATGTATACCAAACCCCAAGCTGAGAAGTTAAGGTTCATTCGGTGCGGAGTCAACGCTAGATCTTTCGAAACCCCTTAGAGACCTAAAACTTCTCGGTTAGATTGATCCACCCACAGAGTTCTACATAGCAAAATATGCAGTCAACACCTGTAGCAATGGTTCTTCAAGTAACAAATCAAAGTGGTTAGTTCCACAAAAATTCATAGTTTCAACTAAGTTTTGACTCAATAAAACAATAAAAAAAAAACTCAACGTGAAAACAACAAAATATCAAAACCATTAGATAACCAGGAACCCCCCCCCCCCCCCCGACTTACTTCACACCGTCTCGGTGTGAAAATAAACCCAAAAATATATATATATAACAATGAATATTATGAAAGAGAGATAAAAAAAATTATTAAACTTGGATAATGAATGACACTCTGCGTTTTATGATTTTTTTTGTTTTTTGTTTGTACGGAAAATGCACGGATCGATCGATCTAAGTGTTGATCAATCGAACTTTCTCCGATTTTTTTTTCGTACAAAATTTGCACGGATTGGACATTGACTCATACCAGACCTGAAAGAAAACAAAATAAGAAAAGAAAACGAAGATAATGCAAAAACAAAAATGGGTTGTCTCCCACAAGGGATTGGTTAAGGTCTATAGCTTGACCGCTACATGAAAAATGTTAATCATGAGAATCAAAAGGTTGGACCAATGGTCCTTTGGTCCTTCTCCTATTAACACAATAAACAATATGTGCAAGATTACACACAGGTGTCCATGGTAAATAGACAAACCATTCATCAATGAAGTTCACTACAAATGTAGTATATATCTTGAAATATTCTTTGATGATTGAAGGTTCAAGAGGATCAAATTCATTTAATGGAAAGATAAAGTCAACTTCATATGAGTAAACGAGTTCATCACAAAATAGTCAACTTCATTACCATCAATCATGTAAAACACAACATCCTCATTTCTAGAATCTATCTCAACCTTAGGATTCTTAATCTCATTCAAGATCACATCTATATCAAGCAACTCTCCTAGGTAATATTTTTCAAGAAGAGATATAGATTCCTTATGCGTTGAAAACTTAAACTCGAGATCATGTTCGTTCAAAGCACATAGATATTCAACATCAAAACATATTTTATGGTAATCCCTAGCATATCCTTTATATAGTCTTTGAGACTCACGTATTAAATCATAGCATTCATCAATGAACAAGGGAGTGTGTAAATTAGAAGTTACTTCTTCAAGGCAAGGCATGTGAATATCCTCAAAATTATGAATTTCAAAGGCTGAATCGCATGTACCTTCTAGTTGGGTTGGTGGAACCCAATACATTACCTCTTTAGGTGCACGAGCTTCAATTATCTCATTGAATGTGAGATACCTTCCTTCAAGGGATGCCTGATGAGACATGAGGTTTACTCGGATCATAATCGCTAGATCATTCCTTGTCAATGTTGGATTTTCTTTGCAAAGCTCATCCAACTTTAATCTTTGTTCGCATGTAAACACACTCTCATCAAATGGTTGCTCCAGATATTGCTCATCCTGAATGCAATCTTCAAATGTGACATCTGCTTCTTGTGACCAATGATTGTAATCCATGGCCATAATCTGACAAAAGAAAGAAAAAAGATTAGAAAGAAAATTAGAAAAGAAATCTTAGACTAAATTTCAATCTTAGAACTGAAGGTAACGCAATTGGTCTCCGGCAACGGTGCCAAAAACTTGATACACAGAGTTTTTGTAACATCCGCAAACCAATTATGGGGGTGTATTTGTTGAATTCAAAAGTTAGGGGTTGATTTGATTAAATCCAGGAGTTGTAGGCGGGTTTAATTGATAATTTTCAAAGTTTGGGGCCAATTGGTGATTTCGGAAAGTTATGGGTTTAACTGATCGAATTGGAAAGTTGTGTGGGTTGAATTGAGCGATTAAGGAGTTTTGGGGTCAATTTATGAAATTGAGGAAAGCCGGAGGACTGTTCGGTGTAATACGAGAACTTGCTTGTATATGTGTGTATAAGCGTACACATCTCCCTTTTCATCTAACCTAGCCGCGCTCAGAGAGAGAGAGAGAAGGCTGGGGGTTGCGTTGGAGAGTCACGGCGGTGACGTTTCCGACGATGGTTGTGAACGGTGATGTGGTTCGGTGGCGTGTGTGATGTGACGATGAGGAGACGGAGGGTGTTGCCATTGAGCGTGTGATTGGTAAGAAGCTTCTTTCTCTTTGTTGCTTGTGTTCCCACGCAAGGGTGACGTGTTTGTGATAGGGTTGATTTGGGATGATGATCGGTTGTTTTTGATGGGGAGATCTTAAGGCTGTGATGATGATGGCGTCACGGTGACGTTGCGGGTGCTGGAGTTTTCGTGATGGTGACGGTTGGTCGGTGGGATCATGAAGCCGTGGCGATGGTGGCTTCGGTGGTGGAGTAGCTGCGCCGGCGCTGGTCTTGGGGTTGCAGAAGCTTCACGAATATGGTGAAGTGTTTTGTCATGTGGTGTTTTGGTGGTTTAGTGGGCTTGGGTTATTAGGCCGGGGAGTTTAATTGTTGTGTTGGATCAGTTGTGGTAATGGGCCAGAAATATTGGTTTCGTGATGGCCAATGGTGTATGTGGGGTTAGTGGATATTGGGCCTTGTTGGGCTGAGATGAGTTAAAGGTTTTGTTGGGTTAGATTTGGATTTAATTGGAGTTAATTGGATCGCGGGTATTTCCGGTTAAGAGTTAATTAGATAGATTTAATTAGTTTATTTAATTATTAATTTAATTAATAAATAAATATTATTTAATCATTTTATTTAGGTGGTGTGTTCGGGAAGTTAGGGTTTAGACGTTCCCGGGAAGTTTCCGGAAGTCACGGAAAAGTTATCGTGGAATTTTTGGCAAAAGGCCAAGGTGAGTGCAGTACCGTAGCTTATCTGGGTTTTACGGATTATTCCTAATCTAATATATTTGTGCTAGGGTTTTCCGTGATGTTTTGTTGATTGGTTGATTTGATGAGTTCTTCATTTGATTTTGTGTTGAAGTAAATTAATTAATTGATTGCTAATTAATTAATTAATTGATGTGAATTAAATTGTCGAAAATTGGTGGAGTAATTTATGTTGAAATAAATTGCTGAAAAATTTGTGAAATTAAATATATGGAGTTATTGCTGAATGTTTTGATGAATTAAATTAATTAATTAACTGCTGATAATTAATTAATTGAAGAAGTGTTGTTGTGTTGGTTGCTGACTGCTGTAAGCATATTTATTATATTAGGAAACTATTTGTTGGCTTGTGTGTATAGCTGTGAGACGGGTTGATCGCTTCACTCAGTATTTATTAAATACTGATGCATCTCTTCGTAATGATGTAGAAAAAGTTTAGCTTGCTGGAACTCGTGGGACCAAGGCTGCCGAAAGGGGATGACATATCGCGGGTTGTTATTTAGTTATTGCTGGTATTGTTTAAATTAGTTGACCTGAGGGTAATAATATTTATGGGAATATTATTATAAAAAAAAATGGGTCGGGGCGTTTCAGTTTGGTATCAGAGCGGAGTTGTTTCTAGGACTGTTAGATTTTCCTGCTGTGCTGAAATGGTTGTCTATCGTGAATCGAGTGTCGTTCGATTGTTGTTAGTCGTAGTTTTATTCTCTCTTGTTGTGGGGTTTTGGGGTATGTCATCATTTTCAGCCAGTAAGAGGTTCCACGGTAAGACTCGTTTTGTTGTTATGCTAATTTTGGGTGTAAATTAGTATAAAGTTATGTGGTTGACCACCGGAAGTCTGTAGTTAGACTTCCGGGGTGGGTTTGCTAGTGGAGCAAGCAGACCTGAGAGAGGTCTCAGGGGTTGTGGCGGCAAAGTTGGCCGAGGTTGTGGTGCAGAGCGTTGCAGTGAACGTTCAGGGGTTGAGTTCCAGAGGGCGACGGTCAGCCAGAGCATGTGGTCGGACATGATGTTATGCCGGTGCAGGGTGAGGCTCAGGCAGGTGGACCAGATCCCTAATGAAGCTGTGTTGGAGATCGTTGGCCCAATTTTTAGAAGTGGATACCAGTTGTGGTACCGTTTCTGGTTCTAGTGGCGCCATAGGGGAATGATGTGATACCGGGTGTTGTTGCTCCGGGAGTTCTGGGAGTGGTTGCTGAGGCCGAGCCAGTGGTTCCATCATACTCGAGGGTGATGGAGCACATGCAGAGGTTGGGGCACCAAGTTTTTCAGTGGTGGTGCTCGACCGATTGAGTCTGGGAGTGGAGGTTCGGGGTGGAGAGGAACTTCTAGATGATCAGGTGCCTGAGGAGTATAGAATTGACTTGGTGGTGCATTATCCAGAGGAAGATGCACATGAGTGGCGGCAGGGTGTTGCTGCGAGGAGAGTGGAGGTAGTGTTGTCTTGGGACGAGTTCGGGAGGGAGTTCGATCTCAAGTATTTCCTGTGGGAGACTCGGGACAGGGTGCAAGGAGAGTTTCGGTACTTGTGGTAGGGGTGTTGTAGATCTTTGCTGGTGGATCTAGGTTTTGGAGTGTGGTAGATCATTGCTGATTGATCTTGTTGTAGGTCTTGTTATTGACCTTGCTGTAGGTAGTTTGTTGATGTGTCTGAGTGGGTAAAAGAGTTATGATCGATGCTGCGATCAAGGATCGAGCTGTGATGTGGGGATTGTTGCATCCCGTAATGCTGTGATGTTGGGTTGTTTATACTTAGTTCGGCTGTATGGATCGTGCCGTGTTGATCCTAGCACTTGGTTTGGCTGATTAGGACTTGTCCTAATGCTGTTTGATGGGGTTCCGTGCTTTGGAATCTCATCGCTGGGTGGTGTTTACTGGTCAGGTTTCTGTGTGATTCCTGATGCTGTGTCGGTAAGCCACTAGAGATCTTAAGATCTTGCTGGACTTGCTGATCGGGTCACGCTGGACTTGCAAATCGGGTCACGCTAGACTTTGAGATGCTTGTCATTTTTACTGCGCTGAGCTGTTCTGGGGATTCGGTAGGCGTAATTCTTGCTGATCGGGTCACGCTGGACTCCGAGATGCTTGTTATTCTTGTTGCGCTGAGCTGTTCCGGGGATCCGGTAGGCGTAGCTTATTCAAACCAAGTGGGGGTCTTATGGTGTCAGATTCATGGAGTATTTAAACTCAGTATAGACAATGAGGTTTTGTGCGGAAAGCCAAAAAATAATGTTGTGTTGTGCTGATAGCCGGATGGCTATGCTGTGTTGTGCTGATAGCCGAAAGGCTATGCTGTGTTGTGCTGATAGCCGAAAGGCTATGCTGTGTTGTGCTGATAGCTGAAAGGCTATGTTGTGATGGGTTGATAGCCGATCGAAAGGTTATGCTGTGTTGGGTTGATAGCCGAAAGGTTATGTCGTGAGGTGTTGATGGCCGCAATGCTATGCGGTGTTGGAAATAGCCGAAAGGTTAAGTTGTGTTAAGTAGATAGCCGAAAGGCTATGTTGTGTTGTGTTGTTAGCTGTGAAGGTTATGCTGAGTTGTGCTGTTAACCGTGGATTTACGGTTAAGCTGTGTTGTGGGTTGTAGTCTATGCTGAGCCGTAAAATTGACATATATTTTGCTGAGCCATGTTGTGGCTATGGAGTTATGCGGATCTGATTTGTTAATTATAGAGTGTGATAAGCTGTTGATCGGGGCAGTAGCTGAGATTGTGTTGAGCATAGGGGAATGATCGATCCTAATCAGATCGACTTACCCAAAACTGTTGTTGGTCGTGGCTGATATTCTGGGTAAGGATATGTAGATTTGATATTCTAAGGATTGGAATATGGTGTGATGAGATTCTTTAGAGGATAATCAGTTGTGGTTGTGTAACGTTGCGAGGTTAGGTGGTTGAGAAATTTGAGAGCCTAAATGGTTCTTGGTTGCTGAATGAGAATATATGGTTCCCTTGGAAGGTAGACTCTCCATCATTCAAAGGAAATGTGGTTATAAAAATAAGGGTAGAATTATGAGCCGAGTAGCTTGGAGACGAACAAATTAATGTCACTGGTGAGATGATCTATTTGTTGAGCTGTGTTGGCTGATATTTGCCAAGAGAAAGAAACTAATGTAAGGTTAATAGCTGGGTCCCTTTTTACTAGGGGATTTGAGTTGTTAGATTCGGGGACGAATATATGTTAGTGGGGGAGAATTGTAACATCTGTAAACCAATTATGGGGGTGTATTTGTTGAATTCGAAAGTTAGGGGTTGATTTGATTAAATCCAAAAGTTGCAGGCGGGTTTAATTGATAATTTTCGAAGTTTAGGGCCAATTGGTGATTTTCGACGATGGTTGTGAACGGTGATGTGGTTCGGTGGCGTGTGTGATGTGACGTTGAGGAGACGGAGAGTGGTGCCATTGAGCGTGTGATCGGTAAGAAGCTTCTTTCTCTTTGTTGCTTGTGTTGCCACACAAGGGTGACGTGTTTGTGATGGGGTTGATTTGGGATGATGATCGGTTGTTTTTGACGAGGAGATCTTAAGGCTGTGATGATGATGGCGTCACGGTGACGTTGTGGGTGCTGAAGTTTTCGTGATGGTGACGGTTGGTCGGTGGGATCATGAAGTCGTGGCGATGGTGGCTCCGGTGGTGGAGTAGTTGCGCCGGCGGTGGTCTTGGGGTTGCAGAAGCTTCACGCAGATGGTGAAGTGTTTTGTCGTGTGGTGTTTTGGTGGTTTAGTGGGCTTGGGTTATTGGGCCGGGGAGTTTAATTGTTGTGTTGGATCAGTTGTGGTAATGGGCCAGAAATATTGGTTTCGTGATGGCCAATGGTGTATGTGGGGTTAGTGGATATTTGGCCTTGTTGGGCTGAGATGAGTTAAAGGTTTTGTTGGGTTGGATTTGGATTTAATTGGAGTTAATTGGATCGCGGGTATTTCCGGTTAAGAGTTAATTAGATAGATTTAATTAGTTTATTTAATTAATAATTTAATATTATTTAATCATTTTATTTAGGTGGTGTGTTCGGAAAGTTAGGGTTTAGACGTTCCCGGGAAGTTTCCGAAAGTCACAGAAAAGTTATCGTGGAATTTTTGGCAAAAGGCCAAGGTAAGTGCAGTACCGTAGCTTATATGGGTTTTACGGATTATTCCTAGTCTAATAGATTTGTGCTAGGGTTTTCTGTGATGTTTTGTTGATTGGTTGATTTGATGAGTTCTTCATTTGATTTTGTGTTGAAGTAAATTAATTAATTGATTGCTAATTAATTAATTAATTAATGTGAATTAAATTTTCGAAAATTGGTGGAGTAATTTATGTTGAAATAAATTGCTGAAAAGTTTGTTGAAATTAAATATATGGAGTTATTGCTGAATGTTTTGATGATATAAATTAATTAATTAACTGCTGATAATTAATTAATTGAAGAAGTGTTGTTGTGTTGGTTGCTGACTGCTGTAAGCATATTTATTATGTTAGGAAACTATTTGTTGGTTTGTGTGTATAGCTGTAAGACGGGTTGATCGCCTCACTCAGTATTTATTAAATACTGATGCATCTCTTCGTAATGATGCAGAAAAAGTTTAGCTTGCTGGAGCTCGTGGGACCAAAGCTGCGGAAAGGGGATGACATATCGCGGGTTGTTATTTATTTATTGCTGGTATGGTTTAAATTAGTTGTCGTGAGGGTAATAATATTTATGGGAATATTATTATAAAAAAAATGGATCTGGGCGTTTCAGTTTTAATCCAAATAAAAGACTGCAAGTGCACAGACAATCACAGTAGTATAGATGAGATCGAATCCATAAGGATCAAGATTACAATACGGTTCTTTGAGAATGAAATTAAACTAAAACAATAATATGAGTTTTGGTTGTAACTTAAACAAAAACAGCAAATAAAACGGTGTGAATATCAATTTAAAAAAATGCTAGGTCAAGGGATATTCGCGGGAATTTAGAGATCATAAACCAGATAATTATTCAGGGATAGATTAAAACCGTACTCAAACATGAATGTTTAACTAATCCACTATCGTGGTATCAATTACTTTATCTAGTAACCTAAGTGTCTAAACTGTCGTTTGAACTTAGAATTGTAAACAAGCATTAACGAGTAGGTTCAATATGTTCACAGATTGCCTTAACATCAGCTTTCGTTGGCTAAAGACAATCCGTCCATCTATGTTCTTTCAGGAATTTAAACAAATATTTTTGATGCGTTAAACAACCTAAAATCCGAAACCAAGTGATCAATTTAATTTCAGCAATAAGATCAACAATAGATGAAGAACCCTAAGATAACTCCCTATCTATATCTAATTCAATGATTCATAAATCCCTTTGAAAATCCTAAACCTAATTAGAAAACTACTCAGCCATAGAAACAGAAAAACAACAAAGAGATGAAAAATAAAACATGATTAAACTGTAGAAATAAAGAGGATGAGTTTAGAAATCTTCTCCAATTGTCAAGAGGATGGATTCCTTGCCCAAAGTTGCATAGAAACCATAGAACAACGTTTTGAACTTAAAAGTATGAAGAATATCTCTAAAAAGTCGAGTATAGGGTTTTTTAAAACATTAGGAGATGAGTTGGGTCGGGTCCAGAGTGAATCAGATCGAAATTGGGCCAAAAATATGTATCTGTAGATGGGATCGATCGTTCCATTGGTGGATGGATCGATCTGGGACTCCCAGGATCAAAATCTGCAGTTGCTCTAATTACTCACCAGATAGACATGTATTCAGTAAAACGAGCATAACTTTTAAACCATTGATGGGAATGACCTCAAACTTGTTCCAAATGAAAGCTAACTCTTGTGGCTATCTTATGTCCAAATTTCATCAAAATCGGTTCATGAAAAGCCGTTCAACGGATAGAAAACTTGTGACGCTTTAGCATGATCTTTCATCTCCAATTGCTTTATTTTATCCCAAATGACTTATTTTTCTCCACAAGCTATCCCAAACCTGAAATGACTCAATAGTAGACTATAAAACTCTAAAAGCATGGTTAACTCAATAAAAATATGAAATAAGAAAGAAAATAAAGACTCAAAACAGATAAAAACATGATACATCAGTGATCCACATTTGTTTCGCCTAACACGCCTTATATGTTTGAACTGCAGCACTTGATACGTTGTTACCATTCATAGCCTAAATAGATCACGCCACGGTAGCATGGTGCACATAAAACTGTTTATAGTAGATTTTCTTCTATTAAATGTTTATGTAATAATTTGTTTCTCAAAATTTCTGTATATTGACTTTGTATTTTCAATTTGATATTAATGGAATTTAGAAGGAAAAGAAAGAACTATTTTTTCTTTTAATATAATACCAAAAAACTTTAAATTGTAACTATTTAACACCAGCATGTTAATGGAAAGTAGCATCTATAAATGTTTAAATAAAAATTAAAAAATAACAATGAAAAATAAAATAAAAGGATCAAAGATTAAATTTTATGGTTCATGAGTTAATCTTTAAAAAAGATGAGTTTAAAAAACAGCAGTGGTTAAGTCTGTTAGCCCGCAAGGTTTAATTAACAAAC
Organism: Cardamine occulta; assembly: GCA_028015245.1. NCBI lineage: Eukaryota > Viridiplantae > Streptophyta > Magnoliopsida > Brassicales > Brassicaceae > Cardamine > Cardamine occulta. The sequence continues at coordinate 22,431,031 of CM051362.1, read as the reverse complement.
TTGGCCTACTAATCTTAACCCGTTATAGGCACAAATATTTCTTGGGCAAGAAATCAGAGGCATGGACCTAAGTAATCTAGGCTAGGCGGCATTATTCAACAACCCTAAGACAGATTTCACTGGGCAAATATCTCAGATTCTCAAATGCCTAATGAATGTAAAAAAATATGTGTACTAAAAATACTGTATGTGTACTAGAAAAATTGAGATAATATCTAACGTTTATTATCATCCGCATATTCAACAAAAGAGAAGAAACAAAAAAACACAAAAGAGAAGCAGGTAAAAAAAATAAGGAATCTGATCAAGTTGCAGTTAAAAGGTAATCAAATCTGGTAACGTGTGAGTGAAGTAAACTGGCTCGTCAATAACTATAAGAGGCAGCGGACTTGGATCCACGTTATAGTTTCTAGGCAGATCAGCTTCTTTAATCTCTTTACATGTAATTAAACAGTCGTCTTCGAAGACTTCCCATTTATCGGTTATGATTGTTTGCAACTTCGGTCCCTCCACTAATATGATACCTTTCTCTTCCTCTACTTCCTCTTCCTTCTTTGTCTCCTCTTCCTTCTTTGTCTCCTCTTCTTCTTCAACTCCATTGATGACTTTCTCGATAGCTTTAATGTCTTCTTCTGGTATTTTGACGAACTTAGGGATTTCGTGCGCGTTTGAGACACCAAATTCTTTGCAGAACTCAAAGTAGAGTGCGAGATCTTCTCCTTGAGATGTAGCCTTCTTTACTATCTTAAGAGCCATCACAGCTTCTGCTTTGCCAGCAGCTGGATGAATCTTGATGAGAAGCTTAGCTATAGCACTACAGATTCTTCCATAAACGTCAAAGATCTCAATCACCACGCAGTCCATGGCTTCTAGGATTAGCGTCTTCTTCATGTTATCAGCCATTGGACGGATTTGGAGAAGCATATGGAGAAGAGACTGAAGTTTCTGGATCCTTTCAAGCTCTTGGTTAACCGAATCGGTCTGGGGTTTTCTGTGGCGGCGACGGATTTGATCAGACAAAAAGAAAGAGTATTGGTCAAGAAACGAGAAGTAGGCACGGATAAAAGCGTTGAAACCCCAAGTCTTGCTGGGACGAGAATGACCATCCGAGAAATCCGAAAGGTCGAAAGGAAGGCGACGAATCTCTTGAATGGATGGGACTTTGCAGCAAAGGACACCATGAACAAGCATTAGGGCTTTCAGGGCGACGATCCAGCTTCTTGTACGGGTAACCCTAGAGGAAAGGGCGTGAACAAGAGGCTTGAGATTGGTGGGAGAGGAGCGGATCCATTTATAGACACGGTGAGCATTATGGTAATCAACGGATGAGTCATCATGAGAGGTAGCGTGAATGATGGCGGAATCAAGATCAGGGTTGCGGAAGGAGGTTTTCCGGGAGAAGCCAATGGAAAACAAGCTTTTCCGGTCTTTGAGAGCACCGGAAGCTCGTTTCCATAGCTTCATCATCAGCCTCCTCCTCCTCCTTGGCCCTTTCCTTTTTCTCTTTCTCTCAAACCTTGTTGTCTCTATTTTTAGTTTTGTTTCTTTTAATTTGCCACCCTTGCTTTTGACCGTTGTAACCTTTTTTCGTTTATTTTTTAATTATATACAATTACAAGTATAGATATCAAAGCTGGCACGTGTGACCGGCTACACATTTTTGCTTAGTTTCGGGCACGTCGACCTCGAGACGGTTTCATTACCTTATTATATCTTATCTTATGACACTAATTAAGAACCGAAGCTAGGAACATTCTACAAGTCTTGGAACCTTAGTGATAAATAGCATGCAATTGTTAGAGCATCTCCTTCCATGAGTCTCTCACAACACTTACAAAAAAAAAAATTGAGTGGGTATGCTCTTACACTAAAGCTTGCCAATGGAACCTTAGGTTTGTTACGATGAAGCTTGATCTCAGTAGATTCGCAAAACTAAAGCCAAATATATCGAGTTTGCATAATTACATTTGTATCAAGTATTTTGCTTCAAATATATAGAGAGATTCGTTGGCATATATATAATAGAAGGCTTTAGAAGCACAGAATTTCAAATTTAGGATTACAAAATTCAAATGCTAAACCTCTAAATACTATATTTTAACAAGATAGTATGATAATTGATAACACAACTTCAATCAAGATATTTGCATTCAACAGATTATTTTCTCGGATGTATTTAGGATGAATGAACCAAAATTTCAGATAGAATTTTGGTTACGGCTATTGAAAGATTACTGGTTCAGAACTGTAACAGTAATTAAAGCACGAATAGACACACCAAGGTGGGCATAAAACCCGAAATCCAATTCAAAAAACCGATTGGAATCGGATTCGGTTATTTTTTAAAACCGTATCGGTTTGTGTATTATTTAATTTTCGGTTTTGGATTGGTTTGTACCCGTACCGAAATTTATTCGGATAACCGAACAAACTCGAACTATATATACTTATTAATTTTATTCAGATAATTCAGATTGTGTAAATTTACGTAATTTGGATCCAAATCCGGATCCGAAACCGAACCTATCTATGTTTTGGCTACACTTCAGATTTCCAATAAAATTTGTAATCCAATCCGAATTCGAAAAAATCCTGATCCGGTCTGATCCGAAAAATATTCGATTCTAAACATTTCAACCCAAAAAATCCAAAATCCGAATTACCTACCCGATCTGAATCTGAAATCTGAACGTCTATGCAGCTCATCATCAAACAAGTGGATATCTTCTAATTACAAAATATTTAGAATTCAGCGAGACATAGAGTCATCACGATTACAACTTACTCGATAGGGAACTATGACCGAGATCAAATCCTTTGCAATTTCTCCCAAAACCGAGAAAATTTCAGCAAATTTGGAAATCCAACGGATCAAAATAAACGAATATATTGTGTTAAAATAAGCAAGTGCTAGAAAGACCATTCAATAAATAAAACAATAAGTTTCAAAAAAAAAAAATAAATAAATAAATAAATAAAACAATAAAAAAAAAAGGATATCTTATCTAGAAGAAGAGCGGCGCATGCAAGTGGCTTCGATGGTGATAAAGCAGACGATGCAGAAGAAGAGAACGATAAGTCCGACTATGATTCCGAAAGTTACCACATCCATTTCTGTTCACCTTAAAAAAAATTAGTACACTAAAACAACACAAACAAAAAAAAAAGATTATCCTTTCGGCCTAGGATTTAGGGTAGTTCCACCGCCTATCTTAGAGTCAGCGTGTCAGATCTTAGTTGTTTCCAATTTTAACCAGGTTTTTAACTAGTAGTCCAGTGATATTTTTTTACCAGGTTTAGTTCAAGAAATTTTAGTTAGAACTTAAAGGTCTCTTATTAGAATACGTAAGCTTATTTATCCGTTTTACTAAGATTTTATTTAGCTAGAGACACTTTTTTTTTGTCTTAAAAGTGTTATTTTATCCTCGAAATTTTCTTCGTTACTTTTATTTATTTATTATTGCTTGTTAACTTTGTTAGTCTTATTTAACGTGCTTATCTTAGTGATTTGCTTTGGTTTATGAATTTGATTTTATTTAGCATTCTCTCTACTCAGACTTAACTTCATTTGTTTCGTACATTTCTCGTGCGCACGTCAATCTAGCTAGTATTTGTGAATTTGACTTCAAAATATTACATCAAATCATCAATATTTTGGCCTCGTGTACCAAAATTATCTTCACAAAAAAAAATGTATTGCCTACCACTAGCTAGTTTATTTTATAAATATTAATCTAGTTAAAACAATGAATAGTGAAAAGAAATAATGTAATGTGTATATATATATGAACAAAATGATTGGATATAACAGATCAGGCTATAAAGATTATAAATGATATGGTGAGGCAATGTTTTGTTGTTTTGCTATTGGTCGACAGTTTGATTCGTGTAGACCAGATATGAGTAGTTGGCATTTCCACGAAGCTGTTTGGAGACAAGACAGCCAAAACTTGATTGCGTATGGGTAAAATTTATCTTCTTCTATTAATCCTTTTTCTTTCCAAACATAGATCTACATTCTCACCACTCAAATGTAAATCATTTTTTCCCATTTAAAATCCAGACACATGCTACCTAATAATTCAAAGATTTTGGTATTGTATGATTCACGTGGATACATCAAACATGTAATATATGAAGTGCTGAAAAAGCAGAACAATAAAGTAGTTGTTTGACGGTAATATCATACAGAATACCTAATAAACAAGGCCTTAATTGTAAATTAGTTAGGATTTTAACATGACAAGGCTGTTGAGTTGGAATTTTAAGCCTTTGTATGTATGAGTGCGTGATAAAAGAACTATAAAATGTTAGCTTTCCAAATTTTTTAATTTAATTAAAGTTGGAGGAAAGCAAGCAGTACAGATAAATTTTCAAGAATATGAATATATATATGAGATCAACTCCAGCCATATATGTATAGTGCCTTAGGATCCGGTCACAATAATCTTGTTCGGTCCACCATGTGACGCTTTTATCTAAATGTGATTTACAAGCGAGAAACGCACTAGCACTCACATGCACAGTCCACTTATATATATATGTTGCTTTTTATCACATAAACCTCATTGTGCAAAAGAAGAGAATGGGTTCTAAGTTTGGAACCGGCTCTTTGAACATTGTAATGATTCTACTTCTCTGCTTGATCTTATTATTATCTATGGCTCCAAAACTTAAGGCCGAGCTCACAACGGTCGAACATCCTCCAAACTCCGATGGCTCGATCAGTTTTCTTGTGGTTGGAGACTGGGGAAGGCGTGGACTCTACAACCAGTCTCAAGTTGCCCTCCAGGTCTTGACTTACACACTATATACACATATATATTTGTTGTATGTTATAAGGTTTGTTATGGAAACATAGATGGGGAGAATTGGGGAGAAGCTAGATATCGATTTTGTGGTATCAACGGGAGATAACATCTACGATACTGGGATGAAAAGCATTGATGATCCCGCCTTTCAACTCTCCTTCAGTAATATATACACTTCTCCTAGCTTACAAAAGCCGTGGTACCTTGGTAAATAATGTCACTAACTATTACTTCATTTGAAACTCATGAACGTTGATAAAAGAAAAAAGAGGATAATAGATGTCACTGTCTATTCTACTCAGTTTTGGGGAATCATGACTACAGAGGAGATGTTGAAGCACAGTTGAGTCCTATGCTCAGATCTATGGACAGCCGTTGGATTTGCATGAGATCTTTCATCGTGAACACTGGTACTAACCATCAAATATATAGAATTTTACATTTTTTTTGTTACGTAATCATTATAGATTTTTTTTGTTACTTCTTGTCTCAAAATTTGGACAGAGATCGCAGAGCTCTTCTTTGTCGACACAACTCCTTTTGTAGATGATTATTTCCTTAGTCCAAAAGGACAAACTTACGACTGGGGCGGCGTATCACCCCGAGAATCCTATATTCAGACCGTCTTAACGGTACTTGAGAACATCTCTATATAATATCTGTCTTAACCAAAACTTTGTACAGATTCTCTTTGTGGCGATCTCAAGTAATAATTATAATGTGTAGGATTTGGAGATGGGTCTAAGAGAATCAAGAGCAAACTGGAAAATTGTAGTGGGTCATCATACCATTAAGAGTGCTTCCATTCATGGGAATACCAAAGAGCTTGAATCTCTCCTCTTACCCATCCTTGAGGTTAATTAGAGTTATGCCGCAACTATTTTAAACGCAGTAAAAAAATTAACTTCTCTGTTTGTGTTTCTTTAAAAAAATATTTTTATTTCTAAAACCTAAACACTTATTTCTTTCGAAGATCAGTTGGCATTTTGTGTTTTTATTTAACTATTAAAAGTTGTAATTTGGTCTGGAAAAGACAAAAACACACAATTATAAGTTATAACACGTAAAGATTCTTGTATTTTCCAGGCGAATAACGTTGATCTATATGTGAACGGTCATGACCATTGCTTACAACATATCAGCACATCTCAGAGGTATATTATAACCGATTGCTAAAGTTACGTTTGGATGAAGTGGATATTATAATAATTTAAGGCATAGAGATTATATATATTATAACATATTTGTTTGCAGTCCAATTCAATTTCTAACGAGTGGTGGTGGGTCAAAGGCATGGAGAGGCTATTACAACTGGACGACACCAGAGGACATGAAATTTTTCTATGATGGACAAGGTTTCATGTCCGTTAAGATCACTAGAACCGAAATGGGTATCGTTTTTTATGATGTCTCCGGCAATATTTTGCATAAGTGGGACACATCAAAAACGTCGTACACTGCATTTGATGTCCCATTGTAAATCTCACGACAATCAACTAAATCACCTGAATACTAGTATTACATATAATTATGATTTGAATGAGCGACTCCAAAAATTCATTGCGGAATTAGTTTATAATTATTGGCATGAGCTAAATCAAAATAGTCGGCTGTGGGAAATATGGGAAAGGGAATAAGCTTGTTATGGGAATGGGATGTTCTGGTGTAGCTGAACCATGGTGTAAATGTAATTCTTTTTCGATCCATTAATTAAATGTTACATGGGAATGGACCAAACACATACAAAAAAAAATTGGACGTTCGTATATAACTTATGAATATAAATATAATGAGTATTTTTGGCCATCATCTGCCTAGATACAATTAATAACATAGAAGCGGAGGATACAATATCACCAACATTGGAGTTTTCCCAATTGAAAACCAACAAAAAAAAAACAAACCATCATCAAACAAGCCATATATATGCATAAACCAAATTGAGAACAATATACCAAAAATGGTAAGGAATGTGGAATTAGTTCAAAACACCAATCACGACTCTTCACCTCATATAGTTTATATATTATTCATATCTTTGATACATTTAAAAAGAATTAACTTCCCAATTTGTTCAAATATGTTTATAGAAAGAAAAGATAAAAATACTTGATTCTATAATATATCTGCGTTGGTTCTCGATGGCTTAATTCAGGTTGATCAATTTGTTCTAATCGACTGATTTATAAGACAAATACATAAAATATGGTTTTGACATTCTAACAAATAAATTTCAAAAAAAAAAAAAAAAAAAAAAAAAAAAAAAAAATTTACCTAACAAAACAGATTAAGGCACGCACCTACTGATTAAAACACGTGGTTCATGTTCCAAAAACGCAACGTTTCACCTGTCAAATTCTCTCTCCTTAATCTCTCAGTCTCAGATCGTTTATAAAAACTCCTTCTCTGTTGGAATCAAAGAAAGGATCTTTTGATTTCCGACAATGGCGGCTACACCATACAAGTCGTGTCTTCTTCAACCTAAGTCCGGCTCCACCACTCGCCGCCTTAACCCTTCTCTCTTCAATCCTCTTCCGAATCCGACCAGTAAGTCTCGCTGATCTCTCGTATATCCTCGAATCAAGGGTTTTCCAATTTTAATCTCCTTTGTTTGTTTCACTGTGATAGGAGTTTCGGTTTTGGGGAAGAGTCGTAGAGATGTCATTGCGAAAGCTTCGATTGAAATGGCGAAATCGAATTCGACACATTCCGCTATTGTTAATTCCTCTAAGCAGAATGGTCCTATCATTGTTATTGATAATTACGATAGCTTCACTTACAATCTCTGTCAGGTTTCATTTCCAACTATCTCAAAATCTCTTCTTAGCCTTTTGAATCTGTTTTGGGTAAAAATCAGCTGAAATGATGATTAATTGGATAATCTTAAAATTTTGGATTTGCTCAAACAAGTCTCAATATATTAGGATCCTGCAAGTTTGTAATTTAATAGTAATGTTGTAAGTTTGATTCTTAGTGTCTCGTTATTTCAAAATCAAATCTTTGTTCGACATGCTAATACACACAACTATGTAATTTAGAGTTTATTCTGTTATAAGATCAAATTCGTTTTCTCGTCAGCAAAAGCTTAAAACATCATCTCTTAAGGAGAATCTTTATTTTGTGCAAAGTTCAAATCTTTGATATCTAAACAACTTTAGAATGTATATTCATAGTTTGCCGTCTCATGAAATTTTGACTGCTCTGGATATCTCATATCATGCATAGATCCCTATTATACTGTTTGATCATGTCTCGCTTCTACTTCTCCATGCATAAAACTGTGAGGTGCATACTAATTATCTTTATTGTTCTTATGTTATGGTTTCTTCAGCTTAATGATTTTGATTACTTATCTTTTTTTCCATAGTATATGGGAGAGCTAGGGTGCCATTTTGAAGTTTACCGTAACGATGAACTTACAGTAGAGGAGCTGAAAAGGTAACACGAAACTATATGCATTCTGTTTAAAACGTAATCTCGCTAGTCAATGGGTTTTGATTCCTTTATTATTCTCTCCTTTTTTGCAGTAAAAATCCAAGAGGAGTGTTGATTTCTCCTGGGCCAGGTAAACATTTTGAGCCACTGTGATTTCTTTGGTTTGTCTTTTAAGATTCTTGAAGTGAATACAGAAGAAGATAACAACTTTCTTGAAATTGATAGGTACCCCTCAAGACTCTGGTATTTCCTTGCAAACTGTTTTGGAACTCGGACCACTTGTTCCTTTGTTTGGTGTATGTATGGGTTTGCAGTGTATAGGAGAAGCATTTGGAGGTTAGTTGCAATTTTCCCGTAACATGGTTTAATTCTTTATGTAATGTATACTCAACTTTAATGCACTTTTTTGTATGAAATTTTGGTTGTAGGAAAGGTAGTGAGGTCACCATTTGGTGTTATGCATGGAAAAAGCTCAATGGTGCATTATGATGAGAAAGGAGAAGAAGGCTTATTCTCTGGTTTATCAAAGTATGAATGAGGTTTTTAAATTTTTCTATGTGTTATGCGAAAACCATAATCATTAGTAGATAAATGTGTATTAAAACTAATGTTGTTGGTATGTCTTTTGTTCAGCCCTTTCCTTGTAGGTAGATATCACAGCCTCGTGATCGAAAAAGATACATTTCCAAATGATGAACTCGAGGTTACTGCATGGACTGATGATGGTTTGGTTATGGCTGCTCGACACCGGAAGTACAAGCATATACAGGTAAAGAAAATCATGAATGTGTTGTTGAAAAGTATCTTCCATTTAAAAAACATAACTCTTAATAGGTCTTGTTAAAAATTGTTGACAGGGAGTTCAATTTCATCCGGAGAGTATTATAACAAGTGAAGGCAAGACAATAGTCCGCAATTTCATCAAACTTGTGGAGAAAAAAGAGGCTGAGAAGTTAACATAATTTGCCTTAATTGAGAAAATGAAAAAATCAGATTAGTAGTACCTCTGTAATAAAAGTTTGCCAATGCAAAAATGTTACTTGTCATCATTTTTCTTATAATTTATGAAATTTGGAAAAACAGAAATATATGTTTGAATAATTTTGTTATAGTGAAAAAACTAGAAAATGAGTTATGAGTAGGTGAAGATATAAATGCCTTAATTGGAAAAATATAAACATAAACTCTTTCATATTTTTGAGAATGCTAAAATCCGGCTCGTAGTCTTTCGCATGAGAAAAGTTTAGAAGGATGACGACTTGGGGATGGTGCAATTTTAAACAAGTGACAAGAAGAATAAAAAAGAGTAGAAAGATGAAAAAAGCCAAAATCTTTTTACTTATTAGCTGATAAATAGAAACGAAAATTGATAAAAAAAAAAAAAATCTAATCATATTTTTCTTTTCTTGTGCGTAGTAGTGGCTAGTGGGTTGAGTTGCACTAAACTAGGAAGATAAGACGAAGAGAACACAAATGGGGAACAATGACTCTCTCTAAGTCTTCTAATACACCCCGATAAGCAGTCAAGTTCGGCGACTTTGGGAGCTTTTCCAATAATAAAAGCTTTGTGGTTGCTACCGTATCTGTCTATACTGAAAACCACAGCGACTTTCTCTTTTTCGTCAATGAAGAAGCTCCCACATTCAACGTAAAACAAAACACCAATGAGTGAATATGGTCTCAATTCTACACTCAGAAACTTGCTCCAAAACGCAGCCTTGGGCTCAATGGTAGTTGTAACCCAAATATCCACTATGCCATCCTTGTAATATAGGACCGAGAGCTGCTCTTCTCTAACACATGAGAGAGCTACATTGGCTGCATTACAAGAGTGAAACGGAAGAGGCAGACGCGGTCCACATTTCTCTCTTGTAAAATCAAAACAGACTAAGAAATCTTCTATATATATATATATATATATATATATATTCTCTAACATCTAATTATGAGCAAAAAAGTAGGTATTTCCCTTCAAAGACACGCGGCGTTCCAACTGTAAATCGTAATAGGGAGTGACGTCAAGAACCCTCCATATATTAGAGCTTAAGCTGTAGATTTCGTACTCGAATAAGTGTTTTTGGTCATGGGGGTCATCATTTACAAACCTCAAGATTTTGTGGTTACGTTTGGTGTCGTATCCTAGAGCATACATGTATTCTCTGTGGATATTTGTTCTAGGTTTGATCCACCTTTTTTGCCCCAGATAAGGGTTCCACACCACGAGCCTCGAGTGGTTCTTGGCGACACATAATAATAAGCCATCGCACTGAAAAACTTTAGATACATCAAGCAAGTCTTCGTCTTCCTTGTCCTTGCGCCATATATCAAGTCTAATTGAACAAACCTTGAAATTCTTTGTCATGAACCCCAAAAACTGCTGCTTTGCCGCTGCTTCTTTACCTAAAATCCAATCTTTGGATAAATTGTTCCAGAACTTGCAAGTGGATCGCACTCTTCTCACTGATGTTATCGGAATCTTGGCGAATATCATCCCTACCAAGTCCGGTGGAAGATCGCACATCCTCGTCATTCTTCCAAGTTTCAACAAACGCTGCAAACTTAGGGTTTTGACAATTATGAAATATGTTAGGTTCCGACGTTCCGTATTCAAAAAGGAATACTCTTTCCTTTTTTTCCCTCTGTTCCATTTCCGTAAGTGGACAATATAATCAATTTAAGAAATTCAAATTCTTTTAATAATTAACTTTGATACAATGTTATCTTCATTGTAACAGTTACATAAAATGAGAGCAGCAAACATAAACACAAGCATACAATTAGTGTTTTGCCAACCAAACCATTAGTAGATGACAAGAACAGAGGCGTATAATAATACATATCAAGCCTCCAGCCAGAACTTATCAGATCTTGATTGTTCTCATGAAACATAGTTTTATAATTAACAATTAGTGTAGTCAAGAGTAATGAAATTTGATTGAGGGAAAAAAAAAATTCCATATTGGTAATGATCTTTGGAGTTTGGACAACAAATCAAAAGCAAAATAAAATACAATAATCAAAACTTCTGCAGAATGTGGTTGACAACAAGCACATATTCTTCAGTCGATGGTGAGATGACGTGCTAAGTCAGTGTGAAGTGCATGACCCGCCTGCATTTGAAAGACAACAAAACCCATTCTATTAGAGAACTGTGTTTTCTCCATAGATGTGGAGGAAACTCGAAGATGTTAAACTAATATTTGCCTTAAATGCGATTATGTGAGCCACGGGGAGTCCTCCATTTCCGCCTCGTGATGCAAGGGAGAGGTCACCGATTAGGTCAAGGATCTTATGTCGACATGCTTCGTTATCAAACCGCAGAGGAGGGTTCATCCATCCATGCTCAGCGCTGCAATTGTGATTGTTTCAGTTGAATATTTGGTCTCTTAACATGGAATCCAGAGTCTTTCAAAATGCAAGATTTCTTTACCTACAAACGATGGCGTTATCCAGAGAACCTCCTTTAATGAGCCCTGCTTCACGCATTCGCTCCACCTGCAAAGCAAAACATTCAGATACCTATAATTAAAGAAGCAACACCCGTTTCCTGGTTCTAAAGCTCCTAAACAACAATGTTGGAATGTTGAAATTGACCTCTTCATAGACACAAAAGGTTCTTGACGGTGCGATATCCTTAGCAAAGCAAGAGTCATGGACAGGTCTCCAAGAAAACCACTGACATCCTATAGCAGGAACCTGTAAAGTTCATCATAAACAACCCACCGAGTCAATACCCGTCAATGCAAAAGCAGGAAAAAAGATTGTTTCCTTCTGAATTCTCAAAATGTCATTAAGACTGAACCTGTGGGAAGTCGATACCACAAGTGATCCGAGTCTCTAGAGCAGGAAACGCAGCGACAAAAGAATCGTTCTTGCAAACATACACAGGCTTGTTCACATGTGCTACCATCTTCTCCACAGTTTCACCAACATGGTTTTGAGCCACGTTTATACCAACTTCTTCTATTGCATCAGCCCATTCTTTAGCTGATCCATCAAAAATAGGGACCTGTCACTTGGTTAGTCTTTCCCTACACTCATTCTATTCCCATGAACCAAAGCTCTAAATCAAAGTTTCACTGGAAAAAATCAACAAGAGCTATTCAAATTCAATCAAATCAACAATGTGCGTCCATTGATTAAGCCAATGGTTGCTGAGAATGTACCTCGACTTCGCGATCATCTGAACTTTCGCTCTCGATTTGAATCCTGCAATTATCAACTCCCTTCGCCTCAAGAGCTGATAACAAATGTTCAACGGTTCGGATTTTGAGCTCATCTTTAAACAGCGTTGTGCAAAGAGGCGATTCCTGAGCGAATACAATCGACGCTGGGATGAATCTAGACCGAAACTCCAAGTATCTCCCAGCTCCGGCGATCTCCGGAAGTAGCTTAACCGTAGAAATCTTACCGGAATGTAGAGCTTTTCCTTTCAGCTCCACAGATTCCGCGAGAGTTTGTTGTAGTCGTCCACTCTAGTATTTGAACCCAAAGAAAAACACGATCATAATGATTCCAATGGATGGAGATAAATTCGTATATATATAATACGTGTGCGAGAGAGATATTTACTGGATTCAATGAGATTGTCGACGTCGCCGCGATGGAGGAGAATCGCATCCAGGAGCTGAGAGACGACGGCTTAGTGGCTTTGACGGTGACGTAGAATCTCATTACTCGGTGAAGAGTGGATTTGGGTTTTCTGATTAACTTAACCTGACCGGGTTATTGATTTTAAGTACGTGGTTTGTAGATCGAAGTAGAGTAAGCTTTTAAACCGGGATCAATAAGAAATAATTTTTTGTCTGAAATCAAATAGTTTTCCAAAATAAATTATTCATATAGTGTGATGTGTAATCCAATATTTGGACTGATTAAGAAAAATATAAGTGGCATCACTGCATTTACGCATTGCAAAGTAGCCAATATCCGAAGTAGACCGAAATAAAAAGGCTTACATCATCTAAATCGTAGGCCATGTATTTTGTTTAAGTTTCTTTCTTTATATTTTTAATTAAACATAGCTTAACCATCTAATAGTTACGGTTTTTCTTTACTTAGAATATTGTAATTTTTTTTAAAGTGTATTCAAAACGTAGGTGGCTATATTTTTTCTTCTATTTAGTAAGTATGACTTTTTTTTCCTTTTCAAATAATATATAGTTGATTTGTTTATTGAGTCTACAAATGTAAATTCTTCCACGTATGTGGTATATTTGAATATGTTGTAATATGGAAGAGAAAAATAAATCACAGTCATGTTGGAACCCATCAACTTTTGCTATAAACTTAAAAATTGTTAGGAGATATTGGAATTACGAAATCGCCTAAAATATATTCTTTAAATATTATTGTATATATCTCTTATTGTTAAATATGTAGATTTTTTATTATTATATATGTAAATAATTTGTACATCAAATTAGACACTTTGTATAAATAAGTCTATTGGCTAATGAATAAATATATGAGAGTCTAATATAATTCTTTCCTAAACATATTTGTGTTCTTACTCTCATCATTTTATCAAAAAAAAAAATTTAATTTATAACATTCGTAAATATGAGTTGTGAAATACACTTCTAATGATAGGATGGGCATATATCAAGGAGTGGTATTAGGATCAAAGTCTCCACTCGCATTGTTTTATCGACAGGCCTCGTTGGAGTGGAAGCATGTGGGTACGAAATACTAATAACATAAAATATCGGTTAAGTGAGATTGCAGAATTTCCGACTGGAGGAATATCAAATTGTATTAAGCTGCTTAATGTGTACTTCTTGTTTCTGGGAAAAAGGACAAAAGTATTTTTCTTTCTGGAAAATTGAATAAAAGTTTCAGAAATTATCCTGTTTTTATATATTTGTTTCTATTAAAAAATCCATCTGGATTTAACAAATTAACAACTCCATCTTTCTTTTACTCAAGAGTCAATAGACGACTACAAGAATTAGACTCGCATAATATGTGAGGGAAATATAAACATAAACTAATTTAATGGAAATATATGTAAAATATTGATAAACGCCTCTGACATGGAAAAGGGGTAGCCATACCTGAAAGAAGATAAAAAAACACATGACTAAAATATTGAACTATCCACACCTATATAACTTGCAAGAAACAAATTAACTATTTGATTGTAAATAATTTAAAATAAAAAAATATTAGTAATAGTGGTTGAAACAAATTAACTATTTGATTGTAAATAATTAACAAGGTGTAGACACGTTACTGCCTATGTTACATTTATGAAAATGATAGATCATATAGCTCTTTATTCCTAACTTAATTAGACTGATTTACTTAAGACTGCTCTCTAAGAATATGATTCCAAATATAAGTAGACAATTCATATACTTTTTCTTATCGTGGTCCATTGGTTTTTACAAAGGGATAGAAGCAACCAACCTTACTTGAGAAAAAAGAGAAGAAGCATTATCTCTCGAAAAAAAGTAAAAGAGTAACAAAAGATATTTGGGACATCGAACATTTTCCCTCTTTTCAAGCGCAAAGCATCTAATCTTCACTAATGACTAATTACACCTTTTTCTAACTAATAATCACTAATCAGTACACAATTGAACATATTGGACCACGTCAACATATTATATCCATAATAATTGATTTTATACCTGCCGTCATAATTTTTTTCATTATTTAACTATTATTTTACCATTTAAAAAAAAAGTAAATACATCCAACTTTATAAGATATAAATTCTTTTGATAACGAATATAAAAGATATAAGTAATAAATTGCTTATACCTTATAACACTCATTTGTTTTATCTTTTCTGTAAATTTTTTTTTAAAGAGAAATGTACACAAAAATACAAATCTAAAGAAAAATGTGTGGTTATTCTTAATAAAACGTAAATAATTTATAAATTAAATAAATAAATAAACACCAGAGAAAAATTCTATGACATTCAGATATAAAGTATACTGTTGTAATCATAAATTCGACTAAAACTGTCTTAAACAAAATTCAGATTTATTCCATATCATTACTTTTGATTTTTATATAATTTCTTTTTAATGTCAGAAGAGATCCCAGCGACAAAATTTACTGTAAGCTACAAAAGAAAAATAGTAGAAAACATAGTATTAATATCGATTTTGCTTAGTTAATTGATTAATCCGAAAAAGTAACATGTTCGAACTTATTAAGTGTTTAAGAAAGAGATCAATAGATTAATTAATTACAAATCTTGCGTCATCCTCTCGCTGTCTTGTCAAATCTTATAGAAACAACTGTAACTGCATTTATATATCTCTCTTTTTTTTTGTTTCCTCCCTTTTTATTCATTCTCTTCTCTTCTCTCTCACTTTATAAAAAAAAAAAACGAAAGAGTTCTTAAACTCTTCTATCTCTCTCTAGGTTAACATTTGGATCCCAAGAACTCTTTAGCTTTCGTCTTTGGATGTGATTTCACCTCTTCTGTAAATCTACATTACTCAGATCGGAGATGTCAGAAGTTTCCGATGACGGAGGTGTGTCGGCGACGGTTAATGAACATTCTGCTCAAACTCCGGCGTCGTCGTATCCTTCACTGACGGTTTCGGCGTCTTTTAAAGAGAGTGGTGGAGGAAAAAGCTCGTCGAGGAGAAGACCAGTTAGGCCAAGCTTTGATGCTGCTGCTGATAATGAGTTCATTACTCTTCTCCATGGCTCGGATCCAGTTAAAGTGGAACTTAATCGACTTGAGAATGAAGTTAGAGGTTGAATAATATTACTCGATCTATTTGTTTTTTTGTGTCGATTCGATTCTAATTTTTTTGTTTTGTTTTTTTTCTTGAATGATGATGTAGATAAGGATCGTGAGTTAGGAGAAGCTCAAGCTGAGATCAAAGCTCTTAGATTATCTGAGAGACAAAGAGAGAAAGCTGTTGAAGAGGTTTGGGTTTTTTTTTTTTTTTTTTTTTTTGCTATTTTTCGGTTTCACAGTTGGCAGTTTTTTAAGTTTTCTTGTTTTGTTGAAGAAATAATTTATAAAGCAATGTGGTTGGATTTTACTGTTTCTTTGTGTGTTTTTTTGATGAATTATTATTACATTATGTGTTTTGTTCATGACTTAGAGATTTGTAAGACAGGACTTTGTATGTTTCTCGTGGATTGACTTTTTCTCTTATGTTGTTTTGTAATATATTAGCTTACTGAGGAGCTTACTAAGTTGGATGAGAAGCTCAAGTTGACTGAATCCATTCTCGAAAGCAAAGTACATTTGTGATTATAATCTTTTCAATTATTATGTTCACGTTTCCAATTTTATTATGTTAATAAGAAATATGATCGATTATTCACTGGTGGTTACAGAATCTAGAAATCAAGAAAATCAATGAGGAAAAGAAAGCTTCAATGGCTGCTCAGTTTGCTGCTGAAGCTACGTTAAGAAGAGTCCATGCTGCTCAAAAAGATGATGACATGCCTCCTATTGAAGCTATCCTTGCTCCATTAGAAGCTGAACTTAAGCTTGCACGATCAGAGGTATTTACATTTCTTGTTATCTACTTCCATATAGGATATTGGAAATTTATGAGGTCACTGATTAACTGGTTTTGTTTCTGCATAGATTGGGAAGCTTCAAGAAGATAACAGGGCTTTAGATCGTCTGACTAAATCAAAGGAAGCTGCTTTACTTGATGCTGAGAGGACCGTTGAAGCTGCTATGGCAAAAGCTGCCATGGTTGATGATCTTCAAAACAAAAACCAGGAGTTAATGAAACAAATTGAAATCTGTCAGGTTCTGTAGTTATCATCTTATTCTTTGTATTTACTTAATATATGGATCTGCTCATAACAATCTGATTAGTTTTATTTTATGTTTTAGGAAGAAAACAAAATTCTAGACAAAATGCATAGGCAAAAGGTTGCTGAAGTGGAAAAGCTTACTCAGACAGTACGAGAGCTGGAAGAGGCTGTTCTTGCAGGTGGTGCTGCTGCGAATGCCGTGCGAGATTACCAGCGGAAATTTCAAGAGATGAATGTAAATTAAACACACTTCATAAGAGCCATCTAGTTTCGTGTCACGAGAATCGCCTACTGATGAAGGAATTGTTCTTGATGTGTGTTTTTCAGGAAGAACGGAAAACTCTAGACCGGGAGCTTGCACGTGCAAAGGTTACAGCAAATAGAGTTGCCACGGTGGTAGCAAATGAATGGAAAGATGGTAATGATAAAGTGATGCCTGTGAAGCAATGGCTTGAAGAACGAAGGTTTCTACAGGTTTACTTTTTGATATGATGACCCCTCTCCTAGACTTTTAGGATGCAAAATTATTTGCAGTGAGCAAGGCCAATCCATATCTATATTCTTACTTCTAGATTCTCTACTTTTTACAGGGAGAAATGCAGCAACTTCGCGATAAACTTGCCATAACAGATCGAGCTGCTAAATCCGAAGCACAGTTAAAAGTATGCATCTTATCCATTAGCCAACTTCTCTTAGTTGATCTTGTTACACAGCAGGTGTAAAATTTTTGTTTTTGCAATTATCAGGAAAAGTTTCAACTGCGGCTTAAAGTGCTTGAGGAGACACTACGAGGAACTTCAAGCAGCACCACCAGGAACGCACCCGAGGCAAGAAGCATGAGTAACGGACCCTCTCGAAGACAGTCTTTTGGTGGAGCTGAGAACTTACAAAAATTTCCATCAAATGGTGCTTTATCAAAGAAAGCTCCAGCTTCTCAGATGAGACATTCCTTGTCTATTAATTCAACTTCTGTGTTGAAGAATGCTAAAGGAACATCTAAGTCATTTGATGGAGGCACAAGATCCTTGGATAGAGGCAAAGCACTTTTAAACGGACCTGGGAACTATTCTTTCGGCAAGGCTTCAGATGACTCTAAGGAACCAGAGTCAGGTAATGGGTGGAAAGAAAATTCAGAAGAGAAGCCACAAAGTGAAAACCCTGCAGAAACAACTGAGGATAGTGTCCCAGGTGTTTTGTATGATTTACTACAGAAAGAAGTAGTTTCTTTGAGGAAAGCTTCTCATGAGAAGGATCAAAGCCTCAAAGACAAGGATGATGCCATCGAGGTAACATTTCTGAATATGTTTCTTTATGCGCATATGAATCTTTTCTTGTTGTAAACAAGAAGAAATATATATGATGACTTGCGGTTTGTAGATGCTAGCGAAGAAGGTGGACACATTAACAAAGGCAATGGAGGTTGAAGCAAAGAAGATGAGAAGGGAAGTAGCTGCGATGGAGAAAGAAGTTGCTGCAATGCGTGTGGAGAAAGATCAGGACAACAGAGCCAAAAGGTTTTCAAATAACAAGAGCCCATCCAACACTGCTCAGATTCTTGCTGGAAGGTATGTATAAATCTATCTATCTATCTTTTCACTTTGTATCGCTCATTTCATGGTGAATCATGATCCATTTATATAGTTCACAAAATCTATAGTTAAGACTGTTTGACTGAATTTGGAGTTTTGGATTCGCGCAGAGCCGCTGGACGAAGTGATGGGTTAACAAAGAGTACTCAGTGAGGGAAGACTCCAGAAAATAACAAGTAAAAGAATGGCATAGGCTCTTGTTATTAAGCTGTTTTTAACCTTATATCTTGCTTTTACTTTGGTTTTTTTTTTTTACCTCATGTGATTGATTTGTATCACCATATAACTTAGCATGCTGATAATCCCATCCTCACACCTATAACCTAGTAAAAACAAAAGAGAGAGAAGAGAGTTTGTGACATAGATTTGGTTTTAAGTGGTTAGAGAGGGAGGGGGAGATGAAAATCCGAGGAGAAGAGAGAAATGTTGACATTTTGGCTAACATTTTCATCTCTATTTTCGGAAGTTAGTTTGGTTTGGGTGTATAGAGTAGAGAGCTTTTATATTTGGCTTCTCTGAGAGTTTGTGTAACTCTGATTCCTTATTTGTTTTCGTATTTGTGTGATTATTGGTTTGTATTTTGGGTTTGCTGATATATGATATATTTTTATATGCCGATCTTCAAACCTTGGAATTTGAAACTCACTATTTCATTCATAATAATCGAAGAAGAGATACAATACTCCCATTAAATCCCAAGCCAAGCCAAACTTTCTTACTCATACAATGCGTCTGCAGAGAGTAACACCATCACCAATGGAGACTTGAGATATCTCGATGCGAGGATCAGAAGCTAGCTTCTTGTTCAAGTCTATAAAGGCTTTTCTGTTAACTCTCATGTACTCTGGCACGCTTTCTTCCTTCTCCGCCACAAACCCAAACCATAATGTGTTATCAAAGGCTATAATTCCCCCTACCTTCACCAGCTTCATTAGTCTCTCGTACATGTTGGCATAGTTTGGTTTATCAGCATCAACAAATGCGAAATCAAACACCGGTTTTGGATTCTCCTGCGCCATGCATAAACCAAATTCATCTTAAAACGTCTAATTTTGTCACATTTATAACAATGATAATAATAATAATTAGGATTACGTACACCCAACATCTTGTCCAAAGCCTTAAGACAATCAGATTGGATGAAAGTGATCTTGTGATCAACACTTGCATTCTTGATGAACTCTAGTCCCATCTCGTAAGCTTCTTTATCAATGTCTATTCCAGTAATCTGTATAACCAAAGTGTTTATATAGATGTTAGATCTTATCATTGTTTGCTTACTTGATTTTGTAGAAAATTATGGAGGAGTGTTGTATATATGCATGTCCATCTTCAGGCAATGCAAGGGCGGTCGAGAGCAGCGAATAACCAGTGAAAACACCGAGCTCTAGCGTATTATTGGCATTCATCATCTTTAGAAGCATCGATAAGAAATGACCCTCATCGACGGGTACCTCCATCTCGCTTCTACGCATACAAACACATCAGATTTGTTAGTGTAATCCTCTCAGCAATGTAGCCGATTTAGGTTATGGTTTGAAACAAAAAAATGACATATAAAATTGCGGTTAGTACCAATTTACTTACACGAGTGGGAAGTACAAGGTACAAAACGTATCTAGGATCTAACATTATAAAACTTGCAATTGGTAAAAAGAATGAACATATAGACTCTTAATATTAGCTCAAATCAATTAATGGTCATAAGGGATGTTAATAAGGGTTCAAAAGTTTAGGGCTGGTCCTCCACAATTCATGTTAGCCCTGATCCTAAATTAATGTACATGGATGGAGATTTCAGGGCCAGTTTATGACCGAGCGTAAAAAGTATTGGGTTAGTCCTTTTAACCATATTACTAAAATTATATTGATTAACTATACTTTATTTTTCTTACATTTAACTAAAATTATGTATTAGATAATAAAATAATATTCTCTAGCCAAAACTGTAAAACCACAGAATTATGTTTTCCCACCAAGATTTTTAAATTTTTGAATAATATTTTCTACAAAAATCGTGAAATTGCGTTTTTTGGCGCAAAATTTTGGAATTATGTTTTTCCATCAAAACCATAAAATTTTGGAATAAGGTTTTTTCTGCCAAAACCGTAAAATTTCGGAATTATATTTTCCCGCCAAAACCGTAAAATCTTGAAATTACGTTTTCCCGCCAAAACCGTAAAATCTCAAAATTAAATTTTTCCGCCAAAACTGTTTAGCCTCGGAATTTTGTTTTTCCACCAAAACCGTAAAATCTTAAAATTATATTTTCCCGCTAAAACCGCAAAATCTCGAAATTAAGTTTCCCACCAAAATAGTAAAGTCTTGAAATTATGTTTTTCGCCAAAACCGTAAAAATTTGAAATTATATTTTTCCGCCAAAACCATAAAATCTCATAACTCACTTTTTCCCGTCAAAACTGTAAAATTGCACTTTTTGGTGAAAAATCGTGAAATAACGCTTTTTGGCCAAAACACAAAACCGCATAATTGTGACTTTCAACCAAAACCATGAATCTCATTTTTAACGGAAAATCATAAAATTATGTTTCTCCGTAAAAATCACAAAATCATCGAATTACAACTTTCCTTTGAAAACTGAAGTGTAATTTTGCGATGATGTAAAAAAAATTAAATAATAAAAATTTAAAATTTTAATTATTAAATATGAAAGAAATGTATTTGTTTGGTTTGTACAAGACTTATAGAGTTTGTATAGGGTTTATGGCTTTATATATTATATAAAGCTCATATAGGGTTAGGAATTAAACAGGATGAGCTTCAAAGGGTTAAAGCAGGGCTGAGTTTTAAAATCCATTTTAACATCCCTAATGGTCATAGAGACATGCACAATAGATCAGCCACACTTACAAATTGCCATACTTGTGAACCGTAGCTTCTCGTAATTTCTTGAGCTCTTCATGCTCTCTTGGATACGCCGTCGTTTCGAAGATATACTGTCTCATATTACAAAGATTTGTTTGATTCACAACCACAACAGTCTCATTAAATAATAAAACTTCATCTCATCAACCGCAAAGCTAAGTAAAAGTTTGCAGATCAAGCAAGACTTTGGATCCTAGCAAAAAAATTAAGTAGGGAGAAATATGTAGAATGATTAAAAGACCTTTTTGAGAGCATCGCTCTTGAGAATCCCTTTGGACGGAATCAGTTTCTCCATAGCACGGTCTCTCTCGAACCGTGAACATGTATCTCTATTACCCTATTTAAAGACAATCATAAAAGTTGATAATATTAGTGGCCTAGCAAGTATCAACAGCTTAAAACCAAAAAACAATTATCAACAGCTGGACACGTGTATACTATCTTTGGTATTTTTTTTAATTTTATAACATTCGTTTTTGTGTGACTTGTATATGAATTTTTTATCTAGCTTAATGTCCAAGCTGATACAATATCATTTAATCATAAAACATTTTAGACTACATATATTTGCCATCTCTTAATGTTGTTATCCTGATCATCTTTTATCGCATCGCACCGTTATTTATAATTGCCAACAGTTAATATTACAATGTTTTACTTGTGTTTATCAAAATCATGTACTATAATCAATTCTTAAAAAAAAAAAAAAAAAAGTGGAGTATTACGATTTGTTTAACGGAATTAGATGTCCACTTATTGAGCGAAACTAAACTTTGTTCATAAAGAATCTTTTGCTCAAATTCATCATTACTTTTTTACCAAATTAATGTAAAAAGTAGCAGTTTTCTTTTTATTAGGAGAAAAGTAGCGGATCCAAGAAGTCGAAAGAATATTCCATTAATACCCCGGATCAAAAACCTAGTATGTATATGATAAGATTGGTAAACCAGTGGGTTTAAAAAATATATATATATATATATATATATCTTGTTTTTACGAAATTAAATCAAATATCTAAATTATAATAGGGATATATGATAAGATTGATAATATATTTTTGATGAAGGAGAATTCACAATTTTACTTTATTGATTCTAAATATGTTCAAAAAACCAACAAATTCGAACTCTCCTCTCAATATTTTAACAATGGAACTCCAAAAAACCATTGAGCAAATATCCGATAACAGATAATGAGAAAATAAAGAAGGTGATACAATAAATCAAATTATCTGAATAGCTTTTTTTATTTCTTCAACATATATGTGGGTATATATAACATGCTAATAAAAATATGTATTTCTAGGATGTTGATGGCTTTCATGTCAAAGGCTTGTTACTAAACCTTATACATAAATTCTGGCCGGAATTACTGACAAAAAAAGTCATTCATTCATTTGTGCCTTTATAACACATGTTCTTAAAGAGAGTTTTATTCTTCTTTTTTTTCGAGAGAGAGACCTGGAAAAAAGATAATCAAAAAGTTATATTCTTTCACAAAGTGAGTATAATGTGTGGAGAGAAAGTCATGATACAACTCGATGGGGCTATTAGATATTCTCTCAGTTTTAAAATATAAGACGTTTTGGTTTAAAGCACGCACATTCAAAAATTGTTTTTATTTTAAAAAATTATTATTTAATATATAAACAAAAAAAATTAATCATTAAAATGTGAGAACACTTTATATTTTGAAACACAACAAAACTTCTAAAACGTCTTATATTTTGAAACAGAGGGAGTACTACAATGTGAACGCATTCAGTTTTTTCTTATTAAACACTCTCATACTTCCTTCATTATTCATATATCAATTTTTAGAAGGAGAGTTTGATTATGCATTAAATATTGAATCAAACTTTATTGTTCTAGTTTGTGATTATGCATTCATTACTGTATATCAAAATCTACATCATCAAAATTTCACTTAGTTTTATCTAGTAAATTTAATATTTTAGATTCATTCGTCTTTACTTAAGTCAAATTATGTGCAAACGATTATTTGTCAAATAAATAAGATGAAGATTTTTCTACAAATTTTCTCAATATATAGGTATCACCAATTCACTCAAACTTTTTAAAATATCTAGGTTTTATATATTCACTCAAATTTTCTAGATATCAAACCACTTTCTAAAGATTTTCTTGTCGAATTTTACATAATATCTTTGATTTCTACAAAACTTATTCGTAATTTTTAAATATCTAGTTATCGATTTCCACATAGTTATTAGATTTCTACGTAATTTTAAAATTTATTCAACTAGTTATTGATGTGTTTGAATCCAATGAATCAAAGCTTCATTAATTATTGAAATCGTTGAACTGGTTGATCGATTTCTACATAGTTATTAGATTTCTATATAATATTTTTGAGTACAAATATGACTGAATCCTATGAATCAAAGTTTCACTAATTATTGAGATTGATTGATGTGATTATGATAGAGATGTATATTAGAGATGCTATATTTTTTTGTAAGGAAAACACCTATCTTAAAAAAACACACATCCGGCCACATAATTGACTGGACCGACTCGGATCTAGATTATGGGTTTTATTCATAAATTCTTTTTTGAGATTTGGCTTGTGAAGGCCTAACTGAAACCCATAAAAGAATCGATGAGAGATTTAATATTTCAAGAGATGGGCCACGTAGAATTTTAAACGACCAGTAATATTATTTCATATCAGCATTCAAAATAACTCGAATATTTGATTAGGAATTTTTAATTTTTAATCTCTATACTATTTAAAAAAATATATTCGTGGACCTATTGCTAAGCAGATTTTCAAGATTATTTAAATAAGATATTTTTAATTTTGCATCCAAAAACTATTTATTTACTTATCTAATATTACAAATTCTTACAACCAAACACAATTATTTTATCACATTTATTTGATCTTATTTTTAAATTATTTTGAATAATTATATAATACATATAATTAATAAAAAGTTTAGAATTTTTTCTGCATATGTTGTGATTCAAATTTTTAAAAATATATATATATTACTCAATCAATGAAGAAAAAATGTGTGTTATACGTTACTCATAGGCTAAAACATTTATGCAATAGTTCATAGACATATTATTAAAAAAAAAAACCAAAATAATTCCATATACGAATAAACAATAAACTTTACTTATCATGCGTTTAAATTTAAAAGTTTAATTTTATTCGGTTTAATCTCGTTTTAGTTGAACCAATTTAAACTTAAAAATATATATAAATATTTAAACTCTATAAAATTTTTAAAATATTAATAATATTTAAACTCTATGAAATTCTCAAAATATTAATAATATTTAAACTCTATAAAAATTTAAAATATATAGAAAATAGGACCATTTAAAAGAAAACATTGAAATTGACCCAAATTATATATCTTTAACTAAAAGATTGTTAAAAAATAGTACAAAGATGTTTAAGGAGCAAAAAATATTTTGTATTTCTTTTTATATTTTTCATAATCATTACATTAATAATAATTATTTCTTTTCAGTGAAACTAAATCTCTTAAATATTTGATTTACATAGACATATTTTTGTTTAAAATTTAAGTCATCAAGATCTTCGATTTAAATAATTAATGTATTAAATATTAATAAGTTTGTTTAGATAAAAATTTAAAAGTTGAAATTAGTTTTATATATTGAAAATATAGAAAAGTTAACAATTTAACATAGATTTTAAAACAAGAAATCTCTATATTATTATTTGAGAAATATATTTTAAAAGATAATTTATATGTGTTAGTTATTATGAAATGCAACTAACGATATACTATAATTTTTTTTACAAAAGATATAAATGAAATTAAAAATAATCTAAAACATCATAATGATCAACGGGTTTGTAAAATCACTATAAGGATATGCCGTTGTAACTTCTTACTCAATTTCTTACCCGTTAGACTAAAATAAACAATCTAAAATATGTAATTGTATAAAATAAATCGGTTCAGGACGTAAAGCTTCCAACTGATACGGAATATGATGAATTTTTATCCCAAAATGGATAGGTTTAAGAAAAATATTGGATAACTAATTTTATAATATTGAATAATTAATTTTAATACAAAGGGTTTTTAGTAATAAAATCCCTCAACTAAAGATAAATCGTAAAAACATCCATCACCTATATATTTAATGAAAAAACCCTTCAACTTTAAAACCGTTAATGAAAAATCCTCTTTGTCTACATTTCCGTTAAAATTCAAAATGCTGTGTTTTGTAAAATTAAAAAACGATAGATTTTAGTAATAAAACCCCTTAACTAAAAATGAATAGTAAAAAAACCACTCAATTATATGTTGAATGAAAAAACCCCTCAATTTTAAATCTAATAATGAAAAAAACTTTCAATTTTAAATCTGTTAGTAAATAAACCCCTATGTCTACAGTGCCGTTAAAATTAAGCTATATTTAAAACACAACTTTTTTTTTCTTTTTATTTTTTGGTCAAAAACGACATGACATGTTATAAAATAAAAAAGACATATTCTAAAATAAAAACGACATGTATTTTGATATATCCAAAAACCTATTAGAACATAAAATTTCTACTAACAAGATTACGTGAAAAATTAAAATCAATTATGTTGTAACATAAAAATCCACAAAAACTTCATAGATTGGGTTCATTGAGTGGTTTTTTGTCTTTTTAAACAGTTGTTTATTATATAGTGGTATGAAGTCTTTTTTTTTTTATTCATATAATCTTTATAGACCACCCAATAAATTCAACATGTAGTATGAAGTCTTGTTTTCTAGATTTTTAAATTGCATGTAATCTTTGTAATTGGGAATTTTATATTCTAATAGGTTTTTGGATAAGTCAAAAGTCAATTAAAAACTATTTCATTTTAGAATATGTCGTTTTCATTTTAGAACATGTCGTGTCGTTTTTGACCAAAAAAAAGAAAAGAAAAATGTTGCGTTTAAAATATAGCTTAATTTTAACGGCATTGTAGACAAAACTGTCATTTTTTAATTTTACAAAATACAGCATTTTGTATTTTAAGGGAAATATAGACGGAGGGAATTTTTCATTAACGGATTTAAAGTTGAGGGGTGTTTTCATTAAATATATAGTTGAGGGGTTTTTTTACTATTTATCTTTAGTTGAGGGGTTTTATTACTAAAAACCTTAATACAAATAGATTAAAATTATCAATCCAAAATGGATAATTATATAACAGGGATTAGGTTATAGGATGGGAAGTTTTCGATGAGTACTGGACATGACAGGTTTTCATTCCAAAAATGGACATATTAAGACAAAGATTGGATAAATAATCATATAATATATACTAAAAACAATATCTATATATATCATTATAATGAAATTTGTTTTTTAATTAGTAATCTGATATGCTAAAAATGATGTAATTGTATGAAATCATGAGTTATAAGAGACCACCAAAACGATTAATCTTTGTATATGTTTGGTTGTTTTGGTATTGATAGATGATATCGATACATATTTTGCTTTTCATTTAATTATGATTTTTTATTTAGATTAATTTAATATCTAATTTGGTAGGATTTGTTTTAAATTATTTCAATGAGAATAAATAACATAATTGATTTGGCATAGGTTTGAAGCATATTATAAACTATAAAAAAACAAAATACTATAAATATATATTAACCAAAAAATAAAAATATTTATTAACCATAAAGAAACACAAAAATAGTAAATTAACTTACTAGAATAAAATATAAATATTTATTGAAAAAAAGCAACATATGTATATTAAAACAATTGACTTACAGTGTACCGCGGGTTCGAATCTAGTATAGTGTTTTAAAAATAAGAAAGAGTAATTTTAAAAACAAACAAAACAAAAAAACTATACGGAGAAAACTCATGGGCTGATCTGAAAAGACCCAATAATAAAGGCCCACTGTAAGCCTATAGACCCAAGGATGGAACTAGGGTTTTTCTACTATAACCCTATAAATTGCGTTAGTGTGAGAAAGGAACCTTACAAGCTCTTTAGTCGTTTTGGTTCAACTTCGTCTTCTAATGTATTTATTGTATTTTCTCACGTAATGATTTGATTGTCGTAGATTTGTTTTTAAATTTTCTTTCTATTAAATCTCTACTTCGGTAGATTAGTATGGTAATTGCCTCCGATGATGATCAAATCATAACTTTCGTTCTTCCGAGATTTATCATGCGGAGAAATTATGGAGACCTGAACTGAGTTGAGGCAATTACATATGTTTTCTTCTTTGATCTTTTTACTGATAGTTTTCTTACAATGAAGATAGTTTTGAATTTATTTTTTCAAGTGTATTTTCTGGGTCAACTCTTATGATGTTAAAACATTGAACTTTCGTTCTCCTGAGATTTCAATGTGCTGAAAAAAATTGGAGACCTGAACTGAAGAGTTATTATATCTAACTAAACCGTTAATTTTGTTTGTCGTAATTTTCTTGTTTTCAGTTCAAAAAAGAAAATTTTCGAGAAATTAACGAATACCTTGTGTTAATCTTGTTCTTAGGTTACCGATTCTCTACTTAAAACACTTTTAATTCGTTAAAATGGCGTTAAGAAATTAGGAAGATGTGCTAAAATAATTGTTGACTTTTAATGCTAATTCATTCTTGCTTAACTTGCCGAGATAAAAGATTTGTGGAATGAAATAGAATGTACGTTGTATTACATAAGTTGAGACTAATTCTCTAATTTGACAAATACAAAGCCAATTCAGTAACCTGACAAAATTATATTATCAGCAATTCAAAGGAAAAACAAAATTGATGGATAGTACAAATTTGATATCATAACATATTAGAATACTTTTCTACCTTATACTTTGGATTGGAATGATAGTAAGCTTTACATGCTAGATTCTACGATACGAAGTTTCAAAATCTTCGAGGATGTTTTAATCCTAAGTAAGACTTACACCTCTCAACTGAATCTGGTTGAACATAGTAAAGGAAATTTATTGGGATTTTGCAGAATCTCACGTTTATCTTTCATGGGACCCAACATAATAATGTTAGTGATAGTGACATAGATCAGTGCCAATCAACTATCCATAAAAAGTAACAATGATCAATCATATTTACACTTGTTATGTATACAATAATATGCACACAAAAATTCTGTTGTTTATCTAGAAAATGAAACAAAGGTCCATCTGTCCTCGATGCCTGCAGTCATAAAGCAGAGCCGGTTCAAGTTAATTTATCCACGAACAAACGCCGTCTTCAAACACTTTGTATTCACAGACCATTTTAAACCAGTCGGAAAGAAAATCCAAATCAAAATTCGATATTTGTTGCACTATCAATTTCCCTGGCTGACTACAGTTTACAAACTCAATAAATAATTTGGAAATATAAATTTGAGAATTGATCACAAATGGTATTGAGTATCTATAAAGTCTTGCAAGTCATTATCAAACTCGTCCGAGCGAAATGACACAAAGAAGAAGTATAGTCATGGAATGGTTAACAGTATGTGTACAACAAAAGCAGTGTACTACCAGCATTTTGCGTCTCTTCATTGAACGCTGCCAAATCATCAGTCTACTTCCGATCTCTCCGCTTCCGTTCTGCTCTCTGCCTCTTGTCCTCTTCCCATTCACGTTCATGCATCCTAATACCAAGGTCAAGGAAATTGCCAATCTTGGTTTTGGATTTTGTAACTCTGAAGATACCATTCAATGATGATGCATCATATATAGGGATGTTTCATGATGCAACAAACTCAAGCAGAGATTATATATGTTGGTAACAGTGCTCTTTTTTTTTTAAGGATACAGGTCAGGTTCACGACGAGCCATCTTGCTCGAAGTGTCTTTTCCTAGAAGTCTGATGCTTGGCTCTTCAGGATAACCTCCATGTTGAATCATACTACTGCTCTTTCGCTCTCTGCCTTCGTACGATGATGGTCCCATACCGATTGATAAGGAAGACTGATGTGGCATGGGTGAGTATTCCCCTGGCTCTGCAGATGGGACCTGTTGCTCCCTCTTAAGCTTCCTTCTTTTGGAGGCTTCAAAATCGTCTTTCAAAGGGAGGCTTTTTTCTCTTTCCCTCTCTCTTTCCCTTTCCCTTTCCCTTTCTCTTTCTTCTCCCTGCATAAAGTATAAATAAGAGGGTTTATTCCTATGCTCAAACAGAGAGATCATTGCAGAAAACACTCCATGGAGTTTCTCTTTTTTTTTTATGATAAAAACTAATAAAATGTGTATTGACCTTCAAGAAATCAGAAACGAATTACCATAACACAAGAGCAGATAAAAGAAAGCAATATGAACTCATGATGATGCAGTGACAACAGATATTCTAGAGTTCTTAGTATCCACAGCGGTATAGAGGGGGAGCCATGTTACCTTCACAGTGATTGTTTCTCGGTCATCTCGCTTTCGGTCACGAAAATCATCATCTCTTCTACGTTTTACATCATCCAGGGAAACTAATGAATTCTCTTCAGAGCGCCGTCTCTCTCTTTCATCATGCCTCGGGGAAAGCCTCTGAGAATGCCTTGAACCTCCAGCCCTTCTTTCGGGGTCTTCTTTAGAGGCCATAGATTGTGGAACAATGTTAGGAGGTAAAGGTGGAGGTGGTGGTAAACCTTGAGCATGAGAATGATCATCAGAATGAACTGATGCCTCACCATGACGCAGTTTGCTTCTATCATCTTTGTTTCTTTCATCCTTGTTTCTATCATAACTCCTAGTTGTTCCTTTATCTAGACCCTTCTCAACAGAGCGCTCTCTACCATGACGTTCCAAGGATTTATCTCGTGCTTTCTCCACATCATCTCCGCGAGGTTTATGCTCTACTCTTTCTCTGTGGTCTCGGTCATGTCTTTCATTACCCTTATCCTTTGACCTATCTTGATCCCTATGGGTGCTTTGGTCATCAGAGGATGTTTTGTTTAAATCCAGCCGAGCCTCTGTTGATCTATCTCGATCACTCAATCGAGGCTCACTGTCATGCTCTTTGTGCTCAGCATCTCCTTTCCGCCGTTTACTTATTCTCTCACTATCTTCAACAGTATTAGTTCGTTTTTGTAACCTATCACTCGATCTCAAAGACGTGACAATTTCATGCCTGGGGGAATGAACAGTCCGAGAAGATTGCTTTTGTGCAACAGAAGCTTCAGCGCCATCATCTTTCCCTGTAGCAGAGATTAAAGTCAGAATATCTAACAAGTCCATCAAACTTTCATTAGTACGAACATCTAATGATTTTGTGGGTCAGATCAAACCTTTGGACAAACCAGTAGCTATGCTACCATTGGCTGCTGTGCTGGAAGGAGCTTTGGTCAAACCTGCTTGCCTGCTCTCGAGATAAATAAGATCTTTGTCCGCTGTGGATGTTCTTCCAACAGCTTTACCGGACCTTCCATCTTCTTTTCCAAAATCTTGCTTTGTTGATTTGTTCACTGGTCCAGCTGATGCCCCTCGTTTGGAGGAAGGTTTTAACTGCCAACCAAAAACAATTATGCATGATAGAAAGTTGGAGCCATAAGTTAAAGAGTGTAGATTTTAGCATGTTGCATCATATTGGGATCAAATCAATTAACCTTAGCGCTCTCACCCACAACCCAGGGCCCACATGAACGGGTAGGTTTAACACAGTCCATATGTCTACAGTCTACACAGTAACCCAAATATGACATCTAATAATCACTTCTCCTAAATCAATTCTTTAGAAAACGAACTGTCAAAAAGATAGAATGGGCTACAATCTCCTATATAATTTCTTTGAACACATGTTAGTAACAAATGTGGGATTCATAAATAAAGCAGCGGTTGCTAACTTAAACAATGAAAGAGCAAAGAATCACGGCCATACCTCAGCTTCAGAATACTTTGAAACAGCTTTGATAGGATTTTCGTCAGATATTCTGGGTGATTCTTCTGTTTCTTTTTGTTCCACTAACTTCTTAGACATAGATGGTTGGGCATCCAACGAATTGCCTCCCTTTGATTTCAGATGTCCTTGATCAGATTTTGAAGGTATACTTTCCGTGTTTCCATCTAGAGGTTTCATTTTGGATATCTGGTCCTTGCCCAATCCACTAGACTCAGGCTGCTGGTTAACAGTATATCTTTCCCCAGTTGTATCACCTTGGGGGACACCAATTAGCAAGCCATTCTGGGAAGGAGGATCATATTTTGCAGGATTTACTGGTGGGGCCTTTAGTTCAAGGACATTCTGGGAAGAAGAAGCATGTTTTGGAGTGTGTACTGGCGGGGCCTTTAGTTCAAGGAAGCCCATGCTAAATTCTTCGTCTGTAACCCAATGTGGCTGCAAATAATCGACATTCAGTGAAAGTGCATAAAACTCTGAACATGAAATTGCTATGGTTAGCACTCACTTTTCTTGCAGACAGAGCAGCGGCAACACCAGTTGCTAAGACCTTAAGGTCCTCTCGCTCATCATTTTTAATCTTGGCTACCTGTGAGACCAGACAACCAAAGAAAGGAAACATTAATCTTTTCACAAAGAAAACACATGGAAAGATAGAAATCACACTAACTTAAAGCAGATTCTTAAGACTGGCTAGTAAAGAGGTACTTGCCCGTTTCTCAAGGTTTATCCCAGTTTTTCGAGTAACTGGGAAAACACCAGATATTTTTGTTAACATAATTAGGGCATTACGAATCTCCATATACTCATTAGACTCCAGACATTGGATCAAAAGCCGTGTGATTCTTCCACTCCATTTCCAATGTACCTTTCAGAGAGATCAACAGACTTTTTGTTACCAGTAATTAAAGCAGAATACATGACCACTAAATATTTCAGAATTACATAGGAAAAGATAGATATCCACAGATGAATGGAAGATATTAAAATCACTAAGCAGAAGCAATGCAGTTCCATCAGAAAAAAGGTATCTAATTACTTTTCAAGACATCATACACCTAAAACATGAGACAGCTGGAGAGTTTATACCACCTAAAACATGAGACAGCTAGAGAGTTTATACCACTAAAAGTAACATAAATATACAAGTCAAAGATCAGAATTTCTAACCTTCACAAATTGTCCAAATGTGACACGCTGGCTGTTTGGGTATCGATAATAAACAGCAAAACCTGGCATGTTTCCGCACTCATGTTCATAAACTGATTCTTTACTCTGAGAAAAGATAAGAGACAACATTAGTATCATAAACTAGGTTAGAAAGAAAACCCCAATTCTATACTTTCATCATCTAAGTACAATAAAATTTAAAGAGTGACCTTCCAGTGGTATGCAATCTTTAAGGTCTCAAACAAAAACCTCCCAAGTCTTCCAACTTCATATTCAGTGCAGCAGCAGATCATTGGTTGCAGCGTTTTACATATCAGTACATCAATGTGGTTGACAGTGTTAAAAAAGGGTGTTCCAAGAGAGTGGAGCATATGTACAAACATAGCACAGTACACAGAATCTGCCATGCTAAATGTGCAACGAGGGAAAATACAACGTTGCAGGAACTCCATATTGATCTTCAAAGTATCGGGACAGGAGCTCAACCATGTATCCTTTTCACGTGAAAGCCTTCTACGAACAGAAGCAACATGTTCTTCATGCTTTTTCAGTTCACTGGTTAGACGATCAAGAGATTCTTGAATCCTTTCCTTCTCTTTCTTTCTCTTTGTAATTGCTGAGCTCGAATTATCAGCAACCTCTTCTAGTGTCTTAAGGGCAGCATGCTGTTTAGATATCTCAGACTCATAGCGGTTTCTGGGAACATGGAGATCATAAAGGGTAAGCCCCCAAAAAGTAGCATAGAGGTGTGGCGACAGACTATTCCAAGCTTTCGAGGGTAGCATTGTTCTTACTGTATCAAGAACATCAGA
Source organism: Cardamine occulta (assembly GCA_028015245.1). Classification (NCBI taxonomy): domain Eukaryota; kingdom Viridiplantae; phylum Streptophyta; class Magnoliopsida; order Brassicales; family Brassicaceae; genus Cardamine; species Cardamine occulta. Next base: position 22,397,723 of record CM051362.1, on the reverse strand, counting down.
CCACCTGCAAACACAATGCTGAAGTAATTAAATGCAACTAAATAACTAATTTCTTTAACAGTAAGAGAAAGTCTAATTAATCAGCATCTAGGTGTAATGCAGTTAAATAACTAATTCTTATCACTTCAAATCTTCAGAAAGAGACTATTCGAAAATTCAAATAGACATGATATCCATAGTGTTGCTAAAGCAAAACAAAATATATTACACAGGTTGAGTTGAAATATTACGTTACAGCATTTTCGGATGCGCCGACATCAAGAATCATGGAATTCTCAGATTCTGATATTTCAGAATCTGCATCCATAGATTCCCCACTATCCAAAGGCCATGAGATATCACCATTCTGGCGAGATTTGAATAGCCTCATCAAAGGGCGAAATACCAAAAAAGCAACCTGGCATGGGATTCAAAACATAAGTCCGAGTTTCAAGATGCAGGGAAGTAATCACAAAAGGAACACAATAGTAGCTAACGATGAAGACCAGAAATACATAAGTTAAAAGTGATGAAATCCATATTGTTGAAGAGTGCAGCAACAAAAGGGTAAAGAACAATGAACAAAGGAAAGAAAGGTCGAGATACCTCTGGTTCAAGATGGTATGTGTGAACAAGCTCATCAAGCGAAGGTACCAGCCGAGCATAAGCAGTAGCAGGACTGACAGCACTAGAAAGGAAGTCCACGTATTGGAGGAGAATTCCATGACATCTGTCGAACTGCTCAGTGACCATCTTAATATATGGTGCATCCGCATTCACCACAACTCTGCATATCAGGAAGTTTAATTTATAATAAATCCTGAATATCATGGTTGTTGAACAAATAAATAAGTGTACACTGTACAGCACACATACAGAATTGAGAGAAAGGAACATTTTCCATAGTCGCATCAATAGAAATCTACAATGTAAATATGTTGTTTTAGACCCCGATTTAATAGGGCATTTTGATTCAGTATATGATGTAGGAACATATGCATCCTGCTCCAGTAAAAGACTTGTATGCTCCATGCAACAATTAATGCACACTTCCAAATGTCAAACAATTTTGCGTGATCAGATTTGTCAACTTACAGAGAGCGATGCTGGGCTATAAGTAGCAATAGGGGGATAGCTAACTTTGGTTCATCATTTGGAAGTAACGAATCTCGTAGACGGTTTGATGATTTGACAAGTGCCTGAAAAAACCAGGAAGAGAAACAGAACTATTTTAAAACTAAGATACTTTGATAAAGTTTATTGATACTGATGCCACTACTGCAAGCACATATGTTTTAGTCTATATAGAGCCTAGGATCAACAGAAGTACAGAAGAGGTTTTGAATGAAAAGCATTTCTTACAAGACCAGACATTCTAAATGAATGACTTCAGATAAAACAAATTTTCCACATGATTGAAAAACATGTATGCATGCAAACACATAAATTAACCGGCACCGCACACCAGTGTCAGCATATGCAGATGCAAAAACAATGAGCTAAAGCAGAGCTGTGGCGGATCAAGCTTGAAAATACCCAAATCAATACTGCTTTATTCAGATTACTGAAAATAAAGAACAACCTGACAACATCATCAATTTCTCTAATAACAGTAAGCAAATACAGGCACTAATGGTAAAGATCAATGCTTGCCCCTTTTTCAGATTCAATATGAAGTTATTTTGAATTTTTGAGGATCTAAGAAAACAAACCTTGTTGTTCCGTGTCATGCCAAAGGATGTTGCGTGATAACGTAAAGTCTCACTTCCAGCCATGGCATCCAACTGATCTTCAGTAAGGTTCTCAGTGTATTGTACATTTGCCATCTGCTGGATCAGTTCCTACACATCATTGTGAAATTACAGTCAGCCATCACTAGTCTGATAAATTGGATCATAATAATTTGGGAATACAAACCAAAAGCCTACCTGGAGAAGAACAAGCTCAATCCCTTGCCCCCTCTTTAACTGGTTCACTAGATACTGGAAAAGACCCCTTAGCTCCATTGATGGGTACTTCTTACACCTGGATAACATGATACTGTTTATGAAAACACTCCAACAAAATGGCCTTTACAACTTTTATTACTTTCTGAATAACACTAAATGTGCATCTTGCAGTAAGAAGATGGAAATATTCTAATGGCAGTCAGAAAAAGATGGAACCCTCACAAGATGCAATGGTCAGCCACAACACCCTAGATTTTAAAATAAAAGAGACATGAAGAAAACTAACAGGAAGAACACATGGAAAAACTAATGGCTAAAGCAAAGCACCCTAGAATTGATCATGTGAGCAATATGATGCTCCTCAACTTCTACAGCAAGTAAGCATCTTGCAAAAAATTTCAGTAATTATATTACTAACATATACAACCAGTAGTTACATTAGAAATACAACTGATTATCCTAAATAGTTGTAAATATCAGAATAGCAATTTCGCTCCTCAAACATTTTTACACTAATATAATACAGCACGGTGCTCTTCTATCTTCGACATAGCTGAAATATGTCTGGTGTATGCAATCACAAAAAATAAAAGAAAAAAACATAGCAATCAATTCTCTCTCTAAAAGCACAACGAAACTATTTCTAGTACGTATTAACGTTTCCAAAGAAGAACACATACAGGTGACCCCAAAACGAAGCCAGAGATTGAAGCCAGTCCGATAAATTAATCCCATCGTCTTTGAGTTTATCTCGTCCACTTTGTACCAGTCTCTCAATCACGACATATTCCAGGATATCATACTCAAGCTGTGCATGAGAAATCATTTGGAAAGCATTAGAAAGGAAAGCTGACTCTATCTCATCATGATTACTTTTTTTCTAGAACAATTGAACAGAAAACTAAGAGAGTAAGGGCATCAAGTGAAAAAGAGCATAGCATAAAAAAAAGACGCAAAAGGTATCACTGACCTGTGTCAAGTACTTGAAGGCATCCACAACAGGAGCAATCATATCTCTGTATGCTTCAATCTGTTGCAACATGAACCTGACAGTTAGCCCCGCCTGAACAATTCTGACACAAAATTAGAAGCAACGCCACATTTTGTAGTAGATAAACACCTGATTTACAATTGTCCGAAGCACCGTCATGGGATTGGCATGAGCTAGTTTTGCCACCATCCTTCCTAACTGCTTCAAATTTTCCTTTGCAAGCCGTTTTAGAATCCTTCTAGTGTCCAACTGAAATACGAGCATAGGCTCCTGAGGGTCTGAAAGATGTATATTTCCATTTGTATCATATGAGAATAACTGGTCGAAGAAGCCACACTGATATACCTTTGCCACCTGCCTTGCTGCCAACAACAAAGGATTCCGCTCATCGTCTTTTTCCCACTCACCATATAAGCGATAACGAGCCTAAAAACAAAATCGATCAGCAGGAATGACCAGCACGTTCTACACAAAAATATCAGGAACAAAACAACAGAAGCAAGTCAACCTCATACGGAAGGAGACTCATCACTTCCCAAATCTCATGACCAACTGCTGGATTTGCGGGTATTAACTGTAACGATGGTAAAAGGCATGTTCCTAGAGCTTCTTCCACTCTCAACCTAACTTCCTTCAGTTGCACACGAGAAACTTCATATACATTACCTTCTTGATTTGACGAACCATCGCTACTGCGAACAAGATCTAAGGCTGACAAGTAGTAAGCCCTTAACACTCTACAAATCTGCCACAATGATAAGCATATATCAGCTTCAGTCTTCAATCTTTTGTATATCACATTCAGTATTTTAGAGGTCAGCGCACCTTCTGCAGCAGTTGTGTATTGCGGTACAGGTAGGGTCCAACTATAACAAGCATCTGAAACACTTCTTTCGGAAGATCTAGGCAAGTCCTATTGGCTGTTGTGTTAGCAGTGTGTGTAGTCTTTTCTGTGCCAGTAGAAGAAGAATTATGAAAACGTGTCTGACGGGCAATGCGATAAGCACGAGTGATTGACTTTTCTATAAGCCTGAAAGCAGAGACCAAGAAAATCGTGGTTGTTATCATAGATTAATGGCCAGAGCTGCAATATTTCTTAGGTGATACATAGAACTGAAGAAGCAAAGAAATGAAGCTGGTATACATCCGAGGACAAATTATTCACTAACCTAAACAAGCCACTACAAATCTGATTGTGAGCCACTGGATTAAGAGGTGCAAGACGCTCGAACAAGATATTGGCATGATACCTGATAAGAAGTATATTGTTAACTCGAAAAAAAAAATTCACCTCAGTTGATCAGACAGGGGAATAGTAAGCACTATGCCTTTAATAGAAACAATATATACAAAATAGCTTTGTAAATCATAAAGTACAAGGTAAACAAGATGTATATGAAAGTATCAATCTGAGTCTTGAATTTTGTAGAAGACACCATTTACAATCATATATTGTAGAAGACACCATTAACAGTCATCCAATATTTCCTGAAGTTCAATTTCAAGTAATAAACAAAAAGGTGACTCAATTATAACAAAAATAAAAATCACATACAGAGGGTCCTACAAGAAATATGACGCTCATGAATAATATAGCTTGAAACTCCACATGCACTGGTTTGAGAAACATGTTCCTCAACCCAAATGGACTGGTTTGATGATAGTGGATTTGTTAAGTAAAAAGAAATGAAAAAGTGGATGGCAAACTAAGCTTCCAGAAGATTTCAACATTTTTATTTATAAATTAAGAGGAACTAGTATACAATTAGACATACCAGTCGTCGACAGAGAGGAAACCATTAAGGAGGCCCAGAGTCTGATTATTTTCAAGCTCTGGTAATCGCTCAGTAACAGCTTCAGTTTCCATGTCTAAAGCAGCAAATAGATCTACTGTGACATCTCCTTGTTTCTCATCCTCCATTAGATCCTTCCCAGTAGCAGCGAGATTTATCTTTCCAATTTTATTGGCCTGTATAAAAGGAAGGACTTGTAAATATCATTACTCATGAATGGACATGTGAAAATAAGGCCTCAAAAATAACAAAAATGGGCTGGCTTCCAGGAAGATGGAGAAGTGCTTAGTTTCTAAGTATTTATTAAAATTTGTAACGGCAAACTGAGCAGATTATCGCAAGAGCAGAGGAAACAAGTCTGTACATTTTTCTCAGGGGGGGAAGGTTTTAACCCAGAATAAACATAGAGACAACTTACCCTAGGCCAGAACAAAACTATCTTAAAATATCTATAACAGGCGCCTACAAACATTTTAAGGCCGATGTCATATTTTGAACTGTACCTCTTCAAATCGCTTTGCAGAAGAAGCATTATAATCCTCAAAAACTTCCTCGTCCTTAGGTAGCAAATGTGCATATCTGTTCACAAAAGTTGGGCAAAACAACATATGAATATAAGGTCCATAGATTTGGTATAGTTTCACTTGTCAGAGGCACAAAGAAATGTATCATCAATCTAGTAATCACCAAATCAGAATATTAACTCTACTAGGTAAGAAGTAACTTGGAAAAGCCAAAAGGAGTTTAGACAATTAAACCCATAATTTTGTTCTGATTATATTAAGAAATGAACTTACGAGACATTAATACAAAACAACTAGAAAAAGAGAGATAGTGCAGAAGAGGAGACAATCTTTCATTTAGGTTCCAACTGATATAGCCTTATTCTCAAACAATGAAAAGAAAAAAGTCACCATGAAGAATACAAAAAGAAGTCGTCATGAAGAAGACTATGTACAAGTATCCATAATCCAATTAAAAAGGAGAATTCACAAGGCATCGTCCGCGAAAAAAGGGTAAAGCTAGTACTTCCTAAAGGCCACACATTATGCGTGATTCTAAGATTCCCCAGTGGCTCCTAAGGACATAGAAAGCAAGAAATGAAAGGGAAAAAAAACAGTTGAAAGACAAAGTACTCACATGCTTTCAAGGTTGATAAACTCTTCCTTTACTAGCAAGGCTGTAAGCTTGTAGAGCCCAACTGGAACAGGGCTATTCACCTCCAATCTCTGATAGTATTGAAATTTAAATCCAAGAATTTGTGAAGCATGAGACTGCATATCAAAGAGAATTTTTTTAGCAAAAAAGAGTCTCTCAAGGTAAACAGTAGGATATGAAAGCACGAGGAAGACATCCCAAACCTTGGGAAAGATAGGAATAAGATTGAGAAATGTGTCATAATCTTGTTCAAGCTCAAAGCAATCCAAAACCTATGCATCGAAAACAAAGGGTACATGACAAAAAGGGAAGGACATATTGATGCATTATGCGATATCAAAAAAAAAGGTGACAGACGCGGCAGTGAAAACTTACAATGTCAAAAACACGGTTTGGATCCAGGTCAAAATGCCCAATTAATGACTGCAAGAAATATTTCAGCTCAGAGAAAGTAAACGGAATACATATGTGAAACAAATGTTTTGGCAGAATCAAAACCTTGATAATTCCCATAGTTGCTGCGGATGCATTATGCGAAGAACTTGCAGATCCTCGGCACAAAAGAGTGACCTGCAATCCACAAAAGGGACTACTGTAATAAGTTGGTGAATCTACAATCTGATTCAATCAAACTCTAAAAATCAATCAAAACTCTGATGAGATAAAATGTTGGTTACTCTGACCAGCTATACTATAATTATTCTAGCAGAAGATATGCCTTTCAACTGGAACTATGTGAAAAGGAAAGGCCAAATAAGCATTGTCAAAGAGACCATCCCTTCCAAAAATTTAAGCAAGCATTTGTAAGGTGTGTTTCAGAGAAGAAAAATTCAAGTGCGAAGATGTATCTCATGATAGAACATAGAAAAGAAGTGGAAAGAAAGAATGACAATATATCAAAGCTGGAGAACTTCTATGACGCACCAATTTGGCATATCCCTCGCTTTCTTCACGGAGTAAGTTGAACTTTGTCTGCTGGTACAGAAGACGAGTGTTTAATCGCACCTGAGTAACACCAACCAGAACTTATTATTTCTAAACAACAAGCAGCAGTTACACTGGTAAAGGATAAACTCTTTTTATATATAAATCTTCTGCAATAGCAACTCACTCAAAGTAACTATCACGTAAATCAGCCTACAGCACACCTGGATTTATAACTAAAAAAGGATAATATCATCATATAATTACTGCTAAACCTATAGCAAGTTGTATGTCACATCAATACAGCGATTACAGAAGTGTAAAGTCCTCACCTCTTTCCCCTTTAAATCTTGGGCTTTTATTTTAACCATATCAGCTTCCCATAAAAACTCCTCCTAAAATAAAATAAAGAAATCAATCATCAGAGCCTTTAGAAAAGTTACTTTCTTACTACTCAAAATGGTAAAAATGTGATACATTTTAGAGCTTGCACCCTCCTATCCTTAACACTTACGGAAAGAAGAAGAGGGCTATTTAGTAAGACCAGCTGGTCCATTGGATTTGTGCGAACCTTTCTACATTCTTAGGGATTACTGAGGCTTCAGGAATAGGTTTCAGCCTTGAGATTAACTTTTAGAAGTAACAACCTTAACAGCTACACCACAACTAATAAGCATTCTTATTCTATCACTCCAGACTTGTTCTTGTTACGTTTGTATGATCTGGAGTAGGATTGCATGATGCATAAGCTATATATATGAGTGGGTATCAGTGAGGGGGTTGTCGAGAACTGAGTGAAAGTTGTAAGGTATAATAAGAGAGGACTACATTAAGAAACCTCTCAAAGCTGTATTTCTCGTCTAAGTACTATCAAAATGAAAATTATCTTAGAATTACTCTATTAAATTATCGGGCATTTTCCTGACTTTTCATTGGCTAAACGAACATAATATTTACCTCGCAACGCTCTTGGAAAATCCTTTGAGGGACTGTCTGTGACTCCACAAGCCATTTCGCCTACAACAGAAAAACAATGGTAGCTGTGAGGAGATGGTAGATGAGAACATAAAATATATTTCAAGGAAGATTTTTTGGTGTGTAATCATCAAATTCAATAAAATAATACATATACTAAAAACTCAAATACTGATTAAGTAAGCAGAGCGTTGGATCAAACAAATGGAAAGTCAGGAAGAAACTGCACTAAAAGAGAATCTAGAGTACTATAGTCAACCTAGAAGCATCAGATTTTACGAACAGGAGCAGGTATGCATGATGATCATTTTTACAACCCGCCCAGAATGAGCCAACGGTAGGTTGAACCTTAGGACTCTACTAATAGCAAAAACAAAACATGGTCAAATTTATTCAGTAAAGAATGCTATTACATGACTGTCGTGGTCTCTAATCTCAAGATGCACTTTCAAAGAACTAGATTTATTTTTCATAATCAAGACTAGCAAGTCAAAACCACCAACAGTTTTCAAAACGTAAAATAAATTCAAGTACTGACCAATTTGGTTAGGCGAGAACGTTGATCTCCGGACATGGTAAGCTGCAAAACAAAGCAAAGAGAACACGAAAGCAAAAAATCAAACGCACAATCATCTGTGAGCTAAAAATGTCAAAACTCAAAGTTAAAATTATTGGAAAACCCTACGTCTTGAGCAATCTGAGTGACGACATCAGCAAAACAGGAAGCTAATTCTTCTCTCGATGGCTTATCCAAAAAATTAACCCCATCCAACACTGCCCTACAACTCTGAATTGGCAATTCGCCACGAACCTGATAATCCATTACGATGCAGCTTCAGCAACTCGAACACATAGAGCTTATCCATGATTGGAGAATAGGAAGAGAGAGTTGTATGCGTGTGTACCAAAATCCAACAATACTCGTAGAGGAAACGAAGCATCGGCACGGAGCTGGGCAGCTTGGAACCATAGTTGCCATTCTTACCTTCACGAACAAACTCTTCCGTCACGTACTTACACTCCAGTAGCGGAAGGGACATCTTTTTTACCCTTTGCTTGAATATCTTCTAATCCCCTTTTCCGAAACCCTAGAAGACGAAGAAAATAGGGTTTAGACTACTGGAGAATTCGATTCGCGACTAGAAAATAAGCATTCCGATATCGGAAGATTAGAAGGAAGGGGCGAGGAACGAACAATTCGATTAAAGAAGACGAAGATAAATTAGGGTTTTAGAGAGATCAGATGACTGATTGCAAATTAAATTGAAGACGATTACGGTGTGATGATATGAATTGTTTGTAGAGGAGACTATTCTTTTTACTTTGTTCCGGTCGTCTTTGTTTCAGCAAAAATTTGTAGAAATCATTTTGTACAATTTCAATACAAACCGGGTCCGGTTTAGTCCTAATGTCCTATGATGTTTGTTCGAGTGGGCGTGAAACTAGTGAATTGTTTGTTATTAAACCAGCCCAATGGGCTCTTGGTTACGCTTTTGGTAGCAAGATGATGGTATTTGACTATTGAGTCCACTATATTTTGATGAATATTAAAATTTTAAATTAATAGATTATATTTTTGGTCAAAAATTGATAGATTATATTATAGCCTTTTACAGGTGATATATACCACCTTTTTTTTTGGTCATATGAGAATTCATAAGATTAATATTTTAAACTAAAGCAAAGCGATGGCGCACGACGCTTTGCCGCGTGGGAGGGAAGGGGTTCGGGTTCTACTCACCTTGGCTCAGGTCCATCTTAATCTCTAATTTAAAATTTTCTCGTGTTTGGCTGATACGATACAAGGCATGGAATAGTCGAGGACTCTGTTCTAGAATTGTGTCGACATCAGTTACGAGATCTTTCGATTGTCATCCATCTGACCTAAAGCAATTTGTTGAATGTTTCTGGCAAGTCTATGAACCATCTCGATCTCAAATCCTACATGACCTTGAGGGTCCCCGGTCTGCAAATTTCCATGTTGTGGAGATTCTTTTGATGCAGCCTTCCTCCTTTATGGAGAGAACAATCGGCCTAGCTCCAGAACACTACTATCTCGTCTTGGTAAATTACTCTTTGAAGAGAAGAATTTAAAGGCTCTCTATGCGAGGCCAAATTTGCTCGGGCGCAGCACCGAGAGTTCATCCCAACACTTTCACCATCTTGGTATCTTCCGTAGCTTGTACGGGTCAAGAAGATGCAACCGGTTTCATATCAACCGATGGTAATCACTGTTTTTTAATGTCAAAACATATAAATTATGTTACGACTAGGTTTCTACATTGAGGTCTCACCGCGACGTCCCCTTCGAATCTACTGTCAATCTCGTAAAGTGAAAATATATCTTTATCATCTTTCTTTAGTTTAAAGGATTATTATTGTAATCAAAGAGGATGTTTAATTCCCTTTTTTCGTTGTACGTTTGAAGTTTAATCTAATGAAATAAATGTTTGCACAAAAAAATATATATATATATATATATATATTTTTCCTCTGTTCGTAAAAATAGAGTTTAGAATTGATTGAATATGCCAGATATAGTATCTTACATTTTGACATAACTCAGCCATTTTTTCTTTCTGTTTCATCATATTCGGAGTTTATAATATTTGACCAAATCATGTGATCTGAACGTAAAAATTGAGAAAACAAAAAAATCACCACAACAGTATTTCCTAACGTCCACTTATTTGTTTCTTACACTTTCAACAGATTTTTTTCTGACTGAGAGGGACACATACGGATTTTTTCCAACAAATACCATTTGGGTTTTTTTTGTTTATATATAAAAATGAAAAATATGAAACATTAATGAACATATCTGTTTTGGTCCCCCCATCTCCGGCTGCACCTCTTAAAAGTTTATTTCCCTTGTAAAGCTGTATTTGTAGCATTTCTGACGAAGAATCATAAAGAGACGTTATGTATCTGACCACATCATGTTTTTCTGAATGGTTAAAGTTTTGACCTCATAATGTTTTGTTTTGTTTTGGTTTTTTTTTTTGCTAAAAGACCTCATAATGTTTGATATATAAGTTATGAAAAATATCAGAAAGATTGGGGTATGAATTTGCCAAAATAGTTTAAATTAGTTGCATATCATGTATCTTTTCTTTTTGGATATAATTCTTGAAGGTGCAGTAAAATCAATGTACAATGTCTTAAAACCAAATAAAATATTAGTTGTGAGGAATATCATTAATCGAAATAATAATTATATCTTGAATAATAACATCAATCAATAAAATCAAGAAAATTAAATTCTAGAGTCAATGCCTATGCCCAACCTAAATATCTAGGACATGCACAATCCGGCTGGTCTACTACAAGGGACCAAAACACATGTCCATTTAAGCACATGGGTTCCACTCATGCGAAAAGGAAACCCCTAACTTGTGAAACAAGGTAACCACCAACATACTTCACAACATGTGACCCTAAAACAAGAATTCATCAACTTTCAGCTAATTCTCTAACAAACACTTACCTCCCTTGTCCTGAGTTGAATGTGTTATCAAGCTCGGTAGGTCGCGACGGTATGCTAGCTCCAAAGAAAGATGAATTAAGGGAAGCATTGCCTCTTCCCTCTAACTCTCGCCATCTCCCAACAACTTGAGATAGAGGTGTTTCATAATCGATTCCATAGATATCTTCCGAGTCTCGGCTTCCTTCAGTAGGTTTCCATTGTTCAACAAGTGAGGCCAACACGTTCACCACATGACTCATGTCGGGTCTTTGTTGTGGTTCTCTAGCACCGCAATGACTGGCAAGCTCAGCTACTTTGTTGATACTTCCAAATGTCTCTTCGTTGACCTCAATTGTTTTGTCTATGGCCTTTGAGAATGAGTCTCTGTTGATGAACATTCTCCTAAACCATGTGGCTAGGTGTACCTCTTCCTCAGATCTCTTATCGTCAAGAGCTTTTCGACCCGTTAGTAGCTCCATGAGGATGACTCCAAAGCTGTAAACATCAACCTTTGTTGTAACTCTCCCGGTCACTACAATGACAAATAGAGATTTCAGTATTTTCATTTAGTGAGTTAAGTACAATAAGCAACAAACAAATATATATATAAAAGCATAAGACCATACCTGCATATTCTGGTGCAAGATAACCAAAAGTTCCAGCAATTTTTGTCTCAATCGATTGTGTACCTTCTGGTGCAAGCCGGACTAAACCAAAATCAGCAACTTTGGCATGCATATCATCTCCAAGAAGAATATTAGAAGGTTTGAGATCTCTGTGTATAAAACTTTGATGCGCTAAAGTATGTAAATACTCTACTCCTCTAGCTACATCAAGTGCAATAATTAACCTTCTAGTCCATTCAAGAGGCTTCAATCCTTCTTGTTGCCAATGGAAAATATGACTACTTAATGTCCCTTGTGGCATGTATTGATAAACAAGAAGCCTCTCATTGCCTTCTAAGCAATATCCATGAAGAATCACTAGATTACGATGTCGAACTCTAGTTAGAACAGCAATCTCTGATTTAAATTCATCTAAACCCTTTCCACTTATAACTGAAGATTCCATTCTCTTAACAGCAATCTTTGTTCCATCATGTAATTCTCCTTTGTAAACAATTCCAAATCCTCCTCTCCCAAGTATATTCTTCTCGTTGAAATTATCCGTAGCGTCCCTCAAAACATGTATTGAGATCACAATGTTACCAGCTTCACCCACATGAGCATCATTACCACTTTCACTTCCACCAGCACACAGATTCTCAATTGTAATCTTGAGTGCATCTTGGTCACTAGATTGTTGCTGAGGATGCATCTTCCTATATTGTTTCTTCCTCTTAACCAAAAAGAAAACAACAAATCCAATAAGAAGCAAAGCCAACACAATACCAATAACAGAACCAACTATCTTCCCAGCATTACTAAATGCTTTCTTGCCACTATCCTCCGAAGAAGAACCAGAACCAGAACCAGGACGAGGACAATCCTTTCCTATGTCAGCATTCCCATTCGTGATTACAACATTTGGATTAAACTCTGGTACTTTATCACACAACTGATTACTCGAAACATCGAGAGTTTTCAAGTTACTCAACTTAGTAAGCTCTTGAGGAATAGTACCGTTGAGACTATTCTCAGAGAGATTTATAACCTGAAGAGACGCAAGATCCACAAACCGCGGAGAGATGGTCCCGGTAAGTCCCATGTTTTTGAAGTTGATAACAATGATATTACCTCCAGCACAAGTAATCCCAACCCAACCATTACTACAAGGATCGTTTCCTTTCCAACTCTGCGCAAATCTCACCGGATAACCAAATGCTTCAACGATCGAAAGCAACGTATTAACGCGAGGATCACAAGGAGTATCTGGAGAATCTAAGCAAAAACTATTGGTTCCTTGTTTCACATCAACCAAAACGTTTTTAGCCTTGAAGATTGGTATTGCTCCTTGAAGCAAATTATTAGTCAAATTCACCACAGCAAGAGATTGTAACTCAGTAAAAGAACCCGGAACGTTACCAGTAAGCTGATTCTCTCTAACGTTGAAGGTTTTCAACGAGACTAAACCGGAAAAATCCGGTATAGGACCGGAGAATCTGTTTCCTTGCAAGGAGACTTCAGTTAAAGCAGTCATGTTCTGTAGAACTGTAATTGAACCATTAAGCTTCTCGTTTCCCATTTGACCGTTGACCAAAAGACTCTGAAGAGGTGAGCCAACGAAACTCATCGGAAGTTCACCAAAGAGAAAGTTATTAGACAAATGTAAACTCGTCAAACTAGGAAACGTATCTCCTCCGAGAAAATCCGGAATTTTCCCGGAAAGATTACAGTTGACGGCGGAGAAATCCGATAGAGAAGTCACATCTTTCAAACTCAAAGGAATCTCCCAAGAACCAAAATTATTATTATCCAAAGAAACACGACGAAGAGAGCTTAAACCGGTGAAGAACACAGCATCGATTGACTCGAAGTTGTTGTCATGAACGTAAACCGTCTCCAACGATTTTAAACCAGAAAGATTCGGAATCTTCCCGGTTAAATCGTTGTTCATGACTTCGAACTTAGTTAAAGAAGTGAGGTTTGTGAGATCAGGAGGTAATGTTCCTGAGATGTTTGATTTACCGATTTGGATCGCTGTGACTCGATTGCTTGCACCGTCGCATTGTATTCCTTTCCATTGACAAGGATCTGAACCGGACCAGTCGTGATCTTTCGGTAGCGTCAAGGAGTCTCTTAGAGCTTTCATGAGTGTATCATCAGTGTTTGATAAGCCATTCACTAAGGAGATGATGAAACAGAGGAAATAAAGAAATAGTACTCTCGCGATGATCATCTTCATCAACTGAAAAGAAAAGAAAAAAAGAGCAATCTTCTTGTTTCAGTGATTCGTAAACTGTGATTGATTAGGGTTTAAGAGAAAAACATTAAGGAGATACGAAAGGGATAAACTTTTTGGGCGGAGATTTTCTTCTTCTTCTTATTGAATGAGAAAGAGAAAAACGAAACGGCAGATTTTATTGCCTTTTTGGAAATGTTAATTGACTTATTAAGCGAGGGAAAATGGCTATATATCTATTTTTCCTTTATTCTATTTCCCATTTTTTTGTTTTTGTTTTTATGAGATTTGTTTCCTTTTCTCTGACCAATGAAAAAAATGGAAAGAGCCAGCTAGTGCCCAAAAATATCTTCTTATAGTTTTTTTGAAACAAATGTTTTTCGTATATACCTTAGAGAATGTGATGACGAAAAAATCTATTGAGTTTATTCCGGTGGACATGCTATCAATTCTTGGCTTAAGACTCTGTTCCTCGAAATGCATGAATCTGGTGGAATGAAGAAAAAAAAACACCTATAAATTTTAGAGGGGAAATCTTGTAAATGGTGAACCTTTTGAAGACTAAAGATGAATAACATCTCTATATTATTATTATTTGAGCAATGTTAAAAACAAAATAACCTTACATTTACGTGTGATATTACAATAAATGGCATTAAAGAATCTTTTTAATTTTTTCAAATCTTATTAATGATCATAATAATTATATATTTAGTTAGTCAATTCCCTAATAAATAGCACAAAATCAATATATAGATATTTCTAATTCTAATTCTTAATATATTAAATTTAAATCTGTTTATTTATATTTATTATCTCCTAAATAAATATAAATTTTTTAATTAGAGTATTTAAACAATATAATATTAAATGTTATTAAATAAAGTCAAGAATATAATAATAATCATAAAATTAATATAACAAAATAAAAAATTAGTAAATAATATTGTAAATTATTACTTTCCACATAAAATTAAACTCAGTTTTTTTCACTTATTAATTATGAACGAAAATTAAAATTAAATTGCTTACCATCCAACTTTAAATAATCCAGATCTTCAAATATTTTTATTTTTATAATGGGTGAGGACGGGTCATGACGAGTCATAGCAGAGAAAGAGGATCATGACGGATCTCATATCGAATTTATAATCATTGATAATAATTTATATATTTGAGTAAATCAAACAGTTATAGATTTTTAAATAATGTGAAAATATATGCATAACACCAATTAATTTTTGCAACGAAATTATATTATAATCTAAATTATTAAATAAAATTTTTAAAAATATAAGATTGCATGTAATTATAAATTAGTAATTTTAATTAACACAACACAAGCCATATATAATAATAATAAATAAAATACTAAAAATATAAAATAAATCTAATTTAAAACACTAATAATAATTTATACCAATATAAAATAATAAAGTTTGAAATCGATATTTTTCCGCGCTGTGCAGCGCGGATTACTATCTAGTATTTTCATTATTTTCCTCCAAATTGATCACTTACAGCCAACCTGCTGATATTTCTTCTTAATTAGGACCGGCTGGAAAAAAAACAATGGGCCTTATGCCATAATATAATAGGCCCTTAACTATATAATTTGCGAAGAGGTGCTAGAAATTACATACATTATTGTTGTTCCCTATTCTCCATTTTTTTTTTTTTTTTTGTAAATTGTTTATTTCAACAGGTTAATTAGTCATCATGATTACTAAGTATTTGGCAATGCGTGGCGAAGAAAAAATTCTTCTTCAAAGCGTGGAGTTTCCACGTACGAATTATCTATGGGAAGTTGGAATCTCAAAAGTAGTCCGACCTTGTAAAATAATACTTTAAACTATCTCAAACTTTTATAACCATTCCAATTTAAGATGGTGAGTGGTGGTGACTCATCAGTAGGGGTCAGGATAGATGGTTTCTATATATGCATATGCCATATGATGTCTTAAATCTTATGAGAGTTACTTGTTATGTGAAATTAAAATATTAAAAGAAAAAATCATCCTAAAACACTTTGGTGGTGATAAAATTTAGAGAAAGAGAATTTTGGTTAGCCATAATATTTTTGTAAAATTTTAGTTTGGATGCTGGTTGTGGTAATGGTTTTTAAAGAATTCCTCTAAATTGCTCTAAATTATTAATCGATCACATAGAAACTATAAATCAACAATATAAGATTCAACTGAAATTCACTACTACCTCATTTGTTAGTGAATACAACCAATTTTTAGCTCCATTTATCATAGTGGCAGTCCACTGATGTTTTCTTAAAATCATTTCATTGTTCCAATTCTTAGCTAGTTTCAAAGACTAGTTCCTATCAGCTGCAGAAAGTCCAAAAAAAAAGTGTTCTTAGACCATCCACATTGGTAAACCTTATAATGGTATCTTAAGTATAATTTAATATTAATTTAATCTAAACACCACTACTAATTTTGTATTAATTGGTGATTCTTTAATGAACACGTATAAATTTTTCTCTTTCAAAAGATTCTGGCATATTTCATACTGACACATAATGTGTCTCAAATGAATAAAAGTGTCTATCCACATACCCGACCCATCCCAATCTCTCATGTTTATTCTTTTTTTTTTTTACTTTTATTATATTTTAAGTTAAAGACACATTTTTTATGTCCGTTGGAGTTGCTCTTAGGTGTGTGTAAAGCTTGTGTTTGTTCGTAAGCATATGAGAAACATATCTTTTTATGACTTCTAGTATTTATCGATATTGAATCGGTATCATAAGTGATAGTACTTTGGCCCGGAAAAAAAATCTCAAATAGTCTTTCCTTCGTAGAAAATCGTTTGTACCACTCCTCTAGTTCAAGTAGTTCAAGAATTAACCTAGCTTGTAGAAGATTTGCACCCCCAGTTAAAAATGGTTACCCAATCTAAAAATCATCAACCAGCAACATAGAAAGGATGGAACAATCATTTGTGAAATGTGATTGGAGAGCAAGTGGACAAAAGAAGATATGTGAAAACTGAAAAGCTAATTAATCGAAGTGGACCCAAAGGCCAAGGACAAGTTGGGATGGAAACGGAACAAAAGTGGGCACAGATAGATGATCGATCATCACTTAACGCATCAAAAACAAAACAAAATAAGGAGACACCATTATCTCTTTGTCTTTTGGCCTCAATCCCTATATTAGTTTTGCCTTTGCTAATTGGTCCACACACACATTACCCCCCCCCCCCTCTGGAAAAAGAAACTCATTAGATGAACACAAAATAAATAAAAAGAGATCATGGTCATGTTCATCTCGTAATTCCTAACAACAACCAATGATACATTCTTTTTTTCTTTCGTAGTCATTAGAGATTAGCAGCAGCAACTAATTTTTGGTCATCTTGTAGATGTTGGTTTACTGATAGTTTTCAGTTACAAATTCATTAAAAGAAATAGTATATGTTCGGCTTTAGTAAGAAACTAAAGTAAAATTTTACTTTGGAATGACTGAAGTCAACTAACAAAAATGCATAAGAGTACATAACAAAACAAAACAGATCAACTTTACCGCACCAGTGATTAGTAATGGTAACAAACCACACACAAAGATAAGAAAAAAAGAAAGGGTTTTAACTTTACAAAAAAAGTTAGATAGAAATGAGACAGAAAAAGCAGAGACTTTAAAAAATCACATGTGATAAATCAGAAAGAAATGTCTACATCTGAAAGAAAAGGTAAAGCCGGGGGAATGAATGTATGGGCTCCATGCGACATTATCAAAGGCCTTTGCGCCTTTGTTCGTATTATATTGTTTGGCCGAGTTCAATTATTAATTATTCATGAAAGATCCAAATTAATTTTTTTGGCTTGAACTCTGACAGAGTGAGATAAAAAAAATAATTGAACAATATAATGTTTGTTCTTCTTGAAAAGTCTTTAAATATTATTTTTTTCTTCTTCTATAAAGATTTTACACATCTGGATCAAAGCTTTTAGAAATATAATAACTTTTTTTGGGTCAAATAGAAGCTCGTCGATATATAATTGAAGTGGGAAAACACATGCTAGTATCTTAGCACAAAGTGAATTAAACAACAAACTATAAAATACTGGAACCACTTGAAAAGATTTAGGGGGTGTATTGGAATAATGATTTGGTAGATTTTGATATTTTCCTAAAATCACATGTTATTCAATTAGTGATTTATAAATATTTATTCAAATCCTATGTTATTGAATCAAGAATTTATGTAAAATCAAATTTCTCATTTAAAATCTTATGTTATTCAATCAATCATTTGTAAAATTTATATCAAATACAGTGTTATTCAAAACATAATTGTTTTTCTTGATAATTTTATCGAATAGATTTGATTAGGCTTTTGATACTTTTTATTTGAAAAATAAGGATGAAAAAATCTCAGCTCCAAATATGATATTTGGTGGAACTTAAAAAAAAACAAAAAACAAAAAAAGTTCTTCATCCTCATGAAAAAAAAAGTTCTTCATTGGTTCATGACACCATTTCATCCTCAAACCATTCACATTAACAAAGACACTCACAACCTCCTCCATCTCATTTTTGCCGCTTCATCCACCGATGAGTCGTCGGTGACCGCCCCCGCCTGATCCTTGCCCGCCGGTGACCGCCATTCTCGAAGACCGCCGCGGGTCGCCCATTTCAGACCGCGGGTATCGATTTCTTCACTTCTCTTCTTCGATCGTCTCTTGTTTGGTAAGGTCTTCACTTCTTGTTCTTGTTCTTGTTCTTGCTCTTGTTATTGTTATTGTTATTGTCCCTAATTATAGATAGACAAAAAAACTAGACAAGGATATTTACCAACCTATACGGCGACAACTTTTACGAACACTGTTACAAAATAAATTCAAAATGTTTTTAATTAAATTTAGTCCTGAAAATCAGGTATTCAAAATTAATTCAAAATTTTCTTTGATTAAATTTATATATTTTGGCCTAACAAAAATTATATATTTTGGATTTATAATTGTAGTTTTGTGTAATTAGGTTATATTAATTCTAAATATAATTAATAACTTTGGATATATAATTATAATTTTGGATATTCAGATACCCATTAGATTTTTTGGTTTGGTTTGAATTTGGTTTTGGTTTTTCACATATAAAAATCTAAAATCCGTTTGGATATTTTATAGATTTTAGTTCGGTTTAATACCTTCTTTTCCGGATTGGTTTCGACTCAATTTTTCGATTTTTGGATATTTAATCCATGACTAAATCTGACATATCCAAAACCGAACGGAATCAGATATTTTAGATCGGTTCTAGTTTAAATTTTTTTTTATTCCGGTTTTTATGCCTAGACCTAGTAAAATTGATTTTTTTTTTAAACTAGTACTATTTTACTTGATTAAAATATGAAAAGATACTTATTTTGTGCCCCTAAAAAAATCGGTGAAAATATTGAAATCTAACTGGCAGACACTGTTACTCTACCATGTGTTTCCCACCAGACACCATCTCCATCTTTCCAACATTTGCGTTTCTATATTTGTTTATACACAACTCTCTCTCTCTCTTTCTCTTTCTCTCTCCTTCACTGCCTCTTATTCTTATGCTTTTCTTCACCAATCCTATCTTTTTATTTGTCTTTACAGACCCATTTTTGGTAAACAACACACAAAGAGAGTTATACCCCTTTTCTTATTAGATTCTTCTTCTTCTTCCTCATACCTTCCAAGTCAACCACTTCAGCATCTGTCGGCTGTCTTTCCCCAGATCTCACAAATCTCTTACCTTCGTAAGTACAGTACCCTCCAAACTGATTTTTCCCTCTCTCTATATATGATCTTTAAATTCTTGTTTATTCTCCTTTAATTACTGTCTTTAATTCTCTCTATCTCTCTCCTAGTTATTTATATCTCAAAGCTTTATTTTGATTGGTCAGTCTTTAAGCTTCGAACTTGCTGATTCTTGTCTGAATTCAAGCACTTTGCTTGAGGTTTTGAGCCAAGTGCTTACTCTGTTTTCAAGACTTTAACTGTGGTCTCTTCTTTTAGATTTAATAGATTCTGTGAATTTTTCGTGTCTACAACATTTTCTTGATTTGCTTTGACTTTAATATGGTTTCAGGTTAAAGACCAAAAAGTTTCATAAAATGACTGAATCTGATGATACCTCGCGAGAACCACTAGCCAGAGAAGGAGAAACCTCATCAAATCAAGATCTATCCAAACCCGAATCGAACTCTGTCTCTCTCGATCTCAAACTCAACGATAGTTTCAACGATGACACAAAGGACACAACAAAGTGTGAAGTAAACCCGAGAGTCTTCTCTTGTAACTACTGTAGACGCAAGTTCTATAGCTCTCAAGCTCTTGGAGGTCACCAAAACGCTCACAAGCGAGAACGAACTATGGCTAAACGAGCAATGCACATGGGAAGAATGTTTAGTCACCATCACAGACCTTACACATACGCTTCTTCTTCTCTTGGGATGCAAGCTCACTCCGGTGTACTGCACAACACTTTATCCCAGCCTCAGCCTTCTCTTGTTTCAAGGTTTCATCATCAAGGGTATTTTGGTAACACCGTGCCATTGTTCTTTGACTATGATGATGGTAACAGCGACTTCTTTTGGCCTGGGAGCTTCCGGCAAGTCGTTGAAGCTCCGGTGGTGGTGGCTGTTACAGAGTCAGGTCTTGATCTGAACTCTGTTGCGGCAAATGGAAGTGTAGATAATAATAGCTCAAAGCCAGATCTTACCTTGAGACTCTAAGGTCCATTATATCTCTTATTCGTTTTCTATTGTTAGAAATTATAGTAGAAGATAAGTGGGAGACAGTTGATAGAAATTGATGTAAAACTTTGTTTGTTATATAAATGAGATTGTTACATTTTGATTTCATACGAGCTCGCACCAGTTTAATTCATCATCTAGGAAGTTACAGATTTGAAGATGTTGTTCGGGTGAACAAATTTAGTAAGATATGCTTGGTTATGTTTTTATATGACATGAAGATTTTTGTATGAAAACTAACTTGAAGTCTTTTGTCGAATCACATAACTTGAATGATTAAAAATTTTTGCGTGGGATGGGAGATATAAGTATGTTTCTTAGATTGTATTTTTGAATCACCTGACTCTACTGATTGTTTAGGCGGATTTTAGAAGATAATATTTCTTCAGTTTACGAACAATAGATGCAGTGTCATGGACTGTGGTCGTGAAGTACATACAACTAGAGCCAAACATGCCAAAACTTCGGCTTTTGATGTCATACATTATTTGTCAGAAATTTCCTTAACAAACATGTTTTGTTTTCACTTTAATGTATACAGAGAAAGGCTTCCAAATGAAATTTTGTTTTCCTTGATAAAATTCGCTTTTTAACTTTTAAGTTATAATAAAAATACTTTCGAAAAAAGTAGCCATAAATTTCACAAAAAATATGTGATATACCGATGTTTAAAAGAAGGAATGATCCGCCGACCACCGTGATTGTGCCGAGATTTGTGGAGACATTCGGACGAAGTTCAATGATATTATTACAAACAAATAGTTATTTATGTGAATAAATGCAAGTAATCAACATATATACTTGCATTTGTCCTTATATGCCCATTTGCAAGATTAAATAATAATGTCCATTTTGACTTAGGTATTATAAATACAAAATAGTTTTGATAATGACGATTTAACAACTCCGATAATAGAATTAAATGATCAAATCAAAATATGTTATCCATCATCCACTTGTTAATCTAGGAAGAGAAGTTGGAAGAGCAGTACTTACGCATGACCTCCAAAAACTCTAATCAGCATGCGTTCCATCATCATTCAAATATCAAAAAACTCAAAAAATGTATATGATTTGAGCATTTTTCGGAAAAGGAAAAATTCCAGATTTAGTTGAGAGAATCCAAAATTAGCTAGTGATTAAGAGATTCATCCGCTTCCTTATAAAAAATACGGATATTTCTCTAAATTCGATTCTCTCTTTTTTTTTCACATTTTCACAAGAATAGGATTGGTAACAACAATGTTCAACAAAAAGAAAGGATCCGACGGTGGTTCATCATCATTGCCTCAAACCGGATCAGACTCACCATACCTACAAAAGGCACGTTCAGGAAAAACAGAAATCCGAGAACTCGAAGCTGTATTCAAAAAATTCGACGTGAATGGAGACGGTAAGATCTCATCAAAAGAACTCGGTGCGATAATGGCGAGTTTAGGTCACGAAGTTCCAGAGGAAGTGTTGGAGAAAGCGATAACAGATATCGATCAGAAAGGAGATGGTTACATAAACTTTGAGGAGTTTGTGGAGTTGAACACGAAAGGTATGGATCAGAATGAAGTGTTGGAGAATCTGAAAGATGCGTTTTCGGTTTATGATATCGATGGGAATGGATCGATTTCGGCGGAAGAGTTGCATCAGGTTTTGAGGAGTCTTGGTGATGAATGTTCGATTGCTGAATGTAGGAAGATGATTGGTGGTGTTGATAAGGATGGAGATGGTACGATTGATTTTGAAGAGTTTAAGATTATGATGACTTTGGGATCTAGACGTGATAATGTCATGGGAGGTGGTAGTCAGAGGTAGATTTTTCCATGGCCAATGACGACTTATATGTGTTCTTCTTCTTCTCGTTGTTTTTGTTATCCTTGTTTATTTCCACCATTGTTTCAATCTTTTTTCTTTTTTCTTTTTGTTCTTTGGGATTTTGATCCCTTCCAAGCTAACGTGATTTAAAAAAAAATTATTTGAAGTCTTTTTTTTTTTATGTTTTGTTTTTGTATTCAGTTCTGATTTTTTTTTGGAATTGAATCATTTGAACAAAGAGAAAGTGAAAATTATATATGTGAATAAATAATAACCAGACTTCCTTTCAAAAAGTAGATCTCACCACCATACTCTTATAATTTTAGTTCCTTTTCTAAATCTTTACACAAAAATGAATGGTCCTATCTGTGAGTTAGGCTATCCTTACTGTGAGAATTTGCATGTGTTTGCTGAAGTGTTACGGAAATGGAAGCTCACGAATTCAATTCATTCCAGCGTTCAAGTCATATTCTGTGATGAATTTGTAAGCATCAGTTCAAATTCTAATTTTGTAGCAGTTTTTATTTACAACAATTTTGTATTTCCTCACATTCAATTTATATTATCTCTTTTCATTATTTGTTTTAATAAGAGTGATAAGATTGAAGCTACAATTCCTCGAGAAATGGTATCCCAATTCGATAACCTCTTGCCCCAAGGATTTTGGGTTATACCTGGAAGATTTTGTAGTTGTCAAAGAAACTAAGAGAATAAAGAATACAGACCATATATATCGTATGATAATTAATGGCGCCACTAAGGTTCGTCCTAGTTTTAGAGTTGACAATTGCGAGTTCTATTGTTTCATGGACTTCTCAATGATTTACGAATGGATGGTTCCTGCTATGAAGTCTCCGATAGGTAAATCTTAACCATGATTATGTGCTATATTGTTTTAGTTTTTCTCTTCAAATATTTTTTTCAATTCATTGTTAAATAACAGATTTATACGGTATTGTTGAAAGTGTCCAAACTCTTATAATCTTGATTGATCATCCATGTAAAGAGTTCTTTGGTCAAAGAGTGAGGATGGTAAAATTCAAGTTATGGGACATCAAGTATGTTTTTCTTCTATAAAACATATAATTTCTCAAATGCATCTAAATAAAATTAAGTAATTATGTTGCTAACAGTTTTTCGATCTTCTTAGTGGGTGGGATCTTGATTGTGTTGCTCTTAACGAACACGCTGATAAATTGGCTTCTAAATAGAACTTTCAAGCGTCCAATAAATTTATAGCTGTTTTAAGCAATTGGAGAGTTTTTAGTATTTGATGGTATGACATAACATACTTTCTTATATAAATTCTATTATATAAAACTCTAATTTACTGAATTTTATCCGTCTAATTAAAAATCTCTTACTATTAGTTCTTTTCATAACATGATCATTATCCATTATTTCTGGTAAACAGTTTGGTGACTACTTTTCGATCCCCCTGTTGATCAAATCTATCATTTGAAGAACCCGTAAGTAATATTTGTTTTGGATATATTGATTTGTTCTATTTTACTTAATCTTATAGGAATTAGGTTACTTAATCTCTAAATATTGCTATTCCAATTTTTTCACTTTTTCGTTATTTTTACAGTTTGGAAAATGAGTCTGATAGTGGTGAGGAAACAGACTCTACTGATTAAATCGTAAACATTTAATATTTTATCATCTATATTTAATTTTCAACTTGGTTGTAAGGACTATATATTGTTTTCCTTTTGGGAGACATTGTTGTTTATTTTTTTTTTTAGGACAAATATGTCGATTTTAAAATCTATAATCTTGCTCCTTAATTGAAACATAAATGTTACTAAGAGTAATACTATTCACATATATATATATATATATATAATAATTGAATCTCAATCAAAACAATATATAAAGATAATATTAACTTATATTATTTATAAATTCATTAAATATCTCGGTGTAGAGATGTTAACTATTATATAAATAAAAAGATAGGTCTAATATTTAGTTTTTAACATTTTCATATACAAATTAAAATTCAGTTATTTATATCTTCAATATCTATGATTATACACTTTCAATAACTTAAAAACCACAATATATATCAAACTGAAAAATTGAATCGTTTTTCACAAAATATATTCTTATAAACATCAAACAAATAACTTTATTTAATTAAGTTTTAACACTTTTTCCGTGCATAGCGCCGGATAACCCTAGTATATATAATACAAACGCACACTGACACGGTAATCGAAAGTTTTATTTGTTTTATAGTAAAAATCCCATTGACGACGAAAAGTAAAAGTAAAAAGCACATCAGCGCTAAAAATGAATTTTCACAATGGGCCAGCCGTGTAACCCGACCCGACTATAAATTAAACCCGTTCCGGATCTTCATCCTCGAGCAACAGTGAACCGCTTCGTTCCAAGCCATGGCCAATTCGA
The DNA here is from genome assembly GCA_028015245.1 of Cardamine occulta. Lineage (NCBI taxonomy): Eukaryota > Viridiplantae > Streptophyta > Magnoliopsida > Brassicales > Brassicaceae > Cardamine > Cardamine occulta. The sequence continues at coordinate 22,372,676 of CM051362.1, read as the reverse complement.
AAATGGCGATGGCTTCTCTGGCAGCTCACATTCGTCCCTTCACATGCTTGGCCGCTTCTCAGCCGTCGCGGTTAGCTCCGCATCCACCTGACATCATCCGTTGGATCAAGAGAGAAGGCGGCTTCGTTCACCGCGCCGTCCAGCTTTCTCAGAAGACTCCATTTGGTGTAGGCCTCATTTCCACCGAGCATATCCCTCAAGGCACCGACCTAATCACTCTTCCTCCTCACGTTCCGCTACGCTTCGAATCAGATGATGCGTCATCGCCATCGTCCTCTCTGCTTGCCACTTTGGCGCGTCGAGTTCCTGGTAATTCTAGTTAATTCTCGGTGCTTGTTCAATGTTGATTACTTGTAGTTTTAGAGCTTAATTGCATCTAGAGAAGCTTGATTATAGATTAAACAAATGAATATTCACTGCTCTTGGGGATTCTACTTTACATTTTGGTGCTACTTAGTCTTGGATCTGAAGCTTAGCTTATAGAATTCTGTAAAATCAAGTTTCCAAAATTTTGTTTGAGTTACTGATTGCTAGAAATTTGGCAGAAGAATTGTGGGCAATGAAATTGGGATTGAGACTTTTGCAAGAAAGAGCCAATGTTGATTCTTTCTGGTGGCCATACATCAGCAATCTCCCGGAAACTTATACCGTTCCCATATTCTTTCCTGGAGAAGATATAAAGAATTTGCAATATGCTCCTCTTCTCTACCAGGTTAGATAGACCGTTGCTTCTGATTGAAATGAGTCACAATTATTTAGCAATATATCCGATAATGCAGATTTGTTTGCGTTCTTTGGGACCAGGTCAATAAAAGATGCCGGTTTCTTCTTGAGTTTGAGCAAGAGATTAGACGTATTCTTGAAGATGTTAAGGCCAGTGATCATCCTTTTAGCGGCCAAGATGTAAATGCATCTGCTCTCGGGTGGACCATGTCAGCTGTTTCGACTAGAGCATTTCGCTTACATGGTTATAAAAAGCTTCAAGGTGGATCTTCTGATGATGTTCCCATGATGCTTCCTCTGATAGATATGTGTAACCATAGCTTCAAACCAAATGTCCGGATCATTCAAGAACAGAACGGAGCTGACTCAAATACCCTAGTTAAGGTTTGCGCCTTAGAGCTCTGTTTTTAAATTGGCTTTTGTTTAAGCAAAACGCAAACGAACGGTCTCTTTCTTTGTGCATCAGGTTGTTGCAGAGACTGAAGTCAAAGAAAACGATCCTTTGCTACTCAATTATGGTTGCCTTAGCAACGATTTTTTCCTTTTGGACTACGGATTTGTGATCGACTCAAATCCATATGACACCATTGAGCTTAAATACGATGAACAGCTCATGGACGCTGCAAGCATGGCTGCTGGTGTTCCTTCCCCAAACTTCTCTTCACCAGCTTCATGGCAACAACAGTTGCTTTCCCAATTAAATTTAGCCGGAGAAATGCCAAATCTCAAGGTCTTCAAACTGTCATCTCACTAACTTGATACATAAAGTAGAATTTATTTTTGAGAAGAAGAATCAAAGCAGCAAACGGAGCCATCTCTCTAATTGTTTTCTTCTCATACTAATAGGTAACCATAGGAGGCCCAGAGTTGGTAGAGGGAAGACTATTGGCAGCCATAAGGGTACTGCTTTCTGGTGAATTGATGGAAGTTGAGAAGCATGACTTAGACACACTCAAATCTTTATCCTCCAATGCCCCTCTCGGAATTGCAAACGAGATTGCCTTTTTCCGCACTGTAATAGCCCTTTGTGTGATTGCATTGAGCCACTTTCCGACAAAGATAATGGAAGATGAGGCTATAATGAAACAAGGTGTCTCCGCCACAGCAGAATTGAGTATCAAATACCGAATTCAGAAGAAATCAGTGATCATAGATGTCATGAGAGACCTCACGAGAAGGGTTAAGTTGCTATCGTCGAAGGAGACTCCCAGTGCTGCATAAAAATCATCCTGTGAGTTCTCTAGGCTTGGCTTGTTTCAAACTTCAATTTCCAAGATAATTCTGTTTAAGATTATTCATTTTGAAAAACATATAGCGATCGAGATTTCTCTATGAACTAGCAATTAGATTGTATGAATTATTAGAGAAGAGAAACTGGAAGAGAAGGAAAAGATTTGTTGTTTCAGGATAGTAAGCAGGAGACTCATCACATTTAACAAAGATATTTACATTGAAAGATAAAGAGAAACCCTAATACACAGAGGATCACCTATCTCTATCTCTCTCTCTCTTTTTCGCTTTCTTATCAATTTCCAACGGAGATAGGTCTCTTTCTCTCTTCTAAGCCTAGAGGAGAACGGGAACGCCGTGGACTCACGACCTCGCGGAGCACCCTTGGCATCTCAGGCTGCCTTAGCGATGGGTGTTGTATCTTCTCAAACTCTTTCTTGATCTTCACGACTTGGCTGTGGATAGGAGGAACACTCTCATGCCCATCATCTCCATGATTGGCCTTCTTCTCCATCATGAATCGGCAGTGAAGGCAGAATAGTTCTCTTGTGTGATGTTTTATGATGTTTGTGTGGTTTCTTTCACGCGGGAGGCGTGTTTATAATTATAATCTTGAAACAAATGTTTGTGTGAGAAAGTGGACACGAGTTGTTGATGAAGAAGGGAAGTTAGGTTGGTGGGCAACGCCAAATGAGTCTCTTACACATCTCTCTTTCTCTTTGTTTTGTTAATAATATATATACGATACTTAAGGATTTGTATGGTGCAATATCGAAAAGCAAAGAAGAGTCGTATCAGTCTCCTTGTAAACAGCATGAAAAAGAGGGTCGGTGTTGGGTGAGTTTTAGGTTACGTGTCGGCAACAAAGCCAAGGCACTTGTGATTTGTGATGATTACTAAGAGCATCTTTATCGCACTTGTGATTTGTGATGATTACTAAGAGCATCTTTATCAATGGATTTCTTAAGAAAGTTTCTCCAATAGTGAATAGTTAACGATAAAATATTGAATGGATATCTTGAATAGTTAAGATATCCATCTCAAAGTGTTGAGAAACTTTGAGGTGAATTTCTTAACTATTTAAGATAACCATTCAATATTTAACTATTATTTTCATTTTATACTATTGTAGATTTTCACATAAAAATCATTGATGGAAATGCTCTAATACGCAATTTCTTTCTTTAACCGAAGACAAAGACTCCTTCAAGACTTTTGAACTTTTTTTGGTACGTTTCCAAAGTTTAGAAGTTAAAACCATATTAATTGAGAAGAATTGAAACTATTCTTGACGGGAGAAGAATTATGTGGGACTTAGTAACTTGTTGGTATTGTACTAAACATTTGTAGTGATTTGAGTGTTTATAAAATTTTAGATGCTTTTCCATGAATTTAAAAAGTTATAATTTAATATTAAAATTCCAATAAATCATAACTTTTTGTAAATTCATGCAAAATCATCAAAATTTTATATTTTTTTATTAAAACTTAAATCACTATAAGTGTTCAGTCAAATACATCTCTTCATAATATTCTAATTGAGATTTTTTTTGTTTTGTTCAACCAATTGAAAATATTCTTAGATTAGATTAAACCAAACCTGATCTCAATTTTCTTGTGCCGTTTCTTTGGTGTCTTTTAAAATTAGAACAATCCCGATCGTATATCATCTGTTTTATTATTTAATTAGATCAATTTATTATTATTATTATTTTATTTTAGAATCTTATATCATCGGTAGATCAATTAATTTGCTTTCAAAAATATTTTAGATCAATTAATTCATTTAAATGGATTACATATAATTATAATTATTTGCTACTCATTTAAACTTTAAATTAACCCAAGAAAAATGGGATTTTCTTTGTGGTGCAAGTATGCGGCAACCATATGGGAAATTTTTTTAAATAAATATACATTAATAAACTAACCGGGGAATTGGTAGGGTTACAACAAATTGAGTTTTATGGACCCATTAAAAGAAAATTAGTAGACATTTATAAATTTGTAGAAGAAAAAATGTTGAAATAACAATAAGGAATATAAATTGAATTTTCACCTCTTAAATTATTGCTGGAAATAATGTTATTATTTATTAATTTTATCACCAACTAGCGGCAAACATTTACGATTTACCCACCAAATGGCGACTGATATTCACAAATACATTCCAAACGACCGCAGTTCCATTGAACGCTCATTTACGGTCCGTAATGGATTAAAACCGCATCAAAATACTGTTGGGAGACACATTTGGACAAGAGCATCAAATCAAAAATAAGAAAAAAATGTTTGGTTCAGAAATCAGATCAATCCCACGCTGAGTGGGACCCAAACTCCCATCAAAATCAGATTTGATAGAGCAACACGTGTTTCTTTTGTTTCGTTCGTTCCCATGTAGAAAATCGCAGCCGTTCGATTTACGGTCAAACATACCATCTTAGATTCGGCGGCGGGTCTTATCAGTTTCCATCTTTGCTTGTGTATTTCTTTAGACCGGCAAGTATAACATATGACATTTATTTTTGTTTTAATTCAAAACATACAAAATAATTATATTTCATTAAATTACTATAAGAATATGTGTGTAGTAGAATATTACACGTGTTGAATTTCTTTTACAAAATTTCACAAATTTTTTTAGTGTAATTATTTTTTTTCCTCTAAAAGACTTCCATTAGATAGAAGCTGAATCAAGTCGGGCATCGCCCTAATTTCTCTCTTCTCTCTCCCCTTAAACTCAAACTCAGCCTCCGCCTATCTTGAGCCAACGTCCGGTGGCTCTCACAGCACCGGCGTTGTGCCTCTTAGTGTAATTTGTTTTGTCGTTTATCTTCTCTTGTGTGGGATTTTTGGTGATGGTGAATTTTTTCGAGTAGATTTGGGCTTTTTATCGAAATCGGAGGTGGTGGTGTCTTCAAAGCTCACGTGGTGAAGATTTCGATGACATTTTGGTCATGTTCGTTTAATTTTCTTTGCCAGGCTTTTGATTCTCCCATTTGGCCTTCTTCTTCGTGATGAGTTTTGGCATGTCCCGTTGGAAAGGGTGAAAGTTCCGACTTTGGAGCATCTCAAAGCAGCACACGCAGGAGCTTCTTTTCTGTTGGTTCAGAGGAGTTGTTTCTAGGTTGGTTTGATGTTTCTGTAGCTTTTCATCGGAAGGCTGTCGAAGTTTCAGATTTGGTCGTTGGTGTGAAGCGGTTCCGAAGGTTTGTGGGAGCCAACGATCTGATATGGGGTTTCTCTTCTCCTCAGTTCCGGTGCTCTCCTGTTGGTTCTTTCGCCTCCTTGGCTAGGTATTTCCGAAGTCTTTAATTTTGCGTGGCTTTGGACTGTTCTGTGGCTTGATCGCTTTTGATAGAAGGATTTGTTCTGGTCATTTGTTTGTTTGCCTCGCTGGTGTGTTGGTTTCGGTGATCCTGGTTCTCCTGTCGCATTGATGGTCTGGACTCGTTGCCTTTAGATGTAGGCTCTTTGGCTCAATTCCTCAATTCCATTTGGCCGGTTTCTTCTATCTTATTGCGTTTTGCTGCATATGGAGTTTGTGGTTCGTGTTGTGCCATCAAAAGCGGTTCAGCTTTGTGTTGTTGTTCTCGTTTCGGGGATGGATTGGAGCATTCACCTAGACCCATGGCTCTATAGGAGCAATGCGAAGGGCTTAATATGACTCCTCTCCACAAGCTCAATAAGACATTTGTGCTTCGTGTTGGAACTCGTTTCTGGTGAATTTACCGGTGAAGATGTTCACCGGAATAACTGGTCTTGGACACGACAGAATCGTCTCAGCAAATACTACATAGTGGTGTTTTAAAAGGTCAAAAACGAAGTTTTTTTGGATGGAAAATGAATGTCCAAAGTGAAAACTTAGAAAGAATTACAAGCTTTGAAATTTGTCTAAGTATCAAATATTTCACTTTAGAAATTAGAGGAGAAATCCAACCAATTGAGGTCTAGATTTAAGATATGAGATTTGGGAAATAGACTTACTACCCTTAATTTAATTTTTTCCAAATTCATTTGATTAAAATTGTTGATTAAATAATCAAATATCTTTATTTGAATTATTTATTTGTAACAATAAAAAAATCAATGTCGACATTTAACATAATCAATGTTGGAATATTTTCCTTTGACTTAGTCATGGAAATCAATTCTCTTAATGGCATGATTATTGTCGTAACATCCTCCTCTTGATATTGACGTTGCACTTTGTATATTAAAACAAGGTCATTGTCTAAACATTTCTTAGATTAATATCGATCAAATACACACAAGTTCCCTCTCATCTCTTTCTTTCTATGTTATTGAGTCTGAGAGTACATCACATATTTGGGTTCGTAAACTCTTGATTTTGAGTGGTACGAGACAAGAAAAACTAAGTAGTTTTATTCTGAGATTCTTGAACGTATCAAACCGGCACACTACAAGCCTTAAAAGAATTAAGGAGAGAGATTTCATCTCGACTCTTCTTCTTTCTAAATTTCGATCAATCAACGGTATTGAAATTGTATTTTTTCATTCTAGTCTTATATATTTTTCCTTTACAAAATCAGATTGTGTCCAATTGTTAAATCCGGGTCTAACACTTCGTTCCCTCATTTCCTAGTTCAGTTTTTGGCTTTTTAGTCTTCTGGTTTGCTTAGTCTTGTTTTTCGCTGGAGGTTTCTAGTATTAGTTTCCGTTTTGGCTGTCTTTTTGTGGACCTTTACTTTCTTTGTTTGGGCATCGGACTCTCTATGTAGGGTTGTAGTTTCCGGAGATTTTTCTGTTTTCCATCGTCTTTAGTTCTCGATGGATGTTTGTATTACTTTTAGTTTTACATCATCTAATAATATCCGGATGAAAAAAAAAAGAAAAAGATAGAAGCTGAATTGTAATAATCCTGTTGAAGACCTGTAATAGAACGACGTACATAATTCATGATGACACACGTGAAAATCTTCCCAGCAGTCTGAAAATTAAAATTTTTAAGATTGTTCTATTCATTATTTTAATTTATAGAGTTTCTAAAAAATTGAATGAAAACTTTTTAAAATTTCGAAGTATGTGAGATTTTTTTTTTCTTACTCATTTCCATGTAGATTCTCAGTTTATTCAATCAGAAATAGATGTTATTTTTACTTAAAATCAATGGTGTGTGATCGATCCTGCTTGTGCTTTATTAGACAGCCAAAGAAATCATATGGCTTTAACACTTAACATTGACAATTTGACATCTGTTTAGTTTTATTTTAACTGTAATCCCGTCTATTTGATTCACTTAGCTTTAAATTAAAATGTAACTCCGCTCTGCTTCGATGCTTAAAAAACATTTATAATCGTTTTTCAATTGCTGGAAATGTTCTCCATGCACGTTTATTTAAGAAAAGTGCATGTTTGGGCTTAAAATTTTACAAAGAGTTGGACGCATTAGTTAGCGCATGTGTAGTTTAGTTCTAGCTAGCACCATGTAAGTAAAGCTAATTGTAGAAAGCTAGTCACTTGAACAAAATTTAGAGGTGTTGACCTCAGTACTACAAAAAGTATGATGAACAACTCAAAAGGTATTTTAACCCAAAAAAAAAAAACTCAGAAGGTATTACTTAAAAAGTTAAAACAAAGACCATTGTTTTAAAAATTATTACAAAAAAGTCTTAAGAAATTAAGTAAAAACAATGTAAATCTGTGGAAGTTTTATTAAATGTTAAATTGTAAAATAAATAGAAAGAATGGGTTTTCACTTGTCTTGCTCTAGAATACTTAAAATTATGTGCTCATACTGCAGGAGAGTTTCTCTGCCAAAAAAAAACAATGTTAGTGTAAATAGATTTCCAAGTGATGACAAAAAATAAATTCCAAATGTGTGTATCTAGCTTTAAAGCTGTTAATTAATAAGGTAGCTTTATAAACATAGGGGACAAGTTGTTCAGAAGAGGCCTGAGGTAACTCTCAGTTCAACAGTATTTTTTTTAATGGTTTACATATTGTTATTTATAGTACAACCGGCAACGGTCTCCAAAATAAAATTACAAATGACAGTAAATAATCAATGGGAAATTATGAATCTCTTTTGAAAAACTTTTTGGCCCATGAACTGTTTTGGTTAATTAATCTGTTCTCCACCAAAAATCATGGTTATTATATAGATGTACAAATGTTAAAATATGGGATATCACGTGAAAGCAAGAAAGAAATGGTACGTGTGCGTGAGTGGTAAAATTGGTATATGTTTAGGTTATAATTTAGACATGGTGTTTGTTTAACGGGGGACCAGAATCTAACCAGATCTGTACTTTTGATATCCATATCTTTCTAACAAACTTAAACCCTTTTCTTTCTAGGGTAATAATATAATTGTACCGCATAAGTAATAATAACATCTAACTAGACCGGTTAGCAAAAAAAAAAACCCCATCTAACTAATGCAATGTACGAAATCAAGATGATCAAGACACACACATAAAGTATTGTTTTAATAGAAATTTCACATCTATGTTAAAAAGCACTCCCAAAATAAAATTTGACTTAAATTTTTTCTTAAATATTTGATGTTGATTAAATGGTTGCTAATAATTAATTGAAAAATTGCAAGTTGCAACCCATTCTTTTAATCTGACGCGATCTACAACTATTCATCTGTAAATCTGTTTGACAAACAAAAATATCAGTGTTAAAAAGTAAATAATGTTTTTGCATTTTTTTTCTGTAACTAAGAAAATTTGTTATTACGTTTTCTCGAACTATATTTGGATTTGGACGTGCATCTGCACGTAAACAATAAAAGTAACACGTAAAAACTTTGTTTATTTATATAGGCTTACGAGATAAAGGAACACGTAAACAATAAAAGTTTGTTTAAAAAAAAAGTTTGTTTTATTGACCCATATTTTCGGTCTTACAACAAAGAAAACTGTATTTAACTAAGATAGATAACTTATATACATTCATACTAATTAGGGAACTGAAATGATTTGAGTTTTTTTTTTTTTTTGATAATCTGGAGGTTCTTCCAGGCCTTAGGCCCAGATTAATCTCTCTTAGATCCAGTTTCCTTTTTGCACAGTTTTGCTGTAAGTTTGGTGGTCAAGTGGATTCGAACTCGGGTTTCAAGACAGGCACATACCCAATCTCAAACCACTGGAATACCACCACTTGGTTATGATATGAGTTTGAGATATGAATCCTAATGTTCACAGAGAAATCTAATTCATACACACAAAGGTTATAAGAAACGCGGGCCTGTCACTGAAGAAGATATATAGCCGATGACCTTTAGGAGAATCAAGCCCGGATGTTACGTTTTTGTAATCCATTTAAGTTCTTTCTTGTTTTTTTGGCAACTGTAATCTTTTTGTTAGTGGAAATATGTTTGCAATGTATACAGAGTATAGTCTATCATATGACTATGCATTATAACTAAAAGAGTACATATGTACACTAACAAAAATATACTATTTGATGACATATATATAACCAAACAAAAAATATTGTACAACTTACGTTAAGTTAAACTCCATAACGATATTTTTATTTAACCCTGATACAAACTACAAAGTGTTGATTTCATTAATAAATAGTAAATCTATACCAAATTAAACTTAAACATATATACATAACCCATTAGCCGTCTCTTTTATTGTTGTCCTTAGCTATATGACCCAAAAAGATCTGGGTAGCTATAAATATTTAGAACGATGACTAAAGTAATTTGGGTTTTCTGATTATAAGCGATCGACATCACATTATATAACATGATCCCGTTCGTGTGAGCAAAAAAGAAAGTCAAACATTATATATAGTCATAGAGAGAGGCATTGTGCAGAGAAAAACCCACGCGTTTAGGAGAGAGGCGACAATTCTGGTATCAACTTTAATGTCGTACCGTTGCATGTAACCTACGTTCCTAGCTTTGCCCCTTCGTTTTTGCCTTCCAATTTCCCTTTTTTGTTCTCAGACATTTCAACTCGGACCTTTATAAATAACTTTATGGGTTACTATGGACCGTTACGTTTTTGTCAACCTCACAATTACTTGTTTTAATTCTTTTTTAAAGAGAACTTTACTACTCCATTAAGTAACCCAAAATATTAAAATAATATTTATTTTGGCTTGAACGTTTTCTCCATTTGAAAAAATAATCGCCCATGGTCGAATAACCGCTTAGAATATTAGACTATATTAATCTGATTTCTACGAACTAAGAATCTAGAGCAGATTTTTAAACTACTTCTTGAATCTCCTGTTGTACATACCACCGTCTCCTCTACTAGTGTGTTGCATCTTTGTATTCATCAAGTTTTGGCCCTTTTGACCTTTTATTGCCACTAACTTTATTGCTTTAAAAAGGAAGAAGGTTTAAGTCTTCCCACATTTTTTCACGTTTTATATATGTGATTTCGATGCCTTAAAATTGAGATATATGGTATTTAAAAATCATAATCCGTTAACTCCCCTAGGAATTCCTGACCTCACTTTCTTCAACCTCTTCTGTTCCTATAGACACAATCTTGCCAACGAATAGTTGAGAAAACCTACTAACCTAGATCATGTTTTTCGTTCCTAAAGCCTCACGCGCATAATTTTCCAATCTTCATAATTTTTCACGACACAACCTATGAAAAACATGCAATTAGAAATGTATCATATATAAAAGAGGAAAATATTTAGACATTCATATAGAGAGTTCAACGATTGATCCTAGGCGAAATATGTCAACAGTTACGGGATAGTTTTTGTTTTAAATTAATTACGTGGTATTTGCATGCTACGCTTGTATTTAGGATTCGAATAGTTGAGGTTAGAGGAGGACCTCTTACTTAACCGGTTTATCAAACTCTACGGACATTTGATTAAGATTGTGGAATAAAATTAGGATGATTTATATGTAAAGGGGGAGATTAAATTAACAAACAGAAAAAGGATATGAAATTAATTAGTGGTGGAGATAAATTTTCGTAAACGCGAGAGGTCATTAGTCACGATCGAGCAACAGTAGGAAAACCCTAAAGAGGCTACACCATGAAGAAAGAACCCTAGTTGAGACAAATCCACGTGACTTTGGTTTACAGATGAAAAATAAAAAATAAAGCAAAACCCTAAATAAGCAAATCGACCATAATCTCGTAAAAAGAACAGACAAAACACAACCTCATGTAGAAGGAACAATTTCTGAGCGCCGCCAGTGTTATTAATTCAGAATCATAATTTCACGATTCTCAACCCCTCTCCGTTCAACTCCCAACATCATTATTTCCTTTCCCATCCACAAACTACCCTGTAAATCCTTTTTTACTATTTATTTATTACTATTACTATAGTGAACGTAGTATTATTATTACATCAATAATATTATTCCCCAATAACACTGTTAAAGAAAAGGTCCTAAAATTTAAAATAGGTGAAAACGAATAGCGTTAAAGAATCTTTGAAGTTATTGGAACATAAAGGAAATCCAATTCTGTATTTTGAATTTGGTATTAGTTCCAATCTTATTAGATTTCAAGCATGGAAGTAAGTTTTAAAAAATTCAGTAAAGTTTTTGTTTTCTAAAAGATTCATGTTTTTCCTTTCACTAAAAACAAAAAATATATCGAAAAGATATAAATTAACATTATCGAGAGACCTTTAAACTCTGACAATAAGAAAGAAGGGTTCAAGGGTTAAGATAAAAATAGTATAAAATATTTATGATATTGTTACTTGTCAAAAAGACATGTAACTTATTATTCCACTTTTATGTAAAGAAAAGCAAAAAAAGACATATAAGTTCGAACGTGGAACATGAACTTTCGTTAAACGTACATTTACTTTCTGCATCTCTCATATAGTCACAAGTCAAGAAAGATGCAAGTCTCTTTTAAATATATATAGTCTTTAAAAATGTGTAAAACTTTTATTCTATAAATACGTAATCAGCTAACATCAGTCCATCACATTCAGGTGCCTCAAAACCCTAAAAGAATCACACAAACAAAAAACACTTTCATAGCTAAAAAACCTTCCTCATGTCAACCATGGAAGAAGCAATCATGAGACTCGAAGGTGCAGAGCACAGAGAAACCAACAACCACTCCCTAAAGAGAAAGCCATCAAGACCTTCCTCCACAGCTCCTAGCTCTCCAGGAGGAGCAACCCCCGCAAAAGCTGCCTCTGGCGCCGGCGCTTCCGGTGGCTCCACCCTGAGGTACAGAGGCGTGAGACGTAGGCCATGGGGTCGTTACGCAGCTGAAATCCGCGACCCATTGTCCAAGGAGAGAAGATGGCTCGGAACATTTGACACGGCGGAGGAAGCAGCTTGTGCATACGATTGCGCCGCTCGAGCCATGCGTGGTCTAAAAGCTCGAACCAACTTCGTCTACCCAATGCCATCTCTTGACTCTTATCACCACCGCATTTTCTCGCCTCCTCCGATGAATATGTTCCTTCTACGCGACGTTTTAAACTCTCAGTCTCTTTCTCCGTTAACAACATTCGCTTACCCGCCTTATAATCTCTCTAACGTAAACGACGTAGTTCACGAGTCCTTCACTAACGTTAACGATGTCTCTGAAGATCACTCGCCTAAAGCGAAGAGGTCAAGTACCATTGACAACGAGAGCATGATCTCAATTCTTGAACCAGAACCAGCTGGGTCTGGTCTTCTTCAAGAAATTGTTCAAGGCTTTTTACCAAAACCTATCTCCCAACATGCTGCTCCTATACCTCAAAAGACCAACCAACAGTCACTTGGTGTTTTCTCGACGATGCCGGAGACCGGTTTTCATGCAGATCTTCGTTTACCAGATGTGAATGTCGAAGGAAACGGATTCGGTCATGTGAAATATCATGGAGATCACTTGGGATGGGGTGATCTTGAGAGTGGGTTTGATACAGCTAAGATGCAACAGAACGGAAATGGAGGAATGTTTTATCAATATTGCTTTCATGATTATTAGAATATTATTGTTGTTCTTCTTCTTAAGTACTGCACTGTTGGCTTTAAGTAGGGTTATGAGAAGTGAGGTTAGAAGTAACCAACTCAAAATCTGTTTTTTTTTTTGTTTCTTCGTCTAGTTGTACGATCAATTTTATCTCAGAAGATAGATTGTTTTAGTAAAAGGGCAATTTTTATCTGAGTATGAAAATATTTTTGTTGTTGTTGTTCTTAAGTACTTACTAGTTACTAGTACTCCACTGTTGGCTTTAAGTAGGGTTATGAGAAGTTACCAACTCAAAATCTGTTTTTTTATTTGTTTCTTCGTCTAGTTGTACGATCAATTTTAACTCTGAAGATAGATTGTTTTAGCAATGGAAAAATTTTATCTGATTATGAGAAAAGTTTACTAATTACATGAATGACCGACGATAATTATGAAAAAATAGATGACAAAAAAGAAAAGAAAACTCGAGGGGATGAAGACAATACCAAGAGGACAAAAAGATATTTTTCTAATAAGTTGACTTTGGAATCCATAAAGACTGCCTTTGTCCGCTTGCTTTTTCTCTTTTACCTCCTCTCAGATCATCGGAAGCTAAAATTACATTTTGAGAGCACAAAATCGTTACTAATTTACCCCAAACAAAAGTTCACAAAATCTTTACACCCTTGTTTGTCGGTAAATTTTCACAAATCCTAGAGATTCGATCAAAGGTCCAAGTAAATCGAATTATATTTAAAATTTATTTTCTATTAAATTTAAATATACATTTTTGGAAAATACAATCTTCATCAGTTATAGTATCATATACTAATGTGAATATTTAAATATGTTTTTTCAATAGTGAATATAGAATATAATTTATAAAATATAAAAATATACAATATTTTCTTCAAAATTATTATTGTAATCATATTTTTAATTATTCAACTGAAGTTTTGTTTTTAAAATTTTAGTTTGTAATATATTTATTTGTCTTTCGTGTACTTTTCCGAATATAATGAGGACTACTTTTGTTATATTATTCTCCGTACATATCTACCAAATATTATGAGAGGTGTAAAGTTTAATAAATGAAGAGAAATTTTAATGCTCTTCCCTGTTATGTTATCGTGTGTTGGTTAATCCCATTTATATTGCACAAATAGATCACTATAAAATTATTTATAAACTGCAGTTATAAAAGTGTATAATTCATGATTGATGGGAGTCATAATCATAATTCATGAATCATCCATTAAACACAAGATAAGGACCGATGTAGCTTTTGGGTATAGGAGTAGTTGAAACATTATGAAAAGTTAAAGGGATATAGTTGGTCCTTGATGGACTCCATCATCATTCCCGTGATGACCATACAAAAAGGATAAAGAAAAAGATTTGTTCAGCCTTAAAGAATCTTCAAAACTTAAGCTGATCATATATACACACAAAGAGGTATACCTCTTCATTCATCTTCTCTTCCATAATCAAGATCGAAGCTTCCATGGAGAGTACTGCGGCTATAGTCCCCGGTGGCGGGCTGGCTCGTCAGACCAGTATCACTAAGACAAACTGCCTTTGCTCACCGACCACTCACCCGGGATCTTTCCGGTGCAGGCTGCACCGGACTCCTTCGCTGCAACGTACCAAAAGCATTGAGAATAACGTACTTCAAAATCCTATGACCAAGCTGGTTGGTTCTAACACCGGAGATGAAGAAGCTAAGTAGTCACTAGACAGCTTAGGGTTCAATTTTGCATTTATATTCTCTGTTTGTCTATATAGTTATGGGCTTTATATGTGGAAGGCTTTTTCATTTCTGCCACTTGAAGTGTGCGTTAAACATTTAAATTTACTTTCTTCTAATCTCTAATAAGTTTATTGATAATTTCTTGCGAGTTCCGACTTACCACCAATCTTGATACAATTCAATATTTCAGATCTTAAGTTTCGTCAGTAATATATATATTTTTTTCTTGGAGTTATATTTGCCCCCTCAAGAAGTTGGCCATAAAGATGTTGGCCTTTAAGGTGTTTCAAGGGGCATTATCATATTAAATTTAGCTAGTTACAACTTACACGTAGAGACGGAATAGTGCTACAATGGTAAACCAACAAAGATTAGTTCTGTTCCTTTTACGAAAAATCCACAAAAAATATTAATTATAGAAAATCATTTTATAAATTCATAAAATCAATCTTTTAATATAAAAACTCAGATTCTTGTAACAAAGAAAAAGGAAACAATTTGTGGATGGTCAAATTTAGGCGCTCTCATCCACGGCTTCCCTCAACACGGATTATGGGCCGAGCCTGGGCTGTTATTATTTTTACCTAAGTGATGATACATCCGAATAAAATGAAAAGCCAATTCTGAACCACAGCTTGACTATCAGAAATAAATGTGTTAGGCGTTTTTATATCCTTTCAAAATCAAATTATGTATGGTCGATACCCATTATATAACTAGCACAATTTCATAATTGAATTTCATTTTTTCTGAATCAATATCAAATTTCGAAGATAAATTTAAAACAAATTTATATTATGCATGGTCGATGACTACGATCCGAAGTATGGAAAAAATATCGTAGTTAGGACTTATGAGTTATGATGAACCGGATTGATCCGGGATGGGTCAGTCAACCTAGCTAACGCCATAACCTCCATCACTTTTGACAAAGCAACAAAGAAAAATCTATAGAACGACGGTTTTCTGACGTTCTCCACAAAAGTTTGCACATTAGCCACATCACTATTAAGGCATCTAGTTCGATCAAACTATGACGAATAATCAACAGTCACTACCATTTACTGTTTTCTCGTTTGTACTCAGGGCATATACGTTAGAAAATTAAAAAACGTCGGCCCACTTCAAGGATTCGAAAGATGTTCTTGACCGATCAAATCTTGCTTGTTGTTCAAGCTAATTTCTTATACACTTAATCGTATTAGATCCTTATCTATCATTATAGTGATAATATGACCAAATCAATAGACATGTGCATAGAATATATTAAAATCGGCCAAACATCGAAGCCTACATTTATATACTTTCTCGGAAAAGACATAAAGAAAAAAGGGAATCGGATTCACCCTCATCAACCACATAATATCTCTTATATAAAGATTACCTCCAATAGTTTCCAAAGGTATCTCTAACAGAAACATACTCAGAACCAACAAAGAATTAACTAAAGGGTTTTTAATTTGAAGAAGAATGGTACTTGGAAACTCATCTAATCATAAATCTCATCAACATCATGATCATCATCATCATCATCATCATCACCGGAACTCGATGAAGGAGTTCCAAGCCGTCTTTGCAGTTGAAGAACCGAGTCAGGTCTTCGAGTACGCAGATATGAGGAGGTCGACGAGCGAGAAGATGGGAACGAGAAAGGTTGCCAAAGAAGAAGATGTTGACAAGGAAGCAGACGAATTCATCAAGTTGGAGCATACGAAGTTCAGTAAGTGGATGACTAAGAGCGTCTAGTCCTATTGACAAAGAATAAGATAAACTAAGGGCATACCTTATTTTATATAGATTGTATTATACGATATTTATGTTGTTCTTCTTCTTCTGGTTTTTATTTTCGGTTTTGTAACAAAATGGGTGTTGTTTCATTTGTTTAAAAAGGTGCATGGAATAAAGACATTATAATTGGTAAAACTTGATGTATATAACCTAAACTTTATTCGCAAAAAATAATATTAATCACTTGACTAAAGACATTTTTTCAAAAAGTTCAAATTTGTTTCCCATCTAAATGAGAAATTAAGCCAATGACCAAATTTTTGGTGTGTACAAAAGACATTACCTTAAAGAGTTTTTATTCTATTTTTATGTTTTACAAGTTCATCAAATTCAACAAAATGCAAGATACTTTTGCACTAACCAAGACACAGTAACTAAAGTCCTTTATTATGAAAAAACCCTTTTATCAAACCAGAAAAAAAAGGGGATAACATAAACACCAAAGGGTAAAAAAAAACAGAGGATAGAATGTGTTGTATTTTGTATAAAATATAAAAAAGCAAAAAAAGAGGAAAGTGTTAAAACAAGATTTCACCACTAGAGAATGGACCAGCAAAGAGGACAGGTCGTGTGATCATTACCAAACCATTTGTCTAGACAACCTCCGTGGAAGAAATGCTTGCAAGAAACTAACTCACTCACTTCTTTTTCCTCTTTAAACCCACAAAGACACACACAACACTCCACACCTTTCTCCTCTACTTCTACTTCTTCTTCTTCTTCTCCTCTGTTCTCACACAAAGACTTGAACTGTGTTATCGAGACTCTTCTCCTCTCAAAAACCTCTTCAGTCTCGTCGTTTTCCTCTATCTCCCAAGAGGCTTCTTCAGTCTCATATCCAACAATTTGAAAAACAGACCTCACCATATTCTTCAACAGAGTAACTGAAACAACCGTGTTCATCACTACAAGTGGTAGTACTCCTTCTGACGCTGTCGGAAAATGCGAAAGACCCATTTTTTTAACTTCTTGTTATTTTATATAATTCAAAGAAATATGAGACTGTGAAGCTTCTTTGAAAGATTTGAGACTTAAGAGAAAAAATCCTTAGAAGAGGAGAAATAGAGAGGAAGAAATAGCCGCCACTCATGTTCCGATGGGCGATTGGGTTTTTTAACCAGCGGTGATCTAAACACGTGTCACCACGAGAGAGGTTGTCGTTAGAGACTCATCTCTCTCAAATTGATTGTGACTTAAGTTAATAGGTGGGTTCGTGTTTTATATAATAATCTCAAACTCTCTGTTCTGTGGTTAGATTTGCTGTTTCTCTGACACGTGTTCCGATCAGCCAACCAAATGATGCGTTGTGGAGAGCTCCTTGTTCTCCCGAGGTCGATTCCTAATCGACACGTGGAAACTCAACAAATCTTTCCGAGTCCACACACCTGTTCTGTTTCAGCTCCTCACAAGTCACAATCTTTTTTGTGATTTAATCATGAATTATTATTTGATAATCCTCTTTTCTATTATTCAATGAAATCTAATTACCTAAACCTATAAAGTTCTATATGTAAAATGTTATAAGACCAGACTATAGTATATAGCACCTTTAAAATCTCTTGGCTACAACTAATATGGTAAGATCCTAGTGAGTTGTGGTTGAATTGGATGGGCTTTCAACTTGTAACGATTTGAAATGATCCTTCTCTGCTTTATCCAATTTGCTCTCGAACATTTTCCATTCCATATGACATCTATCCCTCACCTGCAAACACAACAACCACACATAAATTTAAGACATTGATCCATCTAGTTGCTTGCTTGTCAAGGTAACCCTAGCTAGATTTTTCTCTAGAGAAGCCAGGAAACTCGGAAAACAAGACCAAGCTTTCTTACCGCTTGCCATGGTGCTTTCCCCTTTTGTGCTGTTCCCTATTGGCAAGAAAAGGAGAAAGAATTGAGATTTTAATTGTTTTTTGGAGAGGAGAAATTGAAGAAGGGAGGAGTTTATTGACCTGGCTTCCAAGGGAAGGTATAAATTGATGAACGATCCACTGAGAGTCTACTATTCCTATCTTCTCATATGCAGGCTCCTTCATTTTCACATAAATATGGAAGTCTTTTCACTAATTGATCAAACATGAAATAACATTTATGTAAACACCACTACGTAACGTTTTAATCTTTTGTGTACCTCAACACATCTTCTGAGTGCAAAGTCAAGACCCCAACCGTGAACCAAATCATTCTGTTTTCGGTTCATAATATGGTGTAAGTAAGAATTAGGGAAATTGAAAATACATCTTTACAAATAGAAGAAGAAGACAAGAGATGATAGAGAGATTGTAACCTGGATCAGATGCCAAACGCAGCGCCACGCATCTCTTGAGAATACAGGAGCCATGATCTCCACGAATCTGTGGTTTTATCAAAGACACAAAAGTTAGCTTAGATATGTAAAAGTTGGGTTTAATAGCGAGATTTTTTGAACATACGCAGCACATGGAGGTCTAGGAGGATGAGAGCACCATTCGAGTTTCTCATCTGTTTCCCTGATAAGATTCAAGCCATATACAATATATCACATTCTGTAATGTAACAAAAATCATCTAGAGAGGAAGTTATGAGTCATATGTATATATACTTATGGACTTCAAAATGTTCTCTTCTTTTAGTGATCTGCCATGTAAACCCTCTCTCTGGGTCCAAACCAGGCTGCGAAATCTCAAGGCCATGCTTCCTCACCATGTGTATGTATCTGAAACAACAAAGATAGTTAGAGAAATTTTGATTAAGGTCATGAAAATAGAAGTGAGTAAGAGAAAGAAACTCACTCTTCTGCGTTGAAATGATCGACTCCAAGATCTTCATCCCATATGAATATATAGTCGTATCGTGCTACAATGTCCGGGTGCAAGAATCTCTTTGCATACCACCTTAAATTCACAATATAAGAGTCAAGAAAGCCATATAACCAGAGAAAAAAAAAAGCGGTTTAAGCAAAGATATATTGATACCATTTTGTTTGCTTTTTGACACTTATGTGTATTGCATTCTTCGACCACTCAAACTCATCATCCCACTCACTTGTTCTTCCATCGTAATGAAACAGAACAATTGTAAAGTTGTCTGAAAACTGTATTTGAGTAGATAAAACATAATGAGTTTACTATTAAGCAAGAAACAAAGAAAAAAGAAATGAAAGGGCATGTAGCAACCTTGCTAACACATGCATCTATATTGTGTCTCTGATTATAACCCACTGTAAATGTTGCTAGATATCTTGGTTGCTTCTTCAAATCCTGATGAAACAGATTAAAGAAAATTGAAGCTAATGTCACTCATGAAAGGTGTAAAATCCAAGAATGAACAACATACAAACCTCATCAGGGTTCCCCCACAATTTGCGCAAGTACAAGTCTGATTCGGATGCAATTATACCGTGCGGTAATCTCTCGGCGCCTCGAGGATTTGAAGGTTCCCATATCTACACCAATTGTAACACATATAACATTTCTTAATACTTGTTCTTGAAAACATGAAAACAAATATGTGTGAAACTTCTACATAAATACATGCCTTTGGGATAGCAATGGCCTTGTGATCACTATGTGAGATAGCAAAGGAATGGAGAAGGGTTCTCGGGAGATACGACTACACAAATGGTTATAGATAGTTAAAAAAACTCTAAGAAGAAGAAAAGATTTGAAGAGAAAGAAGAAGAAGAAGAACCTTAGTGATCCATAAAGATGGGAAAGATAGTCCAAGAAGAACTCCAAAAGCTATAGCAAACAATGCAGTTGTAAGAAGCTTCATGCCATCTTCTGATCTCCTAATACTTGTTGGACTGTAATAACAACAATCATCATCGATCTGATTTAGAGAGAACAAACAAGAGAAACGAAATAAAGAGTCTTTTTTTTACCTGCGTGACAAAATTCCCATAGTTATGTTTTAATTACAACTTTTGATTATAAGCTTCAATGTTATCAACACCATCACTCATATCTATTGAAAAAAAAACTGTAATTAATCACTCGAGCGAAACAGTCAAAACAACGAATGATCTTAAAACAAGACTCAATGTTCTTATAACCTAGATTAACAAAACAATGCTAATATTTTACGTGTGGTTAGAAATATTGATAAGCTAGAAATTTTCTAGGCGACAAAACACAGAAGATTATACAAAGAAGAACATGACATTACAAAGCTTCCACGAAAATTTGAGAGGAGAAACGAGTTTCGATCAGACTAGTGATATTTTTTTTTGGAGATCCTTATTGTTTCAGCGATCCCCTACCCAGTCTTCAGAGCAGAGTGGGTTTTGGTTAAAGCTGTTTCGTAATCTCTATTGTTTTTCAATAAAAAATAAAATAGAATCGCTGGCATTTGGTTTTCTTTTGAGGAATTTTTAGATTTTCTATGATATGATTAGTGATTCAGTAACACGGAAATGGAGGTCAAAACGGGGAGTTTTTTCAAAGTTTTAGAATTATTCGATTAGAGTAATTTGCGTTTAATGTGGGTGGAATTATTCCTTAGTGATACAACTCGCGATGGCCCCAAACCCACCAATCAGATGAAGGGTTAGAGAGCAGTTACTTGTTTGAAGTTTGAATGGTTTAGAAGTCAATGCTATCTATATATATATATATATATATATATGTAAAATATCAGCTTCTTTGGCAACTATATATATCACATTTATTTTTTTGAAACAAGAATCACTCATTTTCTCCATATATTTATTACTATATATTGAAAACAATATATAGCTACTTATCTAAAAATTCTGCAAATTTTGTTTCTTGCCTATTCCATACGAGGTCATTTGGAGGAAAAAGTGTAGAAAAAGTAAATATAGATTGAAATCTATCAAGATTTATGAATTAATTTATGGTATTAAAAAAGTAAAAAATTAGTATAATTTTTTTTTGATAATGGGTATTCTTATAAAAAAAACTGTAATGCTATCTCTCTTATAAATTTTATGAATAATAATACTAATAATATAATAAAAAATTTACCTTCTAATTATACTAGAACAATTTTGTAGTATATCTAGTGCTTTATTTTTTAAATTGATTGTCATATGTATCTTGGACGAAAATAAATAAGATCTTAAGAAGTTACATAATTAAAATGGTTAGGAACGCGAGACTGAGAAAAATATGTGAATGAGGGAACATATGTGAGATTTGGCTTGTTAATTTTGGATGCTAACTTGAAAATGTACAAATTATTTATAACTTTGATCAAAATGCACTCTTAAGATTCTGAACAAAATGGTAAAGTTTCATATTTATTGATATTTTTCGCCAAGCCAAATTAAACTCCTTTTAGTAAAACATTACAACATCAAAACATGTTAAAGCTTTGAAACTTTTTCAGGTGGTATATACATAAAAAAATCAAAAACAGATACGTAAGAGTATTATGGCATTGGTGTACAGTAGTACTGGTTTTCTCATATTAGAGGTTCAGCTAGTTCCATCTCGTTCGAACTCTGTTGTCCCGACTCAATTCTTCGACCTCCAACAAAATCAATCCCGAGAAGTTGCCATGGCCAACACGCATATCTAGCTCTGTTTGAAGTATTCATATCTCGATGAGTTTCTAATTCTTCAACTTTACGGTTTAGCTCTTGGATTCTTTCCCTTAACTTAGTCGCCCTATTGTCTGCGAGTCTCAGAGATCTCTCTGCTGCATCCCTTGCACCCATGGCTGCAGCAGCAGTCTCTTCCTTAAACTTTAATTTCTTTTCTGATTCTCTAATCGCTTGCTTTGCCTCTTCAAGTTCTTCTTTTAGCACATACAGCTGAGCAAACAAAGCCATTAAGAGTTAAGACCATCATTCCTTAGTTGCCAGTAAATGTGTACCTAAAATTAGAACAGAGCGCATTGACAGGATTCTAAATCGAAGAAACTCCTTTATTCACTTCACCAAGAGCTATTATTGAGAGGCTTGGTTAATGAAATAATCTCTACTCTGTGCTCAATTCCGAGTCATAGACCCTACACAAATCCTGAATACCGCATCTCATTCTCCTAGCTAACTGCTTCAACTATACTTCCTGAGCTTGTTAACATAACTATAAATCCACTACAAACCACCTAGGGTAATTACAATGCTCCTGCACTAAGACTAACCCAAGAACTTATCACGCACCTGTGATGTGAAGTCTTGTTCAACAGCTCCACCAGCTGCAGCCTCCTGCTCGGCTGCTACTTTCCATCTTGTTATTTCTTCTTCAGCAGCCGCAATGTCAGTCATAAGCCCTTCAACCTATCATCCAAAGGAACCAAAATTTAAACAAACTCTTGGGACAGAGAGTTATATACTTTTCATATAAAGTAAAAAATGATGCACAAAACAAACATCTTTCACGGTAATAGCAAGCAGAAATTCACTCACGTTTTCATTCGCTATTCTCTCCTTCTCTTTAAGTTCTTCTATTTGGCGCATTCTCTGTTTAAGCTCCTTTGTCTGAGTGTCCAATTGTTTTCTAAGAGAGCTTGTCTCTTCCCTGGTTTGACATGTGCAAAAACAAGTGGTCACATAAAAGTTATGCCAACAAAAATAAGCAAATGATCAATCTGGACAGCAAACTAAACCGCAAAACTAGGAGTATCACATATAAAGAATATGCATTACACAAGAAACTACATAGATGCATTTAAAACAGTTCCTTCCATAGAGTTCCATTAAACATCAAGAAAGATGTCACAAGCACATGAAGAAGTTCAATTTCCAATAGAAAGCTGTTTGGAATAATATTCCTACTATTTGGATTTGATCGGAGACTCATGGTTCCTAGGCCACCCGATGCTAAGCATTTACTTTCCTAGAGAAACCAAGTGAAAGCCCTCTATCAAAGTTATCAGATATAAAGAAGAAGTTCTGCTTTAGAGAGCTTACCTTGATTCCTCCAACAAGTGCTGAAGTTCAACGATCTCAAGCTGAGATGCTTTGACAATATTCTCCAATGTGCTGGCCTGCATTCCAACGTGGAGACATCATATAAGGTACCTGGATGAATGAAGTTCAAAAAACATAATCGGCCCAAAGGAACACACACCAGGGAATATATTTCGTTCTCTTCTGTACTATGATCATCAGTTTTCACACTATGAGAGTCCTGAACCTGCCCATCGTTTAAGCGTTTAGTGAATTTGGAATCCATACCAACATCCCTCAAACCATTCTCTGCAGCTTGAAACAATTCTCTTTTTTGGGATGGCTGCTCTGATATCATCCTTTTGGACAAAGCGCTCCGTAGTAAAGTACCAATATGTTCCTTCTCCTTAAATAATAGACCCACAGTTTCATTCAAATTCTTCAGTTCATGGTTCTTCTCTTCCACCAAACTCTGTGTTTTCCCAGAAACCACTTTGGTCAGTTCGAAGATGGATTCCATACCAACTAAAGAAGCTCGAATATTCTCCTCCATCTCTGTCTCTTGAGGCATAAAGAAAGACTCAGACAAATCCGACTGTTCTGAACCATTTCCGTCAACTATCTTTACAACCTCGTAAAGCTGGTCATGGATCTTTGACACAAGATGCAACTGATCCATCAACAAAGGACGCTGAGCTACCATCTTCATTTCCATAGTTTTCAACTTTCCATTATACTCATCAACCAACTGTTTCAGCTCCACAACTTCACCTTCCAATACACTTACCTTCTCTAAATTATCTTTCTCAAGTTCAGTAATCCTCTTGTCTTTCTCCCTCACATCCCTCTCTAAATCATCAACAATTGAAGCCTTCTCGGCAACCTCTAATCGCAAATTACTAATCGCAGATTCCAACTGAGAAACTTCAATAGCTATCTCGTAATTCCGCTGATCCATCTGCTCCCTAGCTTCATTTCTCGACTTCGAAGTCATATCAACCTGCCTAACAAGCTCCTCCACAATTTCATTTGTACGCTTAATAACTCCATAGGCTACAGAAGCCAAGCCTGTGTATTTCTGAGACTTAGGAAGACCTCCGTTTGAAAAATTATTAAAGCTGCTTACTTTACCAGAAATCTTCTCAATCCCAGAAACCAACATATGTGACGAATTCTCAATCTCAGCTTTCAAACCATCTCTAGATCTCACAGTCTCATCCACTTTCTTCAACATCTCATCTTGCTGCTTAATCAATTCATCTTTAGCTTTATTCACATTCTCCAGTTCCTTTGTTAGATTCTCGTTCTCCATCAAAGCTTCATCTCGTTCTCGCTTGGCTTCGTCACGCTTCTTAATTACCTCGTGAGCAAGGGCCTTTAACCTGTTAAAAGACACCTGAAGCTCCGATTTCGAACTCTCAGCCGCTTCTCGAGCTTTCTTCTCGCGATCGAGCTCCGCGATTAGCTCAATTAGCCTCTCCTCCGATACTTCTTCCCGCGGCGGATCCTTTAAAACAACAGGGGCTGGTTCATCGGCCTCGACATCGCTGAGGACAGCATCGGCGTCCTCATCGGCTCCGCTAGTCATCTCACCGTCGATCAGTAAAAGACGATTTTGCCTTGTCTCCGATTTAGGGTGTTAAATTGAAACAGCCAAAATAAACATTCGCCTCATTTTTGTGGGGGCTTTTCTATATATTTTTTTAACATACCAATATTGATATACCAAAATAATTCATATGTATATTAGAAGAAAAATAAAAAATAAAATATTAGAATTTACTAAAGGAGGATGGTGTAGAAAAAATAAAATATTAGAATCTTTATTTTATTTTATCGATTCAGCTCATCTTTTTTTTTCTTTTATTCGACTTTTCAAATTTTTTCTTCTTTATTTTTTAATAGTATATATTATTACTATTTGTTTTTAGATAATTTGTGTTATGTTACTAACTTTTTTTTTATGTTTGTCTTCTATGTTTATGTTTAATTATGCTTCTTAACGACTTTCATTTTTTATTTTCTTTAAGATTTGAATTCTCAAATCGGTCATGCGTACAAAAATTTGACGCAATTGGTTCGATAACGAGGCAAATTAGAAAAATAAAAGAGCAAAATCAACTCTGTATGAACGAAAATTTTGTGAAGTTGTGGTTTTGAAACACACCAACCCTTATAGCATGTTTCTCTACTAAGGCTTTTCATGTAATTGTGGCTCAATCAAAATTCAATTTACTATAGAGATTTTCAATTGCTTTTAATGTTAATCAATAGTTTGTAATAAACTAATCACTTTGTTGTAATGTAAGTGAATGGACGGAGATATTAGACCTAATTAGTTATGATAAAAAAAAATTGATAATATTTTTTTGGTTATCCACTAAATATTCACATCAAGTTTTATAGGTCTAGTTTGTGAATAGCCCTATACAGTAAAACCTCTATAAATTAATAATATTGGGACCAGAAAATTTTATTAATTTATAGAGGGTATTAATTTGATTATTAATTTATAGAGAGTTTTTCTGAATTTTAGAAAATGTTATATAGAAAGTAGAAAAATGAAGAGAATACTTCGATATGTTTTAATGTATTTACATATTAGAAACTAATCATTGCATATTATTTTTTTTTTTATAATTTTTGATGCAATTTGAGAAGATAATATCATATATTTTTGATATTTTTTTAAAAAAATAGATAAACTCCAACAAAATTACAAATTTACGAATAAATAAACAACACTAAAATCATATTTTACTAAAATATCTTATATATATAGTAAATTTATATGATTATTAATTTATGTTATTAATGTGACCATATATTTACATAGAAGTTTCAAAAAATATATTATCTTATAGAAATGTGTAAATTATTACCGGCCTAACTTGGGACCGAAATAATTTATTAATTTAGAAAAGTTATTAATTTACCAAATATTAATTTATAGAGGTTCTACTGTATATTGAAATCTACTATATTCAAAAAATTTACTTAGTTTTAACTCAAATTCCACTAACTTTAATCGTTTAGAACCATTCATTTCTACTTAAGTCAAATTATGTGCAAATGATTGTTTTTCAAATAAGATAAGATATCTAGGTTTCATTGATTCGCTCAAACTTTCTAGATATTTATGCCAACATAATCCACTTTCTAAATATTTTCTTGTCTAGATTTATTCAGTTAGTTACTGATATGTTTGAATTTTATGAATGAAAGCTTCATTAATTATTGAAATTGTTGAAGTGGTTGATCAATTTCTACATAATATATTTGCGGGATAAATGTGACTGAATCTTATGAATCAAAGCTTCATTAATTCTGAGATTGATTGATGTGATTATAATTCATATGTATGTTTTTGATAAAATCATTGGACTGATTTGCATCTTGTGTCGCTGATGATCCTCCACTGTTGAGGAAGCGACACAGCTAGGGGTTTGAGTTTTTGGTCTTCTTCGACAGTCCACATACATATTCTTGAATCAAAGTCCAATTTGCAATTGTTTAAAAAAGAAATCAAGCACCTTTATGAAGAAAAAACAAACAAAATCGTAATTGCCAACCTTTTTCTAGTGCGATTTGAGAGATAAGATTGATTTCTTTTGGAGAGAGAGAGGGAATTGTTGCGGTGATGATTTCAAATTTGTGATTGAAGAGCGTAGAGAAAGAGGAAGCGACACAATTTTGCTGGTACTTTATTAGATACTCATGTATACATTATTTTGCTTATTTATATATGATATTATCTATCTATTTATATTCATTTTTTTGTTGTAAAGATTGTTTAGCTCTATGGTCTCCTCGTCACAGATGTGGAGGAGTTGAAGTAGATGAATTGGACGAGCAACATGCTTGGTGTGTTGTTGAGCATCAACAACTTGATACAGCTTCTCAAGAGATAGAGAGCTTTAGGCAAAAGATTTTGAATCACTCTTGGAAAGACTATTTAGCCTCCATTGATCGGGTAAGGGCCTTTTATCCTCATTGACCATTCTATAATTATATCTTAACACTAAATTGCTTAACAAAAATTTTAATAACCATATGCTAGAGATGGTTAACTTTCGAAAATTTCTATCAATTATGTGCTCTTATGGCTCTAGTTTGTGAGTAACTCCCCATATTGAAATCTACTTAGTTTTAACTCAAAATCCACTAACTTTAATCCTTTAGATCCATTCATTTCTATTTAAGTCAAATTCTGTGCGCAAATGATTGTTCTTCATATAAGATAAGATTATCACGCAATTTTTTCAATATCTAGGTCTCACCGATTCACTCAAACTTTTTAAATATCTAGGTTTATCGATTCACTCAAACTTTCTAGATATTTATGCCTACACAATCCACTTTCGAAAGATTTTATTGTTTGAATTATTAGATTTATTCAATTAGTTACTGTTATGTTTGAATTTTATGAATGAAAGCTTCATTAGTTATTGAAATTGTTGAAGTAGTTGATCAATTTCTACATATGTATTAGATTTCTACATAATATATTTGTGGGGTAAATGTGACTGAATCTTATGAATCAAAGCTTTATTAATTATTGAGATTGATTGATGTGATTATAATTCATATATGTTTTTGATAAAATCATTGGACTGATTAATTATTATAATTTTTTTTGATAAAGTCAAAAGAAAAAGCGAAATTAATCAGTGAGATTTATCCATAATGATGTTATTCATGCTCACTGGTTTTAAGAAAGTTGGCAAAGATACAATCCTGCTCATTCAAGAATCATAAATACAAAATTTATATATACTAAAAAATTTCTTTTATTTTGCTATTTTTAGTTAAATTCATTAGATACTACATTAGAAACCAATTTGACATCACCATCAGCGTTAAAAAAAAATTGTACATCCTCCTTTTCCTAGGTCTAATTTTCATGTCCTTAATAAAAGTTTATGTTCTCTATTGCATCACATATGATTTGTTACTTGCTAGAGAAATATTTTCTTACATATTATTTTATATTTTCTTATTATATTTAGAGTGATCGTAAAAAATAAAATAACAAGTTTTCATTGTAATGTTTTCAATTGTTAATTTTTTTGCGTGAGTACAACTTTTTTTTAACCACTTATCATAAAGTTATGACACATGTTAAACATTATTTGAAAGAAGTAACATATTTCTAGTTCTACGGTAAAGTAAACAGTAGTAATTTTATTTGATTTTTAATAGTTAATTTTCTGCATAACTAAAATGAAAAAAAATAATTAGACATTTATCATGACATAAACTACTACATACATACTTATTTGCATACTAGACTTTTACTTATACTTATTAGGTGAAAATGAAAAACTTGCATTTTTGGTTAAAACATCTACAATTTTTTTACTGATAAAATACTTACATAATTTCATTAGAAAAAAAAATCATTCAGCTGTCATTATGCAACTATTTATAGCAGCCAGAGTCCCATCGATCCATTCAAAATTTCTAGATTAGCTAAGTCTACATAATCCACTTTATAGATATCTAAGTTTACTCTCAAATATTATTTTTATTGGCATAAACATAAATCGTTTACTAACTAAAAATTAGTTGAAACAAAATATTCTGAATAACAACAAAATTATTCTCAAATTGTTCATACAGTTAGACGTCAATAAATGTTTCCAAATATTATTTCAGAAAACAAACTTCTCGTTGGAAAAAAAAAAACTTCTCAAATGGTAAATAATTTAGATAACAGTAATATTATCCAGACGTATTTAACAAAATAAACATTTTCTTTTATCCATAAGTAGTATGTTATATCTTTTCAATATAATATTTTACTTAAGATTTTGATTAATATAATTAATCTAATCAATAAATGGTCGGGAAACAGATTATTAAAATCTTAGTAATTACATTGCTTAGGTCAGTAACATTGATATGATTAATTACTTCCGATGATATAGTTGACGGAGGATAACAACTTTTTTTTATATAACTCGAAATTAATTAAATTTCGTATTTAACAAGGAAACAAAAGAGAGGAAGATAATACCATTCCTTTTTATACTTGGTTACGGAGATTAGTCACATTTCTCCATCAAAAATCCATATTACAAAGAGAATAGAAAACTAAAATCGGGAGTCGTATATATCTCTATCTATATACTGAAAATTAAATTCACAAGAATCATTCTCCAGCAGATTCAGCATAGGAAGACAGAATCGATTGAAAGGTAACGTATTTGCAAATTCACGATCGATCCCAAGTGTTAGGTTTGATTTTTTTTATCGTTTTATTGTTCTTCAATCTTCGAAAGCGATTATTTGCGTCTTTTTTTCCATAATGATACAGTAATATTGATAGATATATATGTATATATAATAGAGTGCTTGAATTGTTGTTGCAGGAGATCGTGATCGTGTTTGTTTTCCATAATTGTGATTTTAAAGTTTAATCTTGATGGGACGTAGCTGTTCAAAACGCTCGAGCAGGAGAAGTAGTCGAACGTATTCACAAAGTTTGTCTTCTTCATCTTCTTCTTATACTATACACCACAACTATACGCCACAACAATCTTCTACGTCTCAAACGCCCTCACAGCCACAGAAGTATCAAGTCAAGAAGTATTCACACTTCGGTGATGATTACCGTTCAATTGATGAGGTCTAATTCCATCATTAAAAATTTTTTTGCCCTATTGAAGAGATTCTTGAGTGTTTAATGTTTTTGTTGTTCTGTTTCTTGAAAATTTTCTGGTTATAATTATTATTATTAGGTTACGGCTGCTCTTTCTCGAGCTGGTTTGGAGTCATCGAATCTTATTGTTGGTATAGATGTCACAAAGTCCAATGAGTGGACAGGTGAAGAAACTTGAAACTTTTCTATGTATAATGTAAAGCAATTTTCTTGAAGGTTTTTTAAGTAAATGTTGTTGAGTTAGTAATGGTTCAATTGGTTTTGATTTCAGGAGCGAGATCATTCAACAATAAAAGCTTACATGACATTGGACCAACTCCAAACCCGTACGAGCAAGCGATTTCTATCATTGGAAAGACTTTATCTACTTTTGATGAAGATAATTTGATCCCTTGTTATGGATTTGGAGATGGTAATTAATGTCTCTGCATAATCAAAACTTATGTTAATTAGTCTTTCTTCTTTTGTAGACCAGAGAATTTCATGGTTTTGTGTTTCTTGATTCTTGCAGCTACAACACATGATCAAGATGTCTTCAGTTTCTATCCGGATGATTCATTCTGTAACGGGTTTGAACAAGTCCTTATGCGTTACAGAGAGATTGTTCCTCAGCTTCATCTTGCAGGTTTAGATCATTTAACAAACTCTTCTTCTTCTTCTTCTTCTTATGCAT
Source organism: Cardamine occulta (assembly GCA_028015245.1). Lineage (NCBI taxonomy): Eukaryota > Viridiplantae > Streptophyta > Magnoliopsida > Brassicales > Brassicaceae > Cardamine > Cardamine occulta. The sequence goes on along the minus strand of CM051362.1, from coordinate 22,342,130 downwards.
GTGTGTGTTTAATATCTTCTGTTACATGATCTTTTGTTGCTTGTGTCACAGGGCCAACTTCTTTTGCACCCATTATCGAAAGAGCGATGACTATTGTGGAAGAAAGTGGAGGGCAATACCATGTTCTTCTCATCATTGCTGATGGACAAGTAAAATAAAGATTTTGGTTTTTCTCTTATCCCACATTTTATCACCTGAGGTTAATTAATAGATTAATTATGATATGTTTGTAAAGGTGACAAGCAGTATTGATACAAAAAACGGTGGCCTTAGTCCACAAGAACGAAAGACCATTAATGCAATTGTTAAAGCAAGGTAAAAAATATATATTTCTTGCTATAGCTTCAGTCAAACTTAGATGATAATGAACCTCTGTGATCTAACTAATAATTATGGTGCAAAAAATCGCAGTGGATATCCATTATCAATAGTTATAGTTGGTGTTGGAGATGGTCCTTGGGATACAATGAGACAGTTTGATGACAACATCCCTGCTCGTGCCTTTGACAATTTCCAGTTTGTGAATTTCACTGAGATTATGTGGAAGAACACTGACCCTGGAAGAAAAGAAGCTGATTTCGCGCTTTCCGCCTTGATGAAGATCCCAGCTCAGTACAAGGCCACACTTGAGCTTGGCTTACTAGGGTAAAAAAATTCTAAATCTTGATTTGAAGGTATCAATCACTGTAACCATCAAGAAACTGTTTATATAATGCTTTCTTGTTTCCAATTTTTACAGACGGAGAACTGGAAACTGTCCAAACAAAGGTTCTCTTCCACCACCAATCAATGATATGAATCGATCTTTTAGCAACAGGTCAAGCAGTGTTGCCACTGCACCACCTCTTTCAACTGGTAGTAACGAGAACGAGGTTTGTATATATATTATACTCCTATGTCTTTAATTATAAAGAAACTGCATTATTTATCAATCATTTTAACCATCTTGTTTCACATTGATTTCAGTTTTGCCCGATCTGTTTGGTTAATACAAAGAACATGGCATTCAACTGTGGACATCAAACTTGCCATGGATGTGGACAAGACATTCAAATCTGTCCCATTTGCCGCACTTCTATTGCAGTCCGTATCAAGCTCTATTAATAATGATTCTCTTTTGATAGATCATAGACTATGAAGTGAACGAAAACCTTTATGTTTTTCCAAGGGTTTTACCATTGACATGATTTTAGTTGCTTTCCATTATTCTTTCTGTACATAATTTTATTTAGTTTTGTTTTCTTTTCACATTCTCACTTGGACTGAACGCAAAGTGTAGTGATTGGCTTTCGTTTCTTTGAAAAAATAATTAGATTTTTTCATGAAAACATTACATGTACAGTTTGTGTTACTCTCAGATGTCCATTTCTTGAGATAACTAGAGGTGGTGTGGACAAAGAATCCAAAACCAAACCAAACAGTAAAACAGTAAACATCATTTTTATATTTAACACAAACCAAACCGATTTCAGTAAGATCAAGTAACAAACTACGACAGATTTAAATACTTAAAAATATTAATTATGATTTACTACTGTAATATATTTTGTTGTTATCCGAAATCAAACCGATATTTCAAATGCCTTACCTACCAGTCACGGGGCTTGAGAGTAACACGTAGACCATTCTTCATGTACAATGTAGTGGTGAGCTTAGGAACAATCTCTTGTCCTTGAACGAGTTTTACTGAATACTTCATCAAGATTGCTGCAGCCACCATTTTCATCTGTGTATATGCAAACTTCTTCCCAACACATAGCCTTGGACCTGCATTGAACACAACGTACTTGAACTGATTTCCACTCACAATTCTTCCTTCGTTGATCCATCTCTCTGGTTTGAAATCTTCACAATATTCCCCCCAAATCGATTCTATTCTCCCTGTTGAGAAGATCGAGTAATAAACCCTGGCTCCTTTCTTTATCCTTGTCCCATCGGGTAACACGTCGTCTTCTAAAGCTTGTTTCATCTCCATTGGAACCGAAGGATAAAGCCTCAGTGACTCTGTTAAAGCAGCTTGTAGATACACCATTTCCTTGAGCTCTTCAGCTTTGAATCGATCTGTGGTTTCTTTCGTTGCAAGTTTCCCTCGGATCTCTTTGATTTCGTTTAGGATTCTCTTCTCGACTTCGGGATGTTTTTGAACTAGCCAGAAGAACCATACAAGGGCTACTGATGTGGTGTCTCGACCCGCGATGATGAAACTTGTGCAGAACTCTCTGAAGTATTTATCTGAATAGTAGTTTCCTTTTGTCTTGTTTTCTTCTTTCTCGTACTCTATTTGCATAAGGCGTGACAAGAGATCAGAGCAATCGTTCAAGCTCTTGAGTTTCCTTATCTTGTTCCTCCTCTCTCTCACTGTCTTATTCGCAAACTTGTGAACAATTCCAACTGCTTCCTTGAGCTTTCTCTCATACCCAATCCCTAGAAACCTCATTGGCTTCCACACAAAAGGAGGCATCAGAAACCTAGCAAGTGTGTACTCCGTGGCTTCCTCAAAAGCCTTAGCGAATGGAATCTCTGGTAAATCGATACCTAATGATCCTGGATCAACCCCAAAGGCAGAGATACAGATGTTGTCGAAGGTGAAACGCAAGAGCACATCTTGTAGATCAAAGAGTCTCTCAGAAGTAGACATCTTATCCATCAACGGCATCAGCTTCTGGTACACCAGATCTCTCATCGTAGTAAACGTGTGCTCCAAGAAACGAGAAGAATGCATCTCAGTTTTAGCCACACGTCTCTCTTCCTTCCAAAGCTCATCATCAGCGTTGAAGATCCCATCTTCAAGAAGATCACGAAACCTCTCTCTATAGTACACACCCTTTGGGTATTTTTTGAAATTGGTTTTGAGAATGTGCTCGATGTTTGCAGGATTCGTGGTCATGACACCGTACGATCCACCGAACCAAACTCCTCTGTAATGAAACGTCCCACCAGCTCTGACTACGCTTCTTGTGCACCAAGCAAACAGATCGTGTCTGTTAACAGCTAACAGCGGTATGATCCCCAAAACTGGCCACATCACTGGCCCGCCTTTGCTCAATAACTTCTCACGCAAGTAACTAAGAATGAAAAGCCCTACTAGGGCTAAAGCCACGTCTGAAAACCTCAAGTGAGTGTATACCCATTCCATCCCAGAAATCAACTTGTTCATCTCCTTCATTTATGATATATTTCGGCAGATTATTGGAGGTAAACACAAAAGATTAAGCTTTTGAGAGAGCTGCAATTGTAGAAATTAGGATGAAACAAGAACAATAAATAACGTCTGAGTTATGAGAAATACTAGTTTTATTTAATGACCACACACCAACTTCATTAGACCCTGATAAACTCTATGAACTATTAGGCTTTATAGCTTTACTAAATGAGGAATACTAACTATAAAGTGGGGTTAGCTGTATTAGGTTACTGATTGTATAGGTTACCACAAAAATGTTTAATAAGTATTGTTTCACATAAATGTTTAATAAGTATTGTTTCACATAAATGTTTACTTTGGCTGATGATATAAACTATCCTGATTTGTATCACGCAATGTTAAAAAAAAAAAAGGTTTACTCGAAAAATAATTTATCTCTACACTTTAGAGATTTCTTCTTAAATATTCACATATGAATCAAGAATTGGAACCAAATGGCAGGCTTTAATTAACTCCCAAGTCCCAACCACTTAAAGCGTAGGGTGAATTAAGAGTCGTCTGTTCTCGGCAAAAATTTCATCAATGATGTAAACTTTGAACGCAATGTTAAAAAATATGTTGTTTAATTATTGGAAAAATAATTTATCTCAAGTCTTTAGAGATTTCTTCCTAAATATTCACATGATGATTTTATATATGAACCAAGAACATATACATATATATATATATGTCTCGTTTCTCTGATTGATATATTGATATATTTATGTATTGGAATTTATTTGTTTTTAAACATATTTTAGAATTGGAACTATCTTGCAGGCTTTTAACTCCCAGTCCCAACCATTTAATGCGTAGGTTGAATCTTAGGTCGTGTGTTCTCGGCAAAAATTTCATCAATGATATAATTATGGACGCAACAACTTAATAGTTTTACTAACTAATTATGGTCATCACAAAGGCATTAGACATTAGTTATGGTCCCTCTTCTTTACCTCTTATAGAGATTGCATTTTGTTGAGTTGATGAGTTTTATAATCTAACACCGTTAAATGCCATTGTTCATAAAAGAACATATAACTTTTAGTTTTGGGAAATAATGGAGATTAACCGAGTAGAGATCGACTAATTGAGTAGATAATTTTTGTAGCTAATTGTGTGACATATAATTGAAAATATCGGATAATTGCTTTGTAACAAAAATAATCTTCCTGCAAATTGTTAAATCTAACGGTCGGATGAGTAGATAAAATGACCAGTTGGTGAAGCCCAATAATTTTATGGGTTGGTCATCCTAAGACTAATTTTGGGTGGTAATTAGCAAAGTAACTGTGAAAAAGTAATTAAAAATTCTTTGTAAGTAGAAAGAACTGTAGAAGTAAGGAATTTATAGCATATTGTCCATCAATCGCTTTCATCTGAGATGTTAAGGAATTAACTTCTTACCAATTCTTTTTCTGAACTAATTTTAATTCAGTGCTCCACTTTACTCCAACGGATTGTACTGTTGTCTTATGTTTATCCATTCCTTTAGAATTTTTGTTTTTTTTTTAGTTATCCCAAGTTTTGCAATCAAACTGATATTATGAGCTATGCCAAGTGGGAGTACTCTACCAATAGGTTGGACCAACCTATTTGTCCCCCATAATTTTGATCATTGCTTTGTTCCCAACAACACAAGTAACGGCCTAATTCTCTTAAATTTTGCGAACCTCTAACTCATAAATGTGGTATCATAGCGATGATACTTTTGAATCAGTACATATGACATCTTTTGTAAATCTATTTTGTATATATTTTTTGTCAATAAATTAGTACTTGAAAATTAATATACTCTTTCCGTTTTTTAAACAATATTGTTCTAACAATTTTTCATTAACTAAGAAAACCTCCAGTTATACGAATTTGGCTTTATTTAATATGCCACTTGACTTAAATTTAAAGAGTTTTAGCTTTTTATAGATGATAAATAAGAGTTTTTGTTTAAAATTAACATTGGAAATGTAAATTGACATTCTTTTTTAAAAATAAATCAGTTATAAAATGACTCTTTTTGAAAAACAGAGAGAGTACATTTAAAAAACTTTAATTGACTTCTACGTTCTGTAAAATTTGAGCAAACAATTGGATTTGTGTTTTGTCCGACATTGTTAAAAAATGTGCAATTAGTGTTAACAACGGAGTGATTAATACTTTTGGACATTCCTGGAAATCATTACTGAATAAGTTATACTTTCAAGTTTCAAGTTTCAAGTTTCAACGAATTATATGATTTAAATGGATTGAATATTCCACTATCTATAGTTAATAGTTTTATCGTTTTGTCAAACGTATTTTAATTGGATCATTCCTACTTGCCGACAGTCAACGCTTGTATTAAAAGTTAAAAGAATAGCATGTATATATACCCAATTATGCATAAATTCAGTGTGAAAACGTAGAGAACAAACTTGAAACTTATAAGTTATTATTGATTCCTTTTCGTTCAATTAATAGTAAAGTACTTATTAAACTTTGAGTTATGAGGTCGTGAATCGTGGGACAGCACACACCATAAGTTAGTCCATAATGATATCGTAGTTCACTAATATAAAATTATTCTATATATATATGCACGTAACGTATAAATATCTATAGTTGTTTAGATATACGCTTATAAATTTGTCATCTTCTACTTAAATTATATGCAGCAGTCGAGATGCACACACTGAATCCATATTTCAACGACAGTTATATTCGAACTTAGCCAACTCTCATGTTTTCGGTCTAAGGTCGTAATCGGAGACCCATCTTCTCCACTACATATAAAACAAACCAAAGTTTTTGGGCCACTCGATCTTGGAGTATTAAAAGAATAAAATTAAGATCGATGTAAGATTAATAAACGTGAATTTTAAAAAAGGAGTATTATCATCATGAGAAAGTAATTTGTTTGTAATAAGACGAGCTCAAGTTGGCCAACTTGCATTTCTACTTTTAATTCTCACGGTCACTTACAAATACCAAGGTATGTGCCAAGTTTGTCCACTTTTGTCACGCAAGATATGTCTACTCGTTCCATTTATTTGTTAATGAGTGATGGACATTTTATGTATTTTCTTGATTGGTACATCTCAAATAGTAAAAGCAATATACTATGGTTAGTTATGAAGATTAAAAATTTAAAATACTCCATCTGTTCCTAATACCATGATGTTTTAGCTTCTTTATCATGATCCACAAAGATTGATTTTTACTTATTTTTCTTTATTTTTATTAATTAATTTTAAATTTCAAGATGCAATAATTGAAAATAATCACATTTACTTGGCTATCATTTTTTCTTAATTTGTGTAAAAAATCCTAACATCAATCTTTTTTAAACGGCGGGAGTAATTAATACTACCTCCATTTCAAATTGATTATATTTCTAAGATTTTCACATATATTAAAAAACTTATTAAAAGTTGATTATAAATACATCGTTTTTGTAAATAACAATTTTCTATAATCCTAAACTAATAATATTCAATTATTTTTTCTGAAATTTACAATTGATCATTAATAACTAATAAAATATGCATAGAAAACATAAAAATATGATTTTTTAAAATAATTTTTTGTTCTAGAAATATGATCAATTTGAAATGGAGGGAGTATAGATTTAAGTGAGTAGATGTAAAATCACAACAACAAAAAGTCTTATTATTATATAATTAAAAAACATCAATGATCGAATTAACAACTGATTTAAAATAAATATTTTTTCCAAGTATCAGGTTCCTGGATATAAATGAGTAGATGATGATAGAGACTATTATGATTGGTAAGAAAACAATGAGACTCAAAGAAATAACTTGGTGCCTTAGTAAAGCTAAAGCAGTATTGTCAATAATGTCTTCGTCTAACATTGATTAGTAAAGCTAGAGCAGTATTGTCAATAAAAGTTTCAGGTCAAATTGTTGTGGTACTAGCTAGAATGTAATAACATGGAGAAAGGACTGCATGTAAATAAGAGATATCGGGAATGAGAGCAGGCAGAATGGAAAAGGAAACAAATTAGAAGGAGATATTAGAGAAAGATAGAAAATTATTTCACAAAAACAATTTTTCGTGAAATAAATATTTTGTCTTTTTGGAAACAGATGGTGATGCTCTTAGAGAAAACATTGTTCGAAACTTAGGAGAATTGGAGACAAAATGCAAACAACTCAAACACTTCGAAGTGAATGATAATCACGTCTTTTGTTCATCAATATCTCAAAAGGAAACTTATCATCGAGCAAAAGAGATGGGGTCTGTTTAGAAACACAATCACCCCAATATTGAATAAAAATGTTAGATTGAAACATTCATTAAAAAGACCTTTAGCCACATTTAAAAGATCTTGATGCTTCCTTTTCAACCAATGAATTTTGTTGGGGAGAGGCATTTGTCAACACAAGTAAAGTAGTAAGGAATCATGCCTAAGTTTTGAATCAAATCAGAGAATGCTTCATGAACATTATCATATCAAATGGCTTCAACTTGTTTATGAAATTATGTATGAATCAGTTTCAAAAAGAGAAGGAACAAAAAAAGAGTAGATACATCACTTTTTCTGTTTGAATATAAACTCATTTTATTCGAAAAAAATCATCAACAATAGTGAAAATTATATAAATTCATTTCAAGTGTTTATGACCAAAAGGACCCTATATATCCAAATAAATCAAATTAAAAGTTGGATGACTTTTGAACATAAGTTTTAACATTTTTCGTATAACTATTTCGTTGTATTCGCGACGTCCCTAGACTCGGACTTGAGCATTATTGATTGGTTGGCAACAAGTTTTTTCTTTCTATTTTTTTCTAATATGTCAGCAACATGTTAACGAATCAATACTGTTCTTGTTTGACCAAAATGAATACAATTATAACATGCAATTTCTTTGTTGGCCTTCCAAGAGTTTGTTTTTTCTTCTTTTGAAAAAAATATTCCATTTAATTTTTGTGGTCAACCTCTGAAAGGGATATGTTTCATTGTCCAAAACTGTAGTTTTGCTTTGTGTAATTTCATGAATGGATTATAGTCTGTACGTACGTAAGTGATGGTTTATTCAATGATAAAGGGATCTACAAATCCCGTTTTTTAATAAAAATAATATAATTAATATAATTAATCCCGTTTTTCTTTAATTTGATGGCTAAACTAGTTCATATGATAATTTAATTCATCAGTTGTAGCTAGAATCCTTTTTATATAGTCAACAGAATTTTATGAAAAAGCTAAGAGTTACCGCGAGTGCTATCGACAAAACCAATGTCTTAAATTTATATGGGGTTTTTAATTATAAAGTTATATTGATATTAAGATAATGATACAGTAAGTTCAGATATTATCACTTTCTGACTTTCACAAATCACAATATTTAGTTTCATCGATGATTATAATGCAGATACTATTTTTTTATGTCGAATGTGTAAAGCCAAATTTTTGGAATTGAATTGATCGGATCTTCGGGTATTTAAAATTATTGTAATGAGTACTATAAGATACTATAAGATAATGTGGTTACATGTCAAAATCGAAATTAATTTGAATGAGAAATGAATGTCCAAAATAGATAGTTTGGAAGGCTTATAAAACTTGTAATTTTGACTAAGTATCAAAATGAGCAAATGTCCCACATTAGATAGAGAGTGAGAGAGGAATGACCTTTATGCAAAACCAAGCACACCTGCAGCCGTTGTGCCGAGCTGGGCTTGGGCTCGAGTCTTGGTGAATGTGGGCATTTGCATAAATTCGGATAGATCTAGAAGTTTCTAGATTGTGTCCAAATTATTTTAGTAAATATTTATGAATCATTATCCTTGGAGAACAAGGCGGAAATATTCTATTTCGAGCTGATTCTTGCACGATAAGGAAGAATATTATGTCAATATTTTAAACTTGCGGATCAAGCTAAATCTCACAGATCTTATCCCTAGCTTGGGGATCAAGCTATTTCTCCCTATAAATAAAGGTTCACCTCATTCTCTCAAATCATCATATTGAGTTGAATCAAATAACGAAAATAAAAGCTTCTAGCAATCTCCTTCTCTTATTTTCTTAAAAGCGAGTATCGAAAGTATATCGTAAATCTAGTTCGTAGATTCTATAATTGGGTGTCGCGATTATAGTCTCAAACACGATTATATTATGGGATTCATAATCTTATCAAACTGCCACACTACGAGAAATTTATTGAATTAAAGAACCTCCGCGTATTCGTCTTTTCTTAATTGGATTTTGTTCGTGATTTTCAATCTCAGATTTCGCATCTTACAACAAATACATAGTTTAGTCATATTAGTTTAAATTTTCGATTTGGACAATTAACACGGGAGTGGCATAATACTCATGCGAATTTTGGCAAGTTGGACGATATTATGTTGAATTTTCAAACCACGATTGATTTCCACATACGGAGAAAAACGTGAGACAACATGAAAACATAAGTCTGCCAAGTTGGACGATATTAGGTTGAATGTTGAAACCAGGATTTATTCCACAAAAAGAAAAATATATGCGACAACATCAAAACAATTGGTTTCTCATCCTTTCACCTCAATCGTAATTTTAAGAAGTCAGTTTGGAACAAGATAGTCTTCATTACGACACCAAGACTCACACTAGCTAGAAGGTCTCCGTGGCCATAGTTTTGAAACTTATCCATCAATATAGAAAGCTCCCTTCACTTTTCTTTCTTCTTAGCCTTTTTTTTGTTTTCCTCTGTATCTGATTGGTTTAAAGGATAATATTTTATATTTGTTCAACTTTTGTTAATATCTTTTTGTCGATCAGTAAATTTGAAATTTCAAAAAATAAAGTAAAAATAAATAAATTGTTTAGTGGAACCAGCACATTAGTTATGAGGCATGGGGTATAGTAACGTATGTTTTGTTCTTGTTTTCTCCGACTTTAGGGTGTTGTTCAACGGAATCTCATATCCCAGTATTATGGCTTTGATTCAGTTACTTTACTTTACTAAGTATTTGTTTGTCGGAAACTGTTCCTTCAATATTAAAACATTATCATCTTCTCCACTTCTCACTTAAACACTAGAGATGAAACAACTGATAAAGTACCTTTTGTCTTGATAAATCTCACCTTTTTTTTGGGCAGCAAATCTCATTTTGGTTTAACAAATGTTTACACGGTAATAATATCTTATCCACGTTCACGGGGCTTTTGACTTCTTGTTCCGGCGAACTCAATATTTTTTTCTTGATAAATCTCACTTCTAGGTTCATGGACTTTTGCATGCGAATATTATAATGATCTTACATCTAATAAGTCCAACCATAATTTAATAGTATATTTATCTGACAACCAATCACAAACCTCTAAGGAATCTAATACAGAGAATAACCATGAATTTATCAAACATCACCGCATAGATTTCCCCAGGTTTCATGGTATTAGCACGGGCAGAAGAACATGTGCAGGCGTGTCCACTTGTCCAATTTCAATCCATTTCATCTAACCATTGTTAATTGTTATATGCTCATAACAGTAGTAGCAACCTTGTTTTTACCTTATATGCACACAAATATGAAATATATATCATATTCTTCAGGCACAAATTGCAATAATTTCTCTTTTAGTAAACGACTGTTAAAAACGCCAAACAATATAATAAAGTAAGAAAAAAAACAAACAAATTAATTCATTGAACGAGATTCGTGTAAAATGAATTATCCGGTTTGGTGACGGAGACTTTCCAACACTTAACCTCGCCGTCAAGACTTCCACTAACGATCGAAACGACACCGTCTACCTCCGAATCTATAACCGCTGCCAACGACTTAACCGGCTTTGTATGACCGGAAAGCACTTCCAAACAACTATAACTAGAATCAGATCCACGTCGCCAAATCCTGACCGTCCGATCAGCAGATCCACTGAGGAGCAAATCAGAGACGTTAAACAAGTTAAGTATTGCTTTCTCGTGTCCCCTCAAAGCTCCTCTCACCGCCATGTAATTAGAAGTGTCCTCTCTCTCCCAAACCAAAATCGACCGGTCACACGAACCGGAAAACAAAACCGATCCGTCGTCGTTTAATGCCAGAGCATTCACCGCCGATTTATGCTTCTCCAAAGTCGCGACTAACGTGTGGCGTTTCGAACCGGTCGGTTTAGCCCAAACCCGAATACGCCTATCTGCTGAACCAGTATAAACGGTGCCGTTAGTAGAGACAGCGACGGCGTTAACGGCGTCATCGTGAGCTTTGATTGACTCTTTACAACGAAGATCGGAAGCTCTCCATATCTTCAAAGTCTTGTCCCAAGAGACGGAGTAAATGAATCCGTTATTAACGGCGAGAGCAGTAACGGCGTCAGCGTGTTCGATCCAGAGACATTTTTTGTGACGGCGTACTTGAACGTAATTTTTAGGGAGAGCGAAACGTCGCAAACGGTCGTTTAACGTTGGAAGCGTCGTTAACTGTTTGTAACCGTTTTTCGCCGTTAGTTTCCAAACTCCGATTTCACCGTCCTGATGAGCCGTGAAAATTTTCTCACCGGAGAATCCCACGGACTTGACGGTTCCCGAGAAAGGATCATGGCCGTTGAACGTATCGTGATGAGCACACATGGCGCGATCGTAGATACTGACTTCATGTCCAGAAACGGCGAAGAGATAACCTCCGTTGACGGCGAGACAAGTGACGGGAAGACTCCGTTCCCTGAGTTTAAACGAGGAGGTAACGGAATGAGAGACGGTGACGGTGAGATTGTCGGAAGGGATTTTCTGAAGAGAAGGAACGGAAGGAAGCGTCTGAAGAGAAAGACTACTGTGGAGACTGGTAGAGCCGGTGGCGGCTTCGCTTAGTGATGATGATGACGTGGCACTATCGGCGGAATCTAAATGCTTTGGCGATTTTGGTGTTCGTTTTCTCCGAGACGAGTCGTCTGAATCGAATAGCCATGACACAACCCTCATGCTTTAAGAAAGCGTATACGTCGGTGAAGACGATGACGAAATTTATAGAAAATAGAAGCGCGTCGTGCAGAGAGATTTCGCCACGTGGCAGGTGAGTACAGAGCGGTGCTTCTTCGACTAATATTTTTCTGGGTTTGTGTTGAACTAAGATGTGCAGTATTGTACAATTTGTACTTATAAGCGACCGAGGGTATTATGGTAAATTCGAGATGCAATAGTCAAGTAACCAATGGTGTGTTTGTGGGGTTAGAAAGAAACAAGAACTTGAGGGAACAAAAAAAAGAAGATTGGGTCTGCGTTACAGCATTGATGAAGTTGGATGTTAGTGAATGGCCGCATGGGTTAAGGAGAGAGTAGGACCCAATTAGTTATGAGTTGATTAATTTCGATTATCATTTAGCTAAGACCATAAGCTTTGTGGAAGATATTTATAAGCACTTTTTGAATGTTGAATGAACAGTTGTATAAGTTTGTGATAAATAGGTGTGAGTGCAGAAGTGGGAACTTGAAGAAAATGATTATGAGAAATGAGAATGGTCACATCGAGGCTGGAAAGTGGCTAACTAAAGAGAAGACATAATGAATGGGGTCATGGTCTTAACCGAGCTACATTTAATAGCCGATAAGGTGATCACCAAACGGTTAAGAACATTAATTAAAAAAAAAATAACTAGGACAAGTCGGTCGTTATCGAGGAGTGGACACTGTTGACTTGGGAAGCACCGATGAGAGGCTCTTGCGTCCTTCTCATGTGTTTCGAAGAACCTAATTAGATTTAATTAGATTTAAGAAAAATAAGTGTTGTTTCAATCACCATATGTGTTTCTTTGCTACAATTCTCAAATTTATCATTATAAACTTCTATGAGATTTTTATTTAAATACTTTATATCATAATTAAATAAAAATAAACAAATTAAACAAGTCAAAAAAATAAAATTTTAATTCTTGGATTCGCTGAGTTGTATTCCTTAGTGTATAGTTTTATATGTTTTCTTTATTTAGTTTTAGTTTCTTATTTTTATTTAATTATAATATTACGTGACACAATTTTATTGGATGAATATATAGGAGGTGAACAAAGAGGTATTTGTTCACTCCTACTGATGAACCCAATTACTCTCCAAATTTGACTATAAAAAATAGAAAATATTTGGAAAGTTTAGATATCTAATCCAAATGCACATTAGATCAATTTATGTAATAATACTATGTGTAGAAATAATTAAATATTTATTGATTTTGTTGTACACTCTTAAATATGTTTATCTGTACAATTAAAATTATAAATTATATGTCTTCTCCAACATCGCGGTGGAGCTCGTGTCGAAGAACCCTAAGGATCCCTGCCAAACCACCGGGAAATAACCAAACTTGTCAATCTGACCGAGGACGAAACTAAGCCACTGGAACCGCCTAGCCGACACACCAACAAAGGATACGAAGATAATCATCCTCAAATGTGATCCCACCGCTCGAATGCCACTACGGATCACTTTTGCTCTTTACCTACTGAAGTTTAGAGAAAGAGGACATATAAAACATAGATAATCAATAATTATTTGAAAAAAGTTTGGCTAGATATTACTCATATACTACAAACTATTTATCGTGACCAATGCACATGTTTCGTGATTCAAGAATTATAAGAAAATCTGTTGAGAGAATGTTGGTTTCAAGAACAATTCATTAAACCACGACACAAATTCAGTTTTTTAAATAAGAAATTAAAATTAAATAAATAAAACATATAAAACTATATCCTAAGGGATACAACTCAGCGAACCCAAAAATTAAAATTTTATTTTTTTAATTTGTTTAATTTCTTTATTTTTTATTTTTTAAATATAATAAGAAATTAAAACTAAATAAATAAAACATATAAAATTATACCCTAAATGTTACAACTCAGCGAACACAATCGTTAAAAACTTTCTTTTTTTATTTTATTTATTTTTTTATTTAAATATAATATAATATGACAAAATCTTATTAGATGGATTTAGAGGAGATTAATTCTTGGGTTCACTCCGAAAATAAACCTAAGTATTTTCCGTCAAACTTTAGTCACCTATCTTCTATGTATAACTTTCCAAATATTTTCTATTTTTTATAGTCAAAATTTAGTCACTTATCTTCTATATATATAAGAAAACTCCTTACACGCCATTTCACACAAACTATTTCCAAACTATATACCAAAATAAAGATCTCATCAGCTCTAAACAATCCAAACAAACAAAACCAATTTTTTTTTTGGATATTCTCAACAATGAAACTACAAAAAACCAAAGTGCTAATTTTCTTGTTAGCCCTAGTCTCAACATTGATTTTCCGACAATCAAAAGCTGATGTTATGACATGTTGGACACCCGAGATTGATAGGTCGCCAGGATGCGCTGATGCATTGAGAAAAGCAGCACAAGCAGATTTTAGATGGCTATCAAGAGATTGTTGCAGAATACTGGAATCACTTCCTCGTCTCTGCTTCTTGCCTCTCTATCCTGACAAATCTTACTCTGTTAAAATATTTGTCAACATTTGTAGTGCCCGCACGTTTCCTCCTGGACCTCATGTATTACGTCATTAGTTCTCAAAAACTTGTGGCATTTTTTAACCTTATAACTAGATTTGGACCAGCATAGATTCGGACGAGCATGTAAGTGCGGGGTTATGTTTGTATCTAAATTTATTTGATGAACTTTTTTTAAACATAATAAATTTCTGGAACACATACCAGTTGGATATTTAGTTTGATTTTTAATTTGGTCTCAATCTGGTTTATTAATGTTCGAATATTTGAAATAATAATGGTTTTACTAGTATTTTGAAATTCGAAACAACCCAGTAGTAAGACCGAGTGCAAACTGAACCGGGTTAATAGTCGGTTAGATTTCTATTAAACTTGTGAACTATCAAACTCGATATAAAACTATTAAAACTATTATCCGTTTGAGAAAATACAAATATTTATGGGTGGGCGTAATTTCTGTTCCGTTTCGTCATGTCCCATTATGTCCTATATTCGTTCATAAATTCTCGTTGTATAAAGAAATGTATTCCTGATATGAGAAAATTTTTGTATTCCCAATTAGAAACATGACGGGATGGAAATATAAATTTTCGAAGTCTCATTTGGGACAAACAGAAATATAATTCATAATATATCTATAAAAATATTACAATATAAATTGAATTCTTTATTCTTATTCTTTTATATTTGGTTCATCTATATTGGATTTCGTTTCTTTGTTCTTAAAATTTTAACTATTATGAAACATACTTTAATGTCTTTTTTGAACATTTTTATGCTAGATAAATTGAAAAAAAACATGTTACATATATGACTGCAAGTGTCAATTTATGTTAATTGTAACATGTTCTAAGACTTTTCTTTTTTTAGAAATCTATCTTCCCATATCCCGTCTCTTTCCATCCCGTGTCTCCTTTCATCCCGTTTCTGTCCTGTAATTTGGTCTATTACTAATTGCTACTCTCGTCTCATTTCCGTAAAATTATGGTTTGATTAAATGATGTTCTAAAACTTTATATTATCCAATTCTAATTAAAATGTAAAATATGTAGTTTACTACTTTTCTTTGGATAAGAATATATAATTAAGATTACATTTAGAAAATATATTAACTTTCTTGGCATTATATTTGAAATAATATAAAATTATTGAGGTTTCGTAAACTAATTAATATTTGTTTCCAAATGTCAAAATAATAATAATGTTTGTTTCCAAAATATAAAATATTTGAGTTAAAAATAAATGTTTAACATATTCGTGTGAATCAAAAATTTTTCATTTTGATAGATTATTTATTTTGGAAACTTAATTAATGCCTATTAATTAAACTTTATTTGATAATATTTCTCCATATTTTTGGAAAACAAATCTTCGCAAGTTCTTCAAAAATAATATATTATTTTGTAATATTCATAAATATAGAAATAATTTATGAATAGTTAATTTTTATTTTATGTTATCAAATCTGGCAAAACAAATATATGAAATATTCTTTATAAGATAATTTCTTATATTTAAATTTAAATTAATATAAAATCAGAAATAAAATTTTAGTCTTAAGTATCAAACCTAATAGGTGCTATAAAAATTTAAAATTGAAATTAATAGGTGCTATCAAATTTTAAATTCAACTAATATAAATTAATATCAACCCGAAATTGTTTTTTTTTTCATTTCTCTTAAATTAAAAACAATTTTTATTTGAAACATCAAAATTTTAATTATTAAATAGTATTTATAATGTAAATTTAAAAATAATAACAATTAACTGTAAGTATATTTTTCATATGAAGAAACATTTTATCATTATCAGTATTTTATTATATATAATATTTTTCGAATAAACATTTTAATATTAAATATTTAAGAAAAGATTCCAATTTCCTTAAATATATGTTAACAAAATATTTTATTTATACAAAAATCTTGTTATAAAAGATTTGGTAAGATTATACAAAATCTTTTATTTATTAATTAATATTAAAAATCTTTTAATTGTTTTTGGATATATATTAGATTAAGATACAAATACATTTTTGCCATTAATGAGAGTTTTTTGTTTTGTTTTTCATTTCAATGGCATAATATGTAATATTTCTAGAATTTAAAACTTATTTCTAAAATTTTTTTCTCTTTTAATAGTATAGATAAAATAAATCAGACTCTGTTTTTATTTTCTTACAAAGTAAGAAACGTTCACATTTTACAAATAGCGAACAATCATTTTACTTTATTTTTAATTGTTTTATGTTCATTTTGTTTATTTTGTCTACAGTAAATTTAAAAAATTAAAAAATTAAAAATTGGTAATATATTTAAAATTTAAGTTTTAAGTAGTAATCATCCATATAAGACGGGATTATAACGATTTACAATATTATGTTATCTGTAATACGTGGTACAGGACGAAATATTCTATGTACTACTATATATTATAAAATCTAAATAGGGTGATCTTGTCTTAGAAAATGATATAGAAAATAACATTTTATACTATTTGACGGTCCATTCATTGCAATTTTCTCCAAACGTGTTTGTGCTAGCCGCCGCTATCCCTCTCCGATTTGCTTTTCCGATCTTCCCTTTGTTGGTTCACTGGTTGTTTTGTACCTAAGTTTAATCAAACCAACCATATCTTGATTCCCAACGGGTTGTAATATCTTTTGAACAGCTTTGCATAACTCTGTGAGTTTTCCACTTCAAACCTACAGTAAAAAATGTTTATCATTTGGTCAACTAGTGGAAAGAATACGTAATTCAAGTTTATTTAGGGTGTCTTTGGAAAATGGGTATTTTTGAGTTTTTATTTGTTGTTTGGGTAGTTATTTTAGGTAGTTTATTAGGTAGTTTTTAAGTTAGTTAGATAGTTAGATTACTAAAATGACTCTGGAGTAAAATGAGAGTAAAAGGCGGCAAAAAACTATGGAAACATGCGGGAGATATTGCCGCGTCTGGGAAAAAAAGGCCGGAAAAAGGTGGTTTTGGTGGGGTGGATGTATAACCACGTGTAGAACAGAGCACGTGTGTGGGCTTCCCGTTAACGGGCCTAGTTGGCTGAAACAATTAATTTCCTTGGTTGTGATTAATGGGATAATAGTAAATAGGATTGGTAATTTATGGCTGAGAATGAAAATGTGTGTGGATGAGATTCTCTGCTCCATGGTTTACCAGCTAAGATACGATTTTGCTAATCTTGTGGGGATCTCTGTTACGATTGAACTAATTTAATAGAGATGAGTAAAGGGTCAAAGCTTCACAATGAGGAAAGTTCGTACACCGTATCCGAAATCTCCTTTTCCCTATTTAATGTTCTTTGAAACCTCAAACCTTATGATATCTCTCATATTATCTTTCATATTAAATGTCTTTTATTCGTTGTAGGTGATAAATATGTAACGGTAATGGCAAGGAGGTGGATACAGTTGTTGAATGGTAGTTGGGAGTTCAAAATAGACATGTCAAGGAATGGCCGGTCGATAAACTGCAGAAACCTTGCCAGTTGGGAAAAGCTGAAGGTTTTCATTGCGTCTGCATATAGGATTGATGCTAAGTTCATTACTGTTGAAATGACATATTGGAAACTGGAATTTGTAGGTGATAACGAAGTACGGTGTCCGGCAGTCCAGATTGTGAGGGACCGGTGTTATAGAGAGTTCAGATCCCGATGTGTCAATGACAGGTCAATGATAATTTTCGTGATATTTAGGGAGTTGATAAGTGACCGGCTAGAGATTATGGAGAAGAAGGTATGACAAACGTCATAAATGTGGATCGGGAAAGTGGGGGAAGAAGTTGCTTTTCTGGTGTCTGTGATAGTAGTTTTGATGATGACAGTTTATTGATAGCAGAATGTGATGAAATTATGCTAACACTTAATAAGTCTGGTGGAGGAGAAGGTGAAGGAAAGGCTGTGGAAGAAGAAGTCAAGTCTGTGGAAGAAGAAGTCAAGTCTGTGGAGAATGAAGAAGAAAAGGTTGTGGATAATGAGCGTTTAGAAGACGTACACTAGCCTGAGGATGATGATAATGGGGATGTTGTGGAAGAAGAAAAAATAATTGAAAGCGATGATGATGATGATGATGTTGAGGAAGACTATGATTATAACCGTTAGGATGATTTTGTGCGGAATGACTGTGAATAGAGAAGTCAAGAAATAGATGGGAATAACTCAATCATTTACAGTCAAAGATCAAAGTGTGGGAATAGTGAGATTGTGATTCAGAACAGCCAAGGATCAATTGATAAGCCGAGCAAAGGAGTTGAGTACATGCCAAAGACTACAAATTTGGAGTCCACAAAGCAAAACATTGAGTCGACAAGAGGTGTGGGCACGAGAATAAATAAAATATTCGAGTCCACAAAGCAAAACATTCAGTCCACAGGAGGTGAGGGCATGAGAACAAACAAAATATCCGAATCTATAAAGCAAAATATTGAGTTCACAGGAGGTGAGGGCACATGAACAAATAAAATATCCGAGTCCACAAAAATAAACATTGAGTCCAGAGGAGAGGGCAGGGGAAAGGAAAAATAATCGGAGTCCACAAATAAAAACATAGAGTCCACAACATGGGAGGCCATGAAAAAGAGCAAAAATGGACGATTAATTACTTATGATGGGGAAGATGATTTTCTTGATCTCCAAATGTGAGTTGTTTTGGAAGAGATAGGTGTGATAATGGTGGGTCCGTGATGAATAAAGGGATAAATGTGGTGATATCTGGAAATGATGATATATTTGATCCTCCCTTGTATGAGTAGTGGCGTGGTAAGTGATAACGATGGGTCAGATTTAAAAACAACAATGACTATTATAAAGGTATATGGATATGCGGATATACCCCCAATGCTCAGAGATGTTGAAGTAACCTCATTGGAACACCATAAAGTTGATTTGAATCGTGAGGATGACGATATATACGTATGAAGATTGTTCAAGGATAAAGACCACTTTAATGTGATATGTCAATCTATGCTATTAAGAGAGTGTTTAGATTTTTTTCAGCCGGTATGCAGCAAAATCTGTTATGATTGCTAGTGGGCAAGATGAAAAATTTCAAAATTTCCCAATCGCTTTTGCGGTGGTCGACAGTGAGAATGATGCTGTCTGAATATGGTTTAGGGAGAATTTGTTGGCTATTGTTAAAGACAGTTTTGATCTAACAATTATTTCAGATAGGCATCAGTCAATATATTATAGCATAAACAACATGTATCCTAAAGCACACTACGACACTTGTCTCGTATACATCCAGAGGAATGAGCAAGTAAGTTTGGAAAAATGATGAAGGCAATGGTGGGAGTGGCTGGAAAAGCTTATAGAGTATGACAGTTCAACCGATGCTATGATATAATAAAAAGGAAAAATTTGAAGGTTTGAGATTTCTTAGAATAGATTGGATTGGAGCATTGGACAAGGACTCATTTTCCTGGAGAAAGGTATAACTTGATGTCGAGTAACATTGATGAGTCCCTGAACAAGGCCCTCATTCTTACTAGAGATTGTCCAATTATTTCTATGTTGAAGTTTATTAGGAAGATGGTTTGTAGGTTACAAAGTATGAGGGATGTGATAGAGAAGATGGATGGGCAAATACCAGAGGAAGTGTCGAAAGAGTTGGACATCCATTTATCTTCCTCAATAGGTTTATCTACTGTTAAGTGCTCGGCATGAAAATTCGAAGTTAGAATATGATCGGCTAGTGCATAGCAATACAGTGTGGACTTGCTTAAGAGAACTTGCCATTGCATGTCGGCAGCTAGATTCCATGGGGTAGAGTATAAAGAATTGGTGGACAACGCGTATAAAAAGACGGTGTGGGCTGTAAGCGTGTCCAGTGTGATTCTACCTGTTCCAGATCCTGATGACATATTTGTACCGGAAAAAATTCGGATGAGGGAGGTTTTCCCTCCAAAATCAAGGCGACATTCGGGACGACTACTGAAAAAAAGAATTCTTTCTACTGGGGAGTTTAAGGTATGTTTATCTCACCCATCTTATTTTCTTTAACATAATTTGGGAATCCCTTCCATAATATCATGTTTATAACGTTCTTACAAGGTGGCAAGGAAGAAGAGCAGACCAAACAAATGTGGAAGGTGCGAGAAAAGAGGCTATAACCGTGTAACCTGCAGGGAGCCACTCGGTTAAGTACGAGCTTTTATAAGCATGACTGGTTTTGCCTAAGGTTGATGAATCTCCCATCATTTGACACCAAATAAGAATACAATATTAAAAATTAGTACTTATATTACAAAGTGTACATCCTAAGTAATGATGTAAACAATAAGTAACAATTGTACACCCATAAGAGTTGTACACCTAAACATTAAGGTGTACAACTAAATTAAATGTGTACACCACCATTAAAATAGATGTACACCATATACATTAAAATGTGTAAAACTTATATTATTAGCCAGAGGAGAGGTGAGCACCTTTGTTGGAGAGTTGATATAGACTAGTGAGAGTTTTTTCTGTTCATAATTTGGGAAATCCCCCATCTCCCATCTCCCCTTCTTCTTCTTCTTCTTTTTCTTCTTATTTATGGAAACTTTGCTCGGAGGATCTCACAGAACCTATATATTTTACTTCTTCTTACCTTCTTTAGCACTACCCTTGCCAGTTCTCTGCCTCTTGCATTTCTTTTGCTTTTTGACATCCTTTTTAGCAATAACAATCGGAGGTTCCGGTTCATTTTTTTCTTTTTTACCCATACAGCAGCGCGTTAAGGACGATTTTTCCATCTTTTCTTGCACATCATCATGAGATTCAGGACGACCATACATTTTGTCCATTTCACCCACTAATTCAGCCAAAATCTCTTTCTTTAGAGTCTTGTTGCTCTGCCCAATTCACTCTTTCAACTCTTCGAACATGGATGCTACATTTTATTGTTGACCTTCCGGAATCCTTTCTTTTTTATTTGGGAGGCCTTTTTCTTCGCGGCCTTCGCCATCGGTTCAATCTTCACAGCAATTTTCTTCCTCGCAGATTTTTGTACTTGTACACTTTCCGTTTGTGATGCTTGTCTTCCTTTCTTCTCACCATGGATATATGCTAGAACGGATGTATCACTTTTCTGCGAAATCATCTTCTTTAAAATCATGCCCTACCTTTATTAGACTCTCCAACAACTCCACTTCCTCATCCTCAACTTCGACTTCCCAACTGAAATCTAGACCTTGCAATATGTATGAAGGTCTTGGAATGATTGATTGCACAATTAATTGTTGTACAATAAAGTTTCAAACATAATTTATCTTAGGATGTAAAAAAACATATACCTTTCAATATTTCAATTATAGGTGTATATCTGTTCCTCGAGATCTGTTCCTCGAGAAAGATTCAATTTACAATATATATTATAAATTTTCAATAGGGTGATCTTGTCTTAGAAAATGATATAAAAAACAACATTGTATACTATTTGACGGCCCATTCGCTGCAACTTTCTCAAAACGTTTTTGTGCTAGCCGCCACTATCCCTCTCCGATTTGCTTCTCCGTTGTCGTTGTTGGTGCTGCGAGAGACTCCTCTTTTTTGATATTTTCGTTTTTCCTTTCTATCTTTTGGACTTCAATGTAGGTTGCATTACGATCGGAGAATTTATCTCCGGCAGCATTGAGCGTGGTCTCGACGCGACGATGCAGTTCGAGGGTTGAGGACTGATGTCACGGTTGTCATTTAATTAATATGAGTAAAAAAAAGAAGTCATTTAATTAATATGAGTAAAAAAAATAAAAAAAATTGATTGTGAATCTCCTAATATGCATATGAGTCAAACACATATATAACTTTCCAAATACTTTCTATTTATTATAGTCAAACTTTATTCACTTATCTTTTATATAAGAAAAACTCCTTACACGACATTTTCATACAAACTATTTTCAATTTATACACCAAAATAAAGATCTCATCATCTCTACACAATCCAAACACACAAAACCAATTCATTCTGGACATTCTCAACAATGAAACTACAAAAAACCAAAGTAATGTTTTTCTTGTTAGCCCTAGTCTCAACATTGATTTTCAAACTATCGGAAGCTGATACGAAGTGTTCGCTAACATAGATAGAAAAGGTGCCAGGATGCTATGATGCAGTGAAAGAGACAGCATATGCAGGTTACAGATGGCTAGCCAAAGATTGTTGCAAAGTACTGAGAGCAATACCTCATGATTGCCTCTTGCCTGTCTTTCCTGGAAAACTTTACCCTATTACTATATTTACAAAAATTTGTATTGACAAGTACCCTCCTGTATTACGTCATTAGTTTTCTAAAACTTGTGTGCATCTTTTAATCTTATAATAAGATAAATCAGATATACTGTTTTTTTTTTTGTTAACTTTGTAAGAAATCTTCACATTTTACAAATTACGAACATTAATCATTTATATCTCATTGAAATCTTTTTGTCTTCAACAAAATAAAAAAATTGCGATTTGTTGTCAAATTCGAAGAGCACTACTCCTCCTACGTTTTTTTTGTCTCTTTTATTTTAGATTACATAATTAATCCACAAACATCATAATCCATGGATATTAGTGGGGATTTTGCATGGTCATTTTCGGAAACTTATCTGTAAATCGATGAAAAAGTATTTCGAAAATATTGAATATATGAACGGTTTGTGATTGTGGAACTATCTCTATCTAGTATGATATATGAGAATGATGCTTTTTATATGGTCGATATTTGATAGGGAATCAGGAATACCCCAAGTACGTCTTGATATTTTCATAAATAAGACTAAAGTTATCGTATAGGAAAAAAAGAGATGGAACAAGAAAAAGAAAAAAGAAAAGAGGTACATTAATATAAGGTGAGGTAGGACCAAAAGAGTAACACGCTAATACGAACAGTACTCACTACGCGTACGTACTGCTCTTTCTTCAGTTGTTGATGGGTCCCTTGCTGAGCTTCTTTAGTGGAAGATCCCCAAACTCAACCAAGAAACTGGCGCGTGATCACACCTTTTAAATTCCATTGTGTATATTTTAATTTATTTTTGTGAAGACAAAACTATTTTTTCTGATTGAAGTCTAGTGGGTTTCTGATCGAATATATAACATTTTTGTTGTGTCAAATGCATATTAATTATTAACAAAAAAAAAAGACAAAACTATTTTCCTTCCCTACTAATAGTGATGGCTAGTTTACTATTTTATCCAAAAAAGTTTAATGAAAAATGGAGACCAATACAATCCGTTGCTTCATATCTCTATTTTAAATTCGTTGTCACCAATTTGAAACCTGCAGTTACAAAAACAATGTTCGTTTCTATATATTATACCTCCTTAAGCATGTAAAATATCTGCCTTTTTCCACCGTCCCATAATGTATGAAACAAATGTATGGATTTCGATTATGATTGCATATAATGGCTTTTTTAAAAAATAAAGGATTTGCATATAATGGCGTTACGATTTCACCTAATTGATAAGTCTTTTAAAAAGTGAAAACGTGAAATTTTTGTATTTTGAAAACGTGAAAAATTGGTATACTATTTAACCCGTAATTTCGTCTCTCTTTTTTTTCTTAATAAAGAAAAGGATATAAATTTGTACTTTATCTAATCATTGCTAACGTAAAGTTTCGGTTATTTTTTTTTTTCATTCTTATTACAAAGACAACGTTATTCATAATAACGGAAACAGAAATTACAACAAGATCATCACAATCATCCATACATATAAATATTCTTCTTTCAAAATAACCTTCTCATAACAATGCCCACCTCAAAAAAACAAGAAAGAACCGGCGATGGATGTAACACCAACGACGACCGCAGAGACACCAAGAGCAGCCGCGCCGCTGTCAGCAGAATCGGTAGAGCCTGATGGTCCAGTGTTAGCGTAGGAGGAGTCACTTCCTAGAGGACCATCCACTGCAACGTCACCATCACCAGGAGAAGCAGCTGCATCGTCGTCGGTGGTTCCGATTTGGTCATCGGTGATTGGAGCTTCGACCGCAGGACTTTTGGAGGTAGCCGGAGCTTTGGAGGGCGACGCTGAAGGAGACGGAGAGGAGGCAGCTGCGGCTAGGCCAAGAACGGCCATGAAGAAGAGGCAAACCACTACGACAACGTTTTGGCGTCCCATTCTTCTCTCTCGCTCCTTCTTACGTAGCTTTTTTTGAATTTCTTTTGGGTTTTGAGGTTTAGAGATTGTGATGATTGGGGAATGAGATGGGTTTGATGTTTATATATAGGTGTGTTGTGTGGATTCAGGCGAGAAAAATAGAAAATGGTTGAACTACGATGGAGGGTTACCGTACAAATCCAATGTATATCGACTGGAGAACCTAAAAATGAATTTGCTAATTAAATTTTTGGTATAATGAAAAATTATGATGATGCATGCATGTGATAAGTCTTACAAAAATGGATTAACTATTTAAATCATTATTACGTTACGTACCTTAATATCATGTCAAAGATGAACGATTTACTAAAAAAAAGTTATACCTTTACGGCTTTACCATATACCATATAACTATATACGTAACGGCCGGAGAGACATGTAATTAATCGTGTCCACTTCTTTAAGAAACATGTTTTTGAAGAAGTTTAATTATTGGATTGTGAATAGATTTCCAAATTCGATTTTGAACACCATGATTTCATAATTGGCTCTTTGATGTTTCGCTAGAAATTTCATAATTACGAGACGTAAGAATTTGTTAGATAATCAATCAATTATTTGAAGTTGTTGCAAAGATAGTAAAAACTAAAAAGAAAATCTTGCCGTGAACACTGGACAGAATGGGCTTTAAGCCCAAATATTTTACCAGGCCCTTGAATCGGTTCCGATTTTACGATTCTGCCATCAACAGCGAGTTAGGGTTTTACACTTAACCATTTGAGAGCACTCAAATCTTCAACACATTCTTCTTCTCATTTTTTCCCATCTCAACCAGTGGGAAGAAAAAAAAGCCAAGATCTGTTAGTTCGATCGAATCGAGCAAACTCAACGCTCGAAAAAATGGCGTTGGCGTTCGATGAGTTCGGGCGTCCGTTCATTATACTGAGGGAGCAAGATCAAAAGACGCGTCTTAGAGGCATCGATGCTCAGAAAGCCAATATCGCTGCTGGGAAAGCTGTGGCTCGGATCCTTCGTTCTTCTCTCGGACCTAAAGGAATGGATAAGATGCTTCAGGGACCTGACGGAGACATCACCATCAGTTCGTTTCTCCTTTTTTGATTTCATATCTGCTTTTTCGATTTTCAGATTTTTTTCATTCTTGTCTACTTGAAATTAGGTTTTACTATATCGATGTAGTAGTTTGATGAAATAGATCTATCTAGTTTTTGAAAATCTGATTTGATATGTCTGTGAGCTTTTAGTAGCTGCGCAGCTCTGAGCAATTTTATTATGTATGTGAGTTGAAAATTTGGTAGAGCTCTTAAATTGATAACAGTAGTTGCCACTTTACAGAAACTGCATTTTTCATGTGAAGCAATTTTTATTTTCTTTTTTTGGAACAACCAATACTATCTTTGTTTGTAACATCGCCATTTTTGTTTTTGTTTTTGCAGCAAACGATGGTGCGACCATTTTGGAGCAAATGGATGTTGACAATCAGATTGCAAAACTTATGGTGGAACTGTCGCGGAGTCAGGATTATGAAATTGGTGATGGTACAACAGGTGTTGTTGTTATGGCTGGTGCTCTTCTGGAGCAAGCGGAACGTCAATTAGATAGAGGAATTCATCCTATCCGTATTGCTGAAGGTTATGAGATGGCTTCTAGAGTGGCAGTTGAGCATTTGGAGCGTATAGCTCAGAAGTTTGAATTTGACGTTAATAATTTCGAGCCACTTGTTAAGACATGCACGACAACTCTGTCCTCCAAGATGTAAGATTCTTTGTTACTATTTTTGAGCTACCTTTTGTTAATTGTTTGCATATTGTTTTTTTATGGTTTGTGGAATATTTTTCTTAACTTTTTAGTTCTTGTTTGTTGCTTCAGTGTGAATCGATGCAAGCGTAGCTTGGCTGAGATTGCTGTTAAAGCGGTTCTTGCTGTTGCTGATTTAGAGAGGAGGGATGTTAACTTAGATCTGATAAAAGTAGAGGGGAAAGTCGGGGGAAAGTTGGAAGACACCGAGCTTATATATGGAATTCTGGTTGACAAAGACATGAGTCATCCTCAAATGCCAAAGCATATCGAAGATGCCCACATTGCTATTTTGACTTGCCCCTTTGAGCCACCAAAGCCGAAGACTAAGCATAAGGTGGACATTGACACTGTGGAGAAGTTTCAGACATTGCGCAAGCAAGAGCAGCAATATTTCGATGAGATGGTTCAAAAGTGCAAGGTAGGTTTTTAATTGTCAATTGGATTTTGAGTGAGCTACTGGAGCAAGTTTGTCCTTTAACAATGGAGATTAATTTTATGATATGATCCTTATGTTTTGAAATTGCAGGATGTTGGTGCTACACTGGTTATTTGCCAATGGGGATTCGATGATGAGGCAAACCATCTATTGATGCACAGGAATTTACCTGCTGTCAGATGGGTCGGAGGTGTTGAATTAGAACTTATCGCAATAGCCACAGGTTGGTAACTTACTCCAAGCATCTACTGCTAGTGTTTTGATCAATTATGCAGAGCTGATAAGATATTTTTCTTTATGTAGGCGGTAGAATTGTTCCAAGATTCCAGGAGTTGACCCCAGAGAAGTTGGGGAAGGTATTATTTACTTTCAATAGGTGCTGCCAGTAAAATGAGTGGAATGTTGAATATGTTTTAGTCAGACCATTGATTCCCTACCTGTCCTGATATGTTTAGGCTGGTGTGGTTCGTGAAAAATCATTTGGCACAACAAAAGAAAGAATGCTGTATATCGAGCACTGTGCGAACTCGAAAGCTGTCACTATTTTCATCCGTGGAGGTACTCATAGCTTTTTCTTTTATGATTATCTTTTGAATAGCTGATGAGAGATAAAACATCAATGTACTGAATCGAATGTGCTTCAAAGTATATGGTGGACAACAATATTGTATAACTGATTGACCGAACAATTTGTTACGGGATATGATTTAGGTAACAAAATGATGATAGAAGAAACGAAGCGTAGTATCCACGATGCACTATGTGTGGCTAGGAATCTCATCCGCAACAAATCAATTGTATATGGAGGTGGTTCAGCTGAAATTGCATGCTCACTTGCGGTTGATGCAGCTGCTGATAAATACCCTGGTGTTGAGCAGGTAAAAGATGATCTTTCCTCTTCTCTCTGACTCTGAAATGAAATCATCAACTTCACAGTTCTTAGCGCTGAAAGCTAATTATTTATATATACTTTGCTGTATGCAGTACGCAATTAGGGCATTTGCAGAAGCGTTGGACTCTGTCCCTATGGCTCTAGCAGAGAACAGTGGATTACAGCCCATTGAGACACTCTCTGCTGTTAAATCTCAACAAATTAAGGTAAGTAATTGATGAGCGTAGTATCTGTATTGCCATCAACTTTGTTAGCTCGGTGACTGAGAAAAGCTGGCTTTTGTTGTATATGAACAGGAGAATATTCCTTTCTATGGGATAGATTGCAATGACGTGGGAACAAACGATATGAGGAAGCAAGATGTGTTTGAAACATTGATCGGGAAACAGCAGCAGATTTTGCTTGCAACACAAGTCGTCAAGATGATTCTAAAGATCGACGATGTCATCTCCAATTCTGAATACTGATGTGATAACCCTTTGGCCTCTTGTGTATTTTTTTTGTTTGTTTGCTTATTAGCTTTTGATACTCCTTGAACATCTTTGTCCTTTACATTTTCCCTTTCTCTTTCAAGCTTTGATTGAAGAACATCTTTGTCCTTTACATTTTCCCTTTCTCTTTCAAGCTTTGATTGAAGAACATCGTCAGATCTTTATTTTTGTATCTTTATCCTCGGATTGAAACACTCCTTCACATTTTCTTATTTTGATTTCAAATACATTCAAGTCTCATAATTCGGGGGAAACTTTAGTATCGTATTAGAGTAAAACCGGTGACTGAGGATAAACATTGGTTCGGCTTATACATAAGAATATTAAAGACACATGAACCAAGATTCTATTACTGACAAAAACCCATTGCATACAGAAATGTAATCTTAAAAGACCAATGTTCCCACTCTTAAGATCTAAAAACTTCGAGCTCTGTTGCAGAGAGGGCTACAAGGAGTATTAAGATTCCTCCACTTGTCTTATTCAATCTTCAGTTTGTCTTCGCCTTTAGACGTCAGAAGGAGTCTTGATGAGGAGTGTTTACCTATTCTATGTTTCATGAGAATGGTGTTGTTCTGTATCATGGCCAGTCCCGAATTTCCCATTCCTACTCTCGTCCTTTTGAATGGATGGCTTTCCATTCACAGCGACAGCACCATCTGTTGTTTCTTCCACTGCTGAAAGTTCGGTTATTTCCTTATCTCCTTCAGCAACAACGACTGTATCAGATTTTCCATCTTGTTCCTCTGCTTTGTTTGTATTTTGATTTGAGAGAGCTGCTTCAGCTTTCTGCCTCTCCTCTTCTTTTTCTCGACGTCTTTTTGCTTCTTGCTCTTTGAGCAGCCTAAACCTGGGAATCACATAATGTGTTAGTACAAAAAAATAGCTTCTACTAACTAATGATGACATATTTTAGAAGATTTGGTCACCTTTCACCAGGTTTGGGCCCTTCTGGGGTCACTTTTGCCTTCTCTTTTGGTATTTTCAGTTCTGAAATAGACTTCTGAACTAAAGGTTCTGAAATAGACTTCTCAACCTTTTTAGTTTTATCTTCCTTCATGACCAAATTCGTGAACTTATCCACTGGATTTTTTGCACCACCATATTTTTGAAGCCATACTTGCTGTGCTGTGCTCAAAATGTTGTTGGTCAACCTGCAAAAACACTTTTCAAACTGAGAAGAGAAGCAAGTGCAAAGCTTGACCCCTTCACAAAAATACACAAAACCAGTTGCTGCTGCTCACCAATAAAGACTTAAACCAGAAGGAACTGATAGTGCAAAATAGCCAATCATCAGTGGAAGAAGCTTTGTCACCGCTTGTGAGCTCTTCATGGCTGGATCATTACTCTGAGAAAAGACATGATGATAATAAATGGTACACCATTAATTGCTATGTTGCGTAAAGGATTCGTTGTCAGTTGAATTTAGTTAACTGAAAGAGCTTTGTGGACATGCACCAATTTACATATTTACATAGTCTCAAAACCAAGCTAGAGGTAAAAACTAACTAGACTTATCACATATGCCAGAAGATGCTATACCTGCGAGGACTGCATAATCTGAATGGAGAGGTACTGAGAGAAGATGAGCAATAGAGGTAAGACAAGATATGCTAATGTGTCTGACCATCCGAGAGGTGGGTGTCCCTCCTGAGAAATAAAACGGAAATTTGTAGACATCAGCAATGAAGTCCAACACCTTTCCACTCAAGTCCTCTTCAATCAGTTCACATTACTCAGTTTTATATGCTTGAATAAGTAAATTGAATAAAAAGTTAACAAGAACTAGGACTCTTAGTCTAGATTCCATTTTCAAAATAACAACACCACTTAATATCGAGGTTCAAGATTGCTACTTACAATGAAAGGGAACAGCCATGAGATTCCACTGCCATTCTGTCTGGCAGCAACAGTTGTTGGACCAGCAAGAGAAGGAATCCAGAAAAAGCCTTCCGTTAAGAGCCCCTTAAAGTTAGAAACAAGCATCCAACAACTTGTCAGAAAAGAATCTCGAGGCACTTACGGAAACAAAAGGATATATAGTTTTACCTCATCAGCAACATTAGAGAGGGCTCTATATAGACCAATCCAGACTGGTATTGTGGCTAGTGTGGGGAGACAACCTAACAGATAAATGAAAATATAGCTTAACCACATGCTGGAAGAGATTAAGAATAAAATCCCATTTCTTGACCAAACTGCTGTCTCAAATAGAAAAAAGTCAAATGAAAAATCTGAAAAGCAAGAAACTGTACCTGCAAGTGGGTTTATCCCAGCAAGTTTATACAATCTGGCAGTTTCAAGCTGGATTCTCTCCTGCAAAGATAAACAAAAAACAAGAAGATCTCTGTTAATAACAAGAGGGCTACATTCATATACAGTCAAGCTAAGTATGACTCCACAATGATGGAACCAATAGCAACACACTTATTCCAACTTTTTCCTTATATCTATCAACTAAAAATTGATGCAGCTATGACTTAGTATAGCAACAGAAAATGGCTTCACCTGATCACCGGCATAGCGTTCCTGAATGGCCTTAATTTGAGGCTGCAAAGATTTCATAGCCATGGCAGACTCAACCTGTAGAGAATAATAAACCACAATGAATAAAACCACCATTTCAAGACTAAAATTGTGTAATCTTAACTCAGTAGTTGTCAAAAACAAACTAAAAACCTGCTTTTTAGTCAATGGGAACGTAGCAGCCTTAACAAGCACGGTGAGTAGAATGATAGCAAAACCATAGGAATAAGGTACATTTACAGTTGATAACCCATCTTTCAAAACCTACAATTTAATTCAAAATCAAATTACATAGCACATAAAAATCCATTCTTTATAAACAAAAAAAAAAGACAATTTTATATACCTTGAGAATAGTTTCCATGTAATTGGCAATACCAGAGAACCAATCCTTGTTCTGGGTTGTGGTGTTAGTACCAGCGACAGATTCAAAGGTCTCCGAGGACGAAACAGCAGCATCAGCGATCGTGTACAGAAGATTCTCGGCATGGTCTTTGATAAATTCGAGAGAATCACCTGGGTCGGGAAACGAACCTGGTCTGAACCCAAATTGAGCTACGAGAGTTCGATAACGAGACGACGGTATATGGCTGAAACGAGAGCGGCGGAAATGGAGGGCTCTGCCTGTGGTGAAAGACGAGAGGATAAGGTTCGTCGGCTTTAGGGATATGGAAGAGGCCATCTTCGGTGAGAAGAAGGTAGGAGAGTTTTAGGGTTTTTGGTTAAGAATAAAAATGAGGGAATTTGGAACTTGTTGGCAGTATTTGTGTTCTTGTTTGTTTCGTGTCTCAGGGAAGTGAAGCTAACTTAACAAACGTTAGTTCGCAACACATAAACTATATATAGTATCGGCATTTGACTTTAAAAGTCAAAAACATAACCTCAACTTTATATAAATACATATGAATGAATGTAGCAAAGAGTTACGTCCACAAAAATTTGGATTTTTGAACGTGGATGATGTTAATAACACAAACATCTTACTCTCTATAGAAAAACGAGAGAAGACCAAACTTCTTCAAGGTCTTGATCAGCATTTTCTCTCGGACGGACGAGTCCTTTATTTCATTTACTATATACGGTTAACCAAAGGGAAATGATGCTACGAAATTGAATGAATAATATGTGCGTGTGTGTGTGCCACTAGAAAACATCTCTCGAAATAAGGTATGTGAAAGATATGACGAAAAGACAAATATAAATTACATCTAACAACAAATAAATTAGAAGAAGAAGAAAAAAACATATATTGATGTTCTTTATCAATAAAGAAAAAACAAAACAAAAACAAACATATATTGATGTTGCCAGGAAGAAAAAGAATAACATATATATGCTGGAGGATGATGATGGATATGTAGTAGAACTGTAGAAATCGTCACCATCGCTAAGCATTCGTTTTTCCATTTTCTACTTTGTTTTCCACGCTCACTGATACAGTTATATTCTGGTTGAGTGGCCCTGCAACCATAAATAAATATTTAAAAACTAAAGCAGGAATTCAAAAAAACAAGATCTATTGAGGATACATATATACTTTCTGATTCGGGGTTGCGCCTAGGTTTGAAGAAATATTTCCAGGCACCCCAACCTCCAGCTCCAAGACACAACAACGACGGAAGTGAAATACCAAGAGGTAAAGCTACGTTGCTGCTTTTCTCCCCTGAAGAATCTTCATACACCAAAACTATCACATGTTACACTCGAACCACCATACATCCAAACCACTAAAACAAACAAATAACTATTAGAGCATATTATGAAAAATAATAAGTACCGGATTTGCCTCCACCCCCACCGGAGCCTGAGCTTCCACCACCACCACCGGAGCCTGAGCCTCCACCCCCACCACCAGAGCCTGAGCTGCCACCACTGCCACCACCACCGCCAGTGCTAGGGCTGCTTCCACCGCTTGTGCTTGTAGAATTCGTCCCGTTTCCACCACTATTGCTAATGACATAGAGCTCGAGAGCGTTGATGAGTGGGTCCAAATTTGAGTCCGGTGTACCTTTAAATGTTAGATAGGGAAGCTTACTCGTCACCACACCCCTCAAAGAAGCTTGTGTCACTGCCCCGAAAGGAGGCACAATTAGATTTGGACCCACTTGCTTGTTCTCATAGTATACGTAGAAAGATCGCTTTTGGTCGGAACTAAGACTTAGTGGTTCAGAGAAATAAATGACAATGTAAAATGTTACTCCGGAAAAAGGTAAGCTTATATCATAGAAAGCCATGTCTTTCCGTGACCAAGCGGTTCGAAGGATAATCTCCGGTGGTCGATTATCAGCTCCTGTTGTGTTGATAGACGTGGCAGTACTTGTTAGAGTTGAGATCGAAAGCGATGTTGACGCCCAAATTCTATCATAAGGATCAAATGGCGACCTACAAAATGTAAGATTTATGAAGTTTTTATTTACAATAATCTTTGATAAGTGGTTATTTGTTTTACTTTTATCCAAAACAAGATAATATTGTTTAATATTTATTTATCAATTGAATTGCTGGTTGTTATTAGGTTTTATGTCTTCAAATTCAACTACTACTAGTTTCAAAATTTAAGATGTTATAGCTAAAATCAGAAATAAAAAAAAGTGTGTTTTACTTTAAAAATATCATTTAATACATAAAAGAAAAACAATTCAACCAATTATGAAAAGATTGTAAAATACTATTGGTCACACACAATTTAATAAAATTACAAACTACAAAAAAATATGAGAACATCTTATATTTTGAAAGAAGAAGAAAAAAAACTTAAAACAATTTATATTTTGAAACGGAATGAATAATATTTTAGATCTTTTATAATTTTTGATATGTGGTCCTAAATATGATTCATTGACTTGAATCTACCGAAAGCTTCTGAAAAATAATTAACTCCGGTCTAAATCTTCCATGAACGACATTGTATAAAACAAATTGTTAGTCACCTAGATAAAATCATAAAATCTGATGATATTCATATTAAAAAAATCATAAAATCCTATGATATTCATATAAATGTTTACCTTACTAATTCCAGCCTACCGTAGGCGGTACGTTGCTGGAGAATGAAACCTTCCTTGGGACCAAGATCGGTATACATGGAATCATCCAATCTCCGTACTTCAATGGTAGACACAAAAGGGTATTCGTTCAAAAACGTACGAAAAAAACAAATACCTATATTCCCATTCTCTGGAATAAAAATAGCCTCCGATCGAGTACCACTGATTGATGTCGTCGTGATGACAGAATCTCGATGTTTTCCATCATACACGACATCAAACCTAGGAGCCTTGGATTCTCCGTCGTAGTTTCCGTAGTTGAATCTAGTTCGAACTAACACTTTCCCACCTTTATCCACCGGGATGTTAGAGTAACAATTGGTATCACCGGTAGAAAAATACCGGAGTGTTGTTAGAGAATCATCGGTTTTGATTAATGGTTTATATTTGGACGTCAAACCGGTGGTTACAAAGTCTGTGTCTCCCACCCATGTTCTGTTGTCCGCGTCAATGTGTGAGCTTGATGATCCACAGTCTATGCTTATGTCTGAAACCAATCCATAATATAAAGTCAAATTCAGTCTATATAGTCTAAACCACTTACATAGAAATCAAAGAAATTTGCGCCACAAAAAAAAAGATATCAAAGAAATATTTGAGTTAATTGACAAGTATAACGTAAGTTGAATAACGAACCGGCTGCATTGGAAATGATTAGGATGGAAAAACTGAGGAGAATGCAGATAAAAGAAGGTTGAGCCATGCTTGATTCTTTCATCAACAAGAGCAAAAACGTATTTAACTATTTAACATGCGCTTATTTATACGTCCATGTTCTATATTAGTGGAATATATTATTTATTTAACCCCTATATTTTATAGAAAACGTTAAAAACCCCATATAGTTTCCAATTGTTCAAAAATTGAGAGAGAAACATAATTTGAATCCCGAAAACAATATTTCATAGTTATGAAGACTTCATTGGCGTTTAGAAAAAATCACACACTATGCTTTTATTTTACACACATTATCTATATTTGATTTGATCAAAACGTGGATCGAGGTAATGACATGAAATGGTGCATTTTATAAAGATAAAATAATTCGATG
The DNA here is from genome assembly GCA_028015245.1 of Cardamine occulta. Classification (NCBI taxonomy): domain Eukaryota; kingdom Viridiplantae; phylum Streptophyta; class Magnoliopsida; order Brassicales; family Brassicaceae; genus Cardamine; species Cardamine occulta. The sequence continues at coordinate 22,307,159 of CM051362.1, read as the reverse complement.
ACAACAGGCAAAAACTAATATAAGAATGAGCCAAGAGGTTCAAATCCATTTGTTAGTGGTAAAGGAATGTTCGAAGTAATTATTGAGTGGTTGACTTAGTTACTAGACTACAGAAGTTAGATGGGTCGTCCGTCGTCGAAGGGGTCAATCATACGTGATGTGGTACCGACTAATAAACCAACAACGTTAAGAATTACTTACATTAATTAATTGTTCGACAGCTTTTTGGCTAATATAAAACAAATAGTTGTAAGTATAATAACATTTTTCAGTTCATCTTTGAATTTAATTTTTGAAAAGTATTGGCGTTAAACGGCAATATTAAGCAAATCCGTACCTTTTTTTTGTTTGATAAACAAATATATTAAGCAAATCCGTACTTGTGTACTTGTTTAATATACTTGACTTCAACTTGAACTTGTTTAACGGTTTGGCTACAAGTTCATTTATCTACATGGCTGGAACTAATTTTGTGTGTTTGATATCAATTAACATCAACTCACATATGTTACCTCTTTTCCGCTCAATCTTTCGTATTTTCTTTGTTATGTATATATACCTTGTTAGTTAATTTTTTCAAGAAAATTATGATTTCTAATCATTTTTCAAAATACTATTGTGTACTTTTTAATAAAGATAAAATATCAATAATATATTAGGTAGAAAATTATATGGGATCATTTGAAGATATATCATTTTTCCAAAATATTGGAACAATGTAAAGATAGATTACTCATCACTCCGTAATAATATATACTACATCTTAAAATAGAGGTTCATACACACACACACATACACTATACTAAAAATAGTAATTCCACATTTGGTTCACGCATCAAAATAGATATAACATATAAATTTATCAAATTTTCGTAGATCATAACAAATGTATTATTTTTTTTGTTAGAGACGTGTGAATCAGATGTGAAATTTTCTTTGACAAAAAATTCCATATTTGATACACACCTCCAACAATAGAAATACATGTTATGATCTTATAGTATTGTTCTGGAGTTGAGCTTCAACACGAGCAAAGACCTGGATGCAACTGGTTTTACATAAGAATATCCAAAATCTTGGAGTACATTCAGAACATATAAATAAGATAGTATATTAATCAAAAAATAATAAAAATGATGAAATCGGAAATTATCACCTTCCAACTTCACAGTTTACAATGATCCGGTAATCTCTAGTAAATGGGCTGCATGCTACTTAAGCAAATTTGACGGTTAAGAATAAAAGCTGCTTTTACACACACTTTCTAAATCCTCCAAAATCCTCTTAATATTCATTTATTAGTCTCTTAATTAAATCTTTACATAGCCAATCATTACCATTCGACACCTGTCGTACATGTATGTACCTGTAGAGAAAGACAGGTTTGTGTTTGAAAATTCTCATACGAGGAAAATGAAGCAACCAAAACCGATTCTGAGGTACGTCTTGGTCTCTCTCTTCCTCACTCTCCCTCTCATCCTCTTCTTCTCTATACAACAACGTAAACCCGAGAAAGAACTCATCGGGATCCGACCCGGTTACACGTCATACGACTTCTACATCCAACGACAGCTCAACAAGACACTTAACCCTAGGCTACGTACCATATGGATGACACGAGATTGGGACCGTAAGATCAAAGTGTTCTCCAGATTCTTCCAAGATCTAAAGCGTCAAGGTCTCTTATCCAACGACTCAAAATGTCTATGCGTGGGAGCTCGAGTCGGTCAAGAAGTGGAGGCCCTGAAACGTGTAGGTGTAACTGACTCGGTGGGAATGGATCTGGTGCCGTATCCGCCGTTGGTGGTCAAAGGAGACTTTCATCACCAGCCCTTCGATGATGAGACTTTCGATTTTGAATTCTCCAACGTGTTTGATCATGCACTTTACCCGGAGAAGTTTGTTGGAGAGATCGAACGGACTCTAAGACCAGGAGGTTTATGTGTTTTACACGTGGCTCTTTCTACACGCTCGGATAAGTATTCGGCGAACGATCTTTACAGTGTGGAGGCATTGGTGAGACTATTCCGACGATCGGAGGTTGTTCACGTCCGAAATGTGGATGGCTTCGGGTTGGATACGGAGGTCGTGTTTAGGAAGAAAAGAGATTCATCAATCCTAGTCCGATCTTGATCTTTTTTGTGTGGTTAAATTTAATGTTTATTTTTTATGTCCTCTCGAAATATATTTTTTTAAATGGGTAAGTATTCTATATTTACCGTTCTTGAATGAATAGAGTTGACTACAATTGCATAATTATATTTGAATGGGGGATTCCAGGTCAAAATCTTAAGCCGATTCTAGGGTTGTTCACTAAATGTATAACCGAGGAGGACAATAGTCACAACTCACAATACAATCCTGACTCGACCAACGTTATTGATAATCGGATTGAAAATATTTAGTAGTTGGAGTAAAAGTAGTAGGATACACTTTGCTTGTTTATTTTACAAATTTTATGTTGTAATTACGTTCAAACTAAGAAGCAAAGAGAATCAGATTTTTTTCAAGAAAGAGGATAACTCTATTTGCATATTTTTCTCATTCCATTTTGTGATTCTATTCAACTACATTGTGCATTTCATCTTGTAAAAGTAAATTCCTAAAACCATTTACACAATTAGCTTCTTTTTCTCTGGCAACAACCATTCCAACCATAGTTATTGTTTTGGGTTTGGTGTACCAAATACCAATAATACATGCAACTAAACCACAATTATTAATGTAATGCATGTTGTTGGAGATAGAACTAATACGTAACTAAAACATAATAAAATTTTTATAAACATAGACTATGAGACACGTACATATATACATACACTGGAATGACAATGCCATTTTTTTTCGTCTGCCAATCAAGGTGTAATGCGTGGATCTCAGCCTCAAGATCCACGGTGGATGCTAGCTAGAACGAACGGAAAGAAAGTTTTTTGGGGTTTCTCGCAAAAAGAAGAAGCCCATTTGACTCTTAACAAACTTATATGAGTTATTACATTTTATACAAGATGGAATCCTACATAATTTGTTTTTTATCTAACTAGAAGGAATCTAAAAAGTTAAAAATTAAAATCTATAGTTTTTGGGTCTTTCCGCCTTTTGTTATCTTTGTAATTTCTGTCACCAATTAAAAATTGTATAAACTTAACATTTTTACAAAAAAAAATCTAAAACCAAACAAATATACATATATATATATATATATAATTTTATATTTATTTGGATATAAAGTATATCTTTATTTTATGTTTTTTTTTTGTCAGGCTCAATATGGGCCATATGTATATATTTATCCCATGAAAGGGAAAGGAAGGCCCAACCCTAGTGGAGTGGAGTGGCCACTTACTATATGCTCCTGACCAAAAGTCAGCAACTCAACATGATTAGATATGTACTGCAGAACCCAAGAGAAAACGTTATTAGAATATAGGCTTAAAAACTTGAAATATATATATAGATCATGAGCAAACTAAGATAAACTTCTTCTACGAAGTCCGATAGAGAGACGCCAAGAATCAAGGAGGTTATCCGGCAGAAATCCGGCAAGAAACCACTGAAGGGAATGAGCCCAAAATGGCGAGCATCGTGATCCAATTCCGATCTGCTCCACCGCCGCTTTTGCGTAGACTTCCGGCGACGGTACAAAGAAGCTTGGTCTATCTATAGCTGCTACTTCTGACACCATCCTCGTTGCCACGTATAATGGCACCTGCCCATTTGTTTTTTACGTACGTAATACGTATAACATTATTTTTCTTTTACGCATTGAAAGAAATACAGAAAAATTAAAGTACCTGGCACTGGACATCAATACCAAACTGCTTATATTCCACATGTAGGGATCTTGATAGTGCATAGATATAACTGCATATACGTGTTCGTTCATGTATTTAGACATCTACTAGATAATATCATGTATGCTAGAGTCTAATTAGATGAATCATTTAGGCAAATAAAACTTTTTTACCACTCTAGAATAATGAGATTTTCTTGTGTGATAATTCTTCAGTAATTTACTTTTAAGCATCCACCGAACTAGTAGTAAATAGAAAATTCACGTGCCTTAATCGGAGGGAGGTATACATCGACGTGACATAAACTCACAAGCTTTTTCACATTTATTATACAACAACTACCAAGAAAAAAAGAAAGATCGGAATGCAAACCTTATTCAACTAACAATATGCAACTCGCCAATATTCAAATTTGTTATAACTCCCCAAAAAAAACTAATACTAGTATATGCAACTCACCAATATTCATTCATTTTTGTAGTGTTAACCTTTATTAAATTGGGAGATCAACATAGAAAGGATTACTCAGGTAAATTTGGCTGTAATTCCAAGAAAAAATGTTTTAAGTCATTTTATTACTTAATTATTCCTCAAAATAAATGCTTTTTAAGATTAGTATTTTGTTAAATACTTACAAAAAAAAAGAAGTAAAAAGTCTTATCTTAGTTGGAGATGCTTTTCTGCTTTAAATGACGTAGTAACATATTTTTGTATACTTTATTTATTAATGCCCCATTAACATCTATCTTATGATCTCAAAAAAACTAGTCACTGCCGGTCATGTTGGTCAGTTCATGTATTAAGAGCACTATTGGCAAAAAATGAGAGACTTGGCCAATTCTTTTCTTTTATTTAAAACTTTAACTTTATTTTTTTGAGATATCTATGTGAATATTTACTAATGGAAATGCTCTAAATGTGCATTGAACAGAAAAATAAAAAGGTATAAATGAAAAGTGAAAGTGGTGAGTCCTTACGCTTTAGTGGCGGCGTAGATGGCATAGAGAGGATGAGAAGGGACAACAACGGCGGCGCCGGAGCTAATATTGACGATGGCTCCTCGGCGGCGGTGAAGCATTGGTCCGATGAGTAATCGTGTGACCCAAGTGGTGGCTTCAAGATTAACCCTCAAGATTTTGGTCCATGTGAGTTGGTCAACCTCGTGGAAGAACATAGCTCGTGGATACGTTATCCCAACGTTGTTTATAAGAATCCCAACTTCTATGCCTTTTATACCTTCCTCGATTGCTCCATATCCTCCTTCTGCACATTGTTTTTCAACTGATTCTTTTATATTTCTATACTATAGTCTATATAGTACGTATATTTCTTGAGTTTTACGTATATTTTTGTAGACGGAGAATAGCTTGAAATTAAGTTCACCACTAGAGATAATAAATGCACACAACCTACAAAAATTACTTGGCAAACTAGAAAATACAAAAATCTACAATTATTTATATAAGAACCAACAAAAAATTAAATGGTTTTTTTTTTACTTTGAATTCTAAGAGAACTTCTCTCATTGAGTTCTCAATTTCTACATAATGAACCTAACAGATGCCTTTCCAATCGGTCGGCTACTAAACTATTTTAATTGAGCAGCATGCAATATATAAGATTTCGAAATAATTAACAAAAGATAGTTGAATAAAATACTTAATTTTAAGTATAGTCTTGTAAAGTTCTGCATGTATTATTTTTCCGGTAATAGATTCAAGAATTTTTTGCAACTCGCTTACAAACACATATAATAAGTTTCATTGTGTACTATTTTCATATATATTTGGAACTGTTCTTTTTGAGTGAGTGTATATATTTACACTGGTTTTTGAAACAAGAATATTTATATGCACCCACACAATAAGTCAAGGACTATGTAGAGACTGACTAGTTCTATAGACTGGGATTGACCAAAATAAAGTAATAAAGTGCATTACTATTACCAGAGGAGAAGTCAAAGGGAATGATCTTGATCTTGATGTGGGGAAACTTTTGTCGGAAATCATCAGAGACAGAAGCAAGCTTCAAAGGGTTTCTGCTGACTAGGATGAGGTTAAGGCCGTGTTTGGCCAGCTCGTGAGCAAAGGCGCGTCCGATCCCCTCGGTGGCTCCAGTGACCAAAGCCCACGAGCCGTACCGCTTGAACCGCTTGGGGTTTGTGAGGAGGAATCTGGTAATGAACCATTTTAGAAGAGGAAAAAATATTCTAAGGAGAGTGAGAAAGCCTATGAAGCATACGACATGGAGATGCCATGGCTGATTCTCGGACATGCATGCTCTCTGCATGTTCTTCTTTCTCTTTCTTTATTTTTTTTCCTTTATTTGTTTGCTGATTAGTTTGGTCATGAGATTTTGGCTTCGAGCTAACTAACTATTTATGTAGGAAAACTAGAGTTGTGAGAGAGATAAATTTATTTATTGTTTTTCTTTGCTCAATCTTAATTACTTTACACGAAATGATTTAATATTAGAACAAAGTCATCATACTCTCTAGGACAAGTGATCGTCTTAAAGAAAAAATGAAACACATCAGGAAGAATATCATTCTTTAAGGAAACTAGTAGGTCGGGTCCAGCCTGGTCTGTAGGACAAGTACTCACCTAGCTAAGTAATCATTATAAATTTGATTTTTATTTTTGAAATGTTTAGAATTTTTATTTTTGTTTTTTCATGTTAAGATTAATATCAAAAGCTATTACATACTACGTATAGTTTCGTTACAATCAAGCTCCCGAAAGAGAGAGTCAAAATAGAACCATTAGAGAGTTTTGTGCAAGTGATAAGCAAAATTACATAAGTTGAGATATACAACCAAAATAATATTGAAATGTTTAGAATTGTTATTTACTATTATGTTATTGGTAATTAATAATCATCTATCTATGTTTTCTTGTTTCAAATTTGAATTCATATTTTTCTTTTATTTTTCCATTTTTTTGCTTATGTTTTGCTTAGTTTTGTCTTATTCTTTGTTTAATTTTTGTCAATTTTTAATACTTTTTCTTGTTTCAAAATTTTAAACAATTATTATACATTAATAGGAGTATATCTTAATGTTTTAGCAAGTATTTAATAGAATGATATTTATTTAATGTAATTAGTATCATTACAATTTTAATTAATATTTTTAAACGTGATTTTAGTCAAAACATATATATTTAAAAGCGGATGGGGTAATAAAAAAGGTCAATATGTACTCTAAAATTAATATACAACAGGAAGAATATGATTCTTTTAGGGAAATCGGTAGGTAGGGGTTGGGACATATTTTCACAAAAAAGGACTTAGCAATCAATTCGTGGACAGTCTTCTCTTTAGTTTTAAATTTAATGATTTAGTTTCAAGGCAGATTTTCGACATTAATCACATCATTAATCCCTCAACAAATTTATCTCATTTTTGTCCACCTAAATCGACAGTACAAATAAAATTTTAAATTCTCTTTCGGGTTTTTTTTTTCCATCAATTTAATTCGATTCCAGTTTTGATCTATAACATAGATGGAAACAAAAAATATGTACTTTTGTCTTGTCGCCACTATTGTTTATAGACGATCTTTTCTGGTTATCGAAGCAAATAGTTAATGAGCGGTAGGTTTGACCTTTGAGTAATATCTCTCTCTCGCCTCGTCGCCACAAAATGTAGTTTCTGTTTTAAATGCTTTTCAAAGTCATTCAAAACTTAAAAGTTAAACGACACAAAACTTGTTTTAAGTTATGGAACAAGTGTTTCACTTTTTTCCCGAAAAACTTTTGAGACATAAACAAACCCAACTGTAATAACGTACTGCTCCATTTCGGAGTCCTAATCGAGCATTCTAGGACTAAGAAACTGAACAACTAAGATGCAAAAGCTCGCAGATAATCGAGACATTATTCAGGATTATATGTACAAGACGACACCTCTATCATTCTCTGCTTACGGGTCGACAAAGAATGGGAAGAATAAAGAAGAGAGAAAGAGAAATTCATGTGTTTCTTTTATGTATAGTTTCATGTGAGAGACCTAAGGAGGCACCTGTCTTGTTACAAGATGGAAGCTACCAGCCACAGATGCAATAACAGACTGTATACCATAAGGCCAAGCCTTGCTTGCGGACGGCTCATTAATACTCTTCCACCTGAAACCCTGCATTGCAGAAATCAAACCCGGCGCTCAATATCAAGGTTAAACAATTTGGAAGCCCTTTCAGAGCATTTTGATATTAAGAGGAGTATTTACCATATTCCATCAACCCGATCTGCTATCATCTTTCCTTGCGTTGGAATCAGACCAGACATGTTGAGAGACTTGAAAACATGTCCTGCCAAAAGAATATATGTGTTTAAGATGAGTCAATTGGGAGGCACATGTCATACTCTTCAGCAATAACCGAGATAGATATGTAGACGCTTGAGTTCTGACCTTTATCTTCATCTGTTTCGTTGTGGTTTATCAGATGCTCGGAGTCTGAATCTATGTTGATTGAAAGATGATCCGTTGATCCCTTCCTCACTGTTCTCACTTGCGCTGCTGTTGGCACAGGTGATATTGATGTTTTTACCAAGGCTCCCTGAGCACAAAAATGTGTTCAGTACAAACTTGAAGATCAAAACATAGCAAGAGATATTACCAATCAAAAATAGCAGCTACATTTTATAGTTTTAAGGTTATAAATTAGCTGCCGATAGAGTAAACATGACAAGGGTCGAGGAATAAGCTGAAATAGCACAAGATAAAATATTACCTTGTCTTCAATCTCGGATATCTCTGAGGTAGAAGGTGCTCTCGACACTTCGAAGATGCTCCTTTCGTGAATGATATCAGGCTGAATCGCTTTGCTTTGAAGTTTATCTTCAAATTCTTTGACTTTTAATGACAATTTATCCACAAGTTTTTCACTACCAGCCAACTTCAGACCAAGTTCTTGAGCCCTTGATTTTGAACTCTCTGATTCTAGGAGAAGGGAAGTTATCTTTCTCTCTAGTGCTTGAAAGAGTGCACCTGACTCGGCGAAGTTTGAGTCTACAACAGGATCATTGCCCGCCAATATACCAAGCAGTTTTTCCAAGCCAGATATTAGTTTGGACAATTCAGTCTTTGCCTTCACTAACTCTAGCTCGGTTGTACTCTTTGCTTCAGCCGCCTCCTTAAGACCTTGAATTTCAAGATCCTTTTCTGCCACGGTAGAATTGAGCTCTTTTTGTCCATATGATAGGACTTCTATCTGTTGCTGCATCTCAGTAACACTATCAACAATTGCAAATAGCTTCTTTACATCATATGGACTCCGTGGATCTAATTCATTGACTGGATCTACTGAAGGCACTTCAATACCATTTATCTTGTCAAAAAGGGCACGCATATCAGAAGCTGGGATTAGATTTTCCTTTGCTTCTGCAACTCAAAGCAACAGTACATGACATTTTAGTAAAGTTGTAGACATGTTAAGAAGTTTTGTAGAAAGGAGAGAACAAAAGAACAAAATTACCTTGCTCTTGCACCAATAGTTTATCATGTAATGTAGAAAGTTCAGCCTCTTTTTCATGCCACTTCTCTTCCTTGACTCTGACATTTTCCAACTGAAGGTTCAGATCTCGGCAAAACTCTTCCAAAGATTCCACCTTGGCTTCGGAACTTGAAACCTTAGTTTGGTTTAGATCTTTTTCTAACACAACCTTTTCTAGAGCGATATATGCTTCTTTTAGTCTGTTCTCCATATCCCGGATTACAACAGCAGCTGCATTATTTGTTGTCTCAAAGAGCTTGAGAGTAGTACATGCCTTCTCTCCAGCAGAAGATAATTCGTTTACTCTCTGGGCACATTCACTTACATGAAGCTCCTGTGGTTCTTCAGTTGATTCAATCTCACCACCATTCTCATTTTCTTGGACCTGAACCAGCTCTAAGAGATCATTTTTCGCTTCCAACTGCAGTTCTTTGGCAGCCGTACCACATGCAGACATCAAAGATGACAAATCTTTTTGTAATGCAGATATAGTGGCCTCCTGTTCACGAACAATATCTTCCGCACTCCTCACCTTTTCTTTCAGAGACTCATTATGGCTCAAGACATTTATCACATCAGCCCTAGCTGCCGTTATGTTTTGCGTTAACACTGCAACGAGCGTATCAATGGAAGTTGAGAAACCCTCAAAGTTAGTCTCGAGGATTTTGTTTCTAAGCCTGACCCCTTCTGCCATCTTCCTAAGGGATGAAGAAATTTCGTCTTCATCAACTGCATTCCCTTGACTATTCTCCAGCTCCGTGTTCAGTGAATCATCAAGGCCATTCAACAATGATTTTACCACAGTCCAATCATCCTGGAAATATAAAAGCTTTATCAAGAGAACAGCCTAATAAAAATTGGCTAAAATAAAATTCATAAAGTCTGGCCCATCTATATTGTCAAATGCGCATGTGCACAATAGATGATGCACTACTGATAAATGTTTCACAGAGTAATATAATTCATTAAGATATCTCCAGTTAATCAACTACTAGCCAGAACAGATCTAAGTAATGCGTGCATCCTTGGCAAACAACAAATTGGAGATCCCTATAGGGTAAGGTATCTTTGAACCAACAAATATGCAAACACGAATGATGAAGGGCGACAGTAAATTTGATATGAAAAGAGTCATCGAATAGAAGAAAGATCGATCTGCTAAGGTTAGAGAGAACTTTTACCTCAGCGTTGTCCCTTTCCCCTGCCAATAATCCCTTCTCACTAAAATTTCTTATGATATCTCTGGCGATGACATCCACGTCTCTAAGGCTCTTGAATTTTCTTTCAAGGAATTCATTAACCCTGGAAATTAGACCTCCATCCTTCAGTAGCATCTGGAGATTATCAAGATGAGCAATAATCTCCAAAGATTTTGACTGTGAGTTTCCACTTGATCCAGCTAACTCTTCCATGCATACATTAAGTTTACTACTGATAGTTGATATCTCAACTTCAGCTTTCACCAGATCTCCTTGTAAAGTAGAAAGACTATTCTCTGCCTTCATTAGTGCCTCCTCCAGGGATCCTATTGTCAAGGAAGCATCGGCCATCTTGGTACGCTCGAACTCTGCCTCATTTTTAAGCTTCTCTAACTCATTCTTCAAATCTGTAGTAACAACTTTGTCATCTTCAATTTGTTTGGACAGCGACTCCATGTTGCTTTCTGTCTGAGTAAGTGTTTCTTCAAGTGAATTTATGGTGCTGTGTGCTTCAGTTAATTTGTTCTTCTGAATTGAAACTTCTTTTTGCACCATCTCTAGCTCCATCTCTACAGTAGCAGTTCTGCTTTGAGCCTCTTCCTTTTCACTGATAATATCAGATATATTTCTTTCAGCCTGCATGAGTGCACCTTCAAGTGTGTTCCTGGTTGCAAAAGTTTCATCCAGTTCGCTAGCTACTGAGGAGGCATCTGCAACTGCTTTTTGCAGCTCAAGTTCAAGATTTTCCTTGGCAGCTTGGACTTGTCTATTCTCCTCAGCAAGTCGATCAATGTTACCCTCTGCAGTAGACAAGGCATCCTCAACCAACTTCAGGGATGTTTGGGTTTCTGCTAATTTGCTAGCTAATGCATCTGCTTCTGCCTTTACCTTTTCTAGTTCTTCTTGTTCCTCTACTCTAGCCAGCTGCACTTCTTTGATGTACCCAGCAAGTCGGTCAATCTTTTCAGACGGATCCTCAGATGCGAAATCAATAGGGACAATATCAGCTGATTTCATCACTTTCTGCAACAACGTGTCATTTAGAGATAAGGATTGTTTGAGTTGATCTCTTTCGTCTTTAATAGCAACAAGCTCGGTCTCTAGCTCTTTTATGCGCTCTAAGTCTATTGATAACATATCTATCTGATTCTTGTACGCATCAACCATACCACCTAGCTGCTGCAACTCGAGCATCAGCTTCTCGATTTCAGACTTTTTCTCATCCAATTGAGTTTTAAACTTTTCCCTATCTTGGACTAGTCCCTTGCCTTTCTTGATAGCCATAGAAAGTTTTTCTCTGAGCAAAGCAGATTTCTCCTCTGATCGCGCAAGATCTGTCTCCAAAGCAATTTTTTCTTCTTTTACGAAAGCAAGTTCTTGAGATGCAACTTTTAGCTCATTTGAAAGATTGCATACCTGCAAACTAAGCAGTACTTCCTCTCCTAGCATTTCCTTACAAAGTGACAAATCCAGATTTCTCACATAAAGGAGACTTTGAAACCTTTCAAATAATTCTTCGTTGCCATAAGAACTGTCACTAGAATCCCTGATTTGCTTTTCTATCTTGTCGAAGGATCTATCAACAATTAAATTGATAGCTGAAGAAGTATGATGTTCGACTCCTTCCGCCAACAAGCCAGAGATTTCAACAAGTCTCCTCACAATTTCCTCTTTCTCCAAAGAACCTCGCTCTGCAGTTTCCTCCATTTTTTTCAAACTCAAAGTTAAATCATCGAGTGCCTTTCTAATGGTATTTTTCTCCTCCATTTCTGCTGAAAGAGACATGCTTATGCTTTCAATCTGGTTATGCAAGGCACTAACTTCATCTTTTGCATGGAAAAAAGATTCTCTAAGCCAAGTTAGGCGAGATTCTAAGCTGGTCTCGGACATCTCCTCTGGTAAGTCAATGGCAAAGATTAAATCTTTTAGTCTGTTGTGTTCCTGGGAAAGATTTGTGAGCTCTTTCCTCTCTTCTGCAAGTGACCTTACTTTTTCAATGATATCGAAAGACTGACCTTCTTCAGATGTATCTATGTGTGACAGGATGGTTTCAATATTTTCAATGATAGAGCTCTTTACTGATACCATTTCCTGATATGATGAAATTAAAGCATCGGATTTTACTAACTCGCCTTTGTCAAGTTCAGATTGATCCAATGCTGTTGACATCTCGTGTAGTTTCATCAAAGACTCTTCAAGTTCTTTCATTTTCTCAGCCAAAGACTGTTCCAACTCTTTCTTTGTTAACTCATATGCTTCCAGAGATATGGACTTATCATGCAATTCAGCATAGCAATTCTCAAGTTGATCTGTCTTTTCAGCTAATGATTGTTCTAGCTGTCCCTTCACTAATTCAGAAGTTTCAAGGGCAATCTCCTTCTCTTTTAACTCAGTCAACCTATTCGCAAGCTCCGTTGTTTTTTCAGATAATTGATGCTTCAGAGCATCCCGGTTCTGAACTAACGCCTTGCCCTTTGTTACGGCCATGCTGAGCTTTTCTTTCGTGTTAGTACACTTTGTCTTTTCTTGCTCAAGCTCTGCCTTTGTTTTTCCAAATTCTGTTCTCATTGACTCAATCATTTTTCTATCTCTGTTCACTTGTTCAACAAATTTCCTATTTTCATCTTCTAGATGGCTAAGTCTTTCAGAAAAGACTGCTTCCTTCTGTTTGAGCTCAAGTAACTCAGAACAAGCAGCACCAAGAGCTGAACCAAAATCCTCTTGGAAACGAAGATCCAACCCATCATTAGACAAACACTTCCTTAGTTCATCAGCACCGTAGTAAAACTCAGTATACTTTGCACCTAAAAAGGAAACACGGTTCTCCAGATGAGCAAGCTTTTCGGGTACAGAAGAACCATACTGCAGCTCCTCCTGCCCAAATACATTACTAAGAGAAAGCAAAATCCTATCCGTTGCAGCCTCAACTTGCTCGTCGTTCTGTGCCTGATATACCGTTTCGGAAACTGACTGTGACAAAGAAAGCTCCGAAACCTTTGTAGTGAGATCAGCAATCTCGTCGTCCTTCCCACTGATAATCCCGTGAAGCTCCCTGAGAGCATCCTCATGTTGAATTCGTTCTTCCTTGGCAGTTTTTAGAAACTTGGAAACCCGACTGACAATTTCAACAGCGTTCCCATCTTCACCTTTGAAATCATTCTCACCAGTCAACAGTTTAAACTGCTCCTGAAGCCCTGCAAGTTCCTTCTCCCAATCTTCCTTATCATTCTGTACGTAGAAAACAAAGAATAAATGAACAAAAACAAAGATGTTTTAATCCTTGGAGAAATTAAACTCAAACTAAGAAAGTATGAAATAAATCAGAGACATTCAATTGAATTCCAATCTCTTCTCCATTGTCATCATCATCTGTAGTAAGCGCATCCTTGCTTGGTGTATCAAAATTCAACTCTTCAGGAGCATCAACAAACATATCTTCCTTACTATCAACGAAAGCTGTTCCCTGCAAATACTACCCTAATTTCAGAATACGAACAAACCAAAAAACACAGAAAATAACTCAGAGCATGGTAAAATTAGAAATCTCAACCTGGTCAGGATCAAGCTCTTCTTGCCCATTTGACTCATCATCCTCATTCTCAATTCCACCAGTCACAGAATCAACCGAATCCTGCGGAAGATCATCATTCTCGTGCATTATCTAATAACGATCCCAACCCTTTTTCCAAACAGATCTAACCACGAATTCGAAAACCGGAGAAGGATTAAGAAGAGATTATCAATATTCCTGATAAAAAAAAAACAGGAGAGGGACGTAGAGAGAGTCTTAGAATTGAAGCAAGAAGCTGTGTGAAACGGCTTCGCTTGTTGGGTTGAGTCAGAGAGATCCGTGAGTGGTAAATTAACGAGGGAGGTAAGAAGAAGCGGAAGCGTTGCAGCACGACCGACGCGGTGCGTTTTGTTTTCTCCCAAATCGTTTTTTTGTTTAGTTTGTATAATTATGTCGTGCCATTGAAGTGGGTGATGTGTTTCATCCAATCATAAACGTTTGCTTCCGTTCACGTGACTTTTATATGGTTTGCATTTCAAGGATCCCTAAACTAGTCAATGTAAGACAAAATTGGAATCTGATCACAATTTCTGATAAAATCTTCTAAACAATACTAAATTTTGATATTTAAAAGTATACATATAAACCTAAATCTTATATTAACAAAATTAGAGTATCATTTTATCAATAAATTTAACATAATTATATATATATATTAAATAAATGAAATGGTAATGGGTTCTCAATTTCCTATGAATGGCTTAGTGCAGTACATGTAGCACTTGGAATTACAATGTGTCCCTATTGTATAATTTGTACATTTCTGATTTCATAACATCTTCTACAACTGTTGATCCAGAAGTCTGCATGCACATCTATCACATTTTTTAACATATTTTATACGGAGATATCAATAAAATTCCAAGATTTTCTAAACGTCTGACATGTATCTTCTTATTACAAAACCTTAATTTAAATTTGTTTGTTTAATAATCTGAGCCTCTGTGGTTGACACATTTATTTGCACTTGACTCATGTGTTGTGTTTTTAGTGTTTTCAAAGTCTTTTGTTTATTGAGTTTTGTGTGTTTCTCAATTTCTTCAGATAAACATAGCTTTGTGAAAAAAAATGACCGGAAACAAAACTAGAGTATGATCCCTTACATCTTCATAACATCAGAGACAGAGCTAGCAGTAAACATCAACCTTGGAGAAGAGTCTTAAAAAAAACTTGGCATCCGAAAAAAACACTAATTAATTTACAACACAGAAACTAGTCTTCCAGCTCGATCACCATGAACTTTCCAAAAAGCCTTGATGGCCTCATCAACCAATCCAGCATCAATAGCAATAGCTCCAAAGATTGCTCTAAAGCCACCACAAATGATAGCCGAGTTTGATGCATCAGTCTTGGGAGAAACCCTAATAATCTTGTGCAAACCCAACTGATTTCCATCAAGAGCACACGAGGAATTCACATTTGAGACCTGTGCTATCAAATGACCCAGAGATTTCGAGGAGATATCGATATCTTTAGCAAGGTAATGAAGAGAGACAGAGGTTTCAATGATATGGGTTCCAAAGACACTCAAGGCTTTGTTGTTCTCTTCAGAGAAGGAAGCATGAGTCATAGCTCGACGAAGAAGGTTGATGTTTGTAAACTCGTAGCTACACCCAAAAAAAATAAAGGACACAACTTTAATACTAAAAATCATCATCATAAAACTTAGTGGTTCAACTTTATCAAGATAGTATCTAATCTTATACACATTGGCCTTAGTTTCTACCACTAATTCACATTTAGGAACAAAGCAGCACCAATTTGATTACTGTACCCAATTTGAGTTTGCAGCGTTGCGAGATCCGCTGCGAACCGTGAGGATAATGATTCGATGCTGAGATTGATTTCACTTGTTGCACGAACCTGCTAAAGACGGCCAAAGGAAAGAAGAAACGGATCGTTTTTTGAACTGAGTAGCCAGAATAAGAATAGTTAGGGTTTTGGAGAAGAGAGGAAATGGAAATTACCTGAGAAAAGGAGGAGGAAGAAAAGATTCCGATGACGACGACGACAAGAAGAAGTAGACTGAAACGATGAGTCCCCATAGTGTTCTTCTTCACTTGATTTCACCACCGACTCTCTGATTTTGCCGGAGACTTCAAGATTTTATTTTTATATAAAAGTGAAACAGTTTTAAACAAATTTTAAGCTGTTCATATTTAGCCATAAATAAATATTAAACACAATTATTTGATAGATAAACATTAAACAAGTACAGTATTGCTTTATTTTAGCTTTTTCATATGTGGAATTAGTTCTACTTTTTCTTTTGGCTTAATAGAAGTATTTTTTTTATTTTAAACTTCACAGTTTTCAATCAATTCTTTGTATCCTAAAAGGTTCTAAATCTCATCTTGAAACATGTTAATGCAGGCAAAAAGAAATGTGTAAACCGAGATCTTATTCCTCTTTTATCCTCTTCCATAACAAATGGGTAACACATTATGACAATCTTCTTATATCATAATCTAAAAATGAAGGAACATCTTCAACCACCAGATTCTTATTATGTACACTTTGTTAAAGTTCTGGGGATCTTTCTCCCTTCTGTAAAACCCGAGCTGCGTGTTTATAAATAAAATCATCATATCAAGTACTCATTGTAGACTAAGAAGACAGCTTCAGGATAATCCTTAGGAAGGCTATTGATATGAAGATAGAACCGAAGAAGATCCTCTTTAGTAACTGTCTCTGCATCCACCACATCTTCATCACACGTCAACACCCACAAATCCTCTGAGTTCACTCTCTTGATACTTCCACGACAAAACGGGCATGACTCCGACTTTGTATTCCAGTTACGGTAACATTTAATACACATGGCATGACAACAGTTAGGTAACACCATTTTAGTACAAGGCTCTAAGCAAATCCCGCATTCATCTTCTCTTTCCAAGTCAATGCTACTCATGAATCTGTTACCTTCAATGTCATACTTCTTCTTGGTGATGGTTTTTGGTTCTGGATACCATAAGTTATCGTCTGGTAAGTCAGCAAAGTTGATATGAAGTCGCTCAAGTGATGGTAATATAACACCTGCGGTTTAGTCAAATCCATGTTATAAGATTAAGCCCATAGCGAAAAACACAATCGCATTAGTCTTAGTCTTACCGTAAAATTCCCTAATAGTAGCTTTTCTTCCATACCTAGAGAGATTCCACCGCCCATCAGGACGTACCTGTACAAGACAAACAAGACACCTATAAAACAAACAAGCCAAAGATAAAAGAAGAGAAACAATCAGGTAAAAAAATCACACTCTCACAACAGAGATGTATTTATGGTAACAACCTTGTAAATGAGTATGTGGAAGAAATCGAAATATCTTGGAAGCAGACATGAGAGATCCATCCATTGAAGTAGGAATATGAAGAAAGGAGCCAAATTGCTACAAACCAATTTCATCTGTAGACGTACACCACTCTTTCCCATTGGAATCTCAGCAGCCCTGAATCAATTTTTATACATCAGTTACTAATCCTTTCTAATCACATAACCCATTTCTTCAGACAACACATGCTTCGAGACCAAACAACACAGATACCAAACGAACATTTCTGCAAAGTCTAGAGATTTTTTCTGTCATAATCTAACTTCATGGCTAAAGACTGAAAAACCTAAGAGGGTCTCGGATAATTCAATTCCTCAATCATCGAATTGAATCATGTTAATTGATAATCAAAACATTAAACCCATAAAAATTAAAACGAAACCCAGATAGAATCCGAAGATAAAACTCACAGTCCATTGGCGTGCTCAATATCAGCCTCCAGAATCTTCAAAGAGTCTCTGTAAGAAGACTTGGTCAACTGATAATACATCTCTCTTCCCAAACCCCTAATCCCAAATGAAGAAGAACAATACAAGAAGACGAACAGGAAGAGAAGAGAAGAGAAGAGAAGAGAAGAGAATATAAAGTTTGAGTCTTGAAACAGACAAAACTCGATGAACAAAATAAACTACGAAATTTGGACACAGAGACGTCTGCTTTTCTCCACGTCTATATATCTCTTGGTTTTTTCAGAAAAATAAAAACAAAGAAAAGATTGGAAGAAACAACAACAAAAAATAAAAGCGACTTTTCGATAATTGATATTTTTCCGTAGCCAGAGAAAAAGAAAAGAGACTTTGTGAAAGCCAAGGAGATAAACAAAACAAAAAATTATATAATTTTTCAAAAATACACACGAAATCTTATCTTGTTTTTTCTCTTCCACAAACTTTAATTTTGGTGTTCTGTTTCAGAGATCATAATTACGAGAAATTTGCAATGTGTGAAATGGATGATGCGATCATGAGTAATGGTTAGAGAAATAGCTTTTGTCCTTATCTATAAAACATTATATGCTTTCTGTTGGCAGGTCTCCGTTACCAATTTGGTTTTGCATTTTTTCTAATCCTACTTCTTATAATTTAAGTCTTCAAATATCTGTGACCTGTCACCACCACCATTATTTTCCAATTCTATTATGTCAATTATGAAACAATTTGAGAACTTTCTTTCATAATCGATTCTATACTATATTATTATTATTATTATTATTATTCTCTCCTCTTCAAGTTAAGTATCATTTTAGGCTAAGATTTGTTGTTTAAAACCATGCCATTTTATGATTTTAATTTTTGATTTTTTTTTTACTTAAAATCATATCTAACTTTCCCATAACAAAATGTATAAATAACGGATGCTGGTTAATTTTAGTCCTTAAGATTTTTTCAAAATTTTGTCTGTTTTTGTTTTTATATTAATGGGACAAGTAGGTAACCTAACGTAACAAGAAAAATATATAGAAAAGTTCTATAAGATCAAAAATTAGATTTCAATTGGTTTTCTTAAGTCAATATTGAAAAAGTCCTCTTTACATTTCATCCACCGTGAATATCATCATCATCTAATAAAAGACCTCATCTAAGTCCACGGACAAATTTCACGAGTCACCACAGTCAACGTGAAAAGCATATTTAAGAACACTAATTAAATGGTAATGTCCCTTTAATACTTCAGAAGTTTGTACGTTTTCTATTGAGTATAGTGGTAGTGGATAATCCCTTATTAATTAAGCCCTTTAATTTGAATATAATCAATTCAGATGTAATCCTTTGAACGTGTTGAGAACGAGATACGTAACTCAATGAAACCTTACGTTTTCGTTTAATTTTTAGTATTAGTTTTAATTTAAATCATTACTGTTCGCGTGGACATTAAATTCTCCCTCAACCAGGGAATCAGCGCAGATGAATTTACGGCCATGTTTCACCACACACGTAATTTATGTATGAAGTTAACATGAAGAAATAACGTTTAATATGCTAAAATGATTACTAACATGTAGATTAAAAAGCATAGATCAAATTTATTAATGAAAGCATATTTTGTTTAATATTAAAACTAAAAAAAATAACTTACTCCAAATTAGTTCAGCGGTTTGAATATTTTATATACCATGAAAATTGATGTAACTAGTAGAAAATGGTTTCTACAGAATACTATATTATTATTCTGGTTAGTTGTTATTGGTCGTAACGATCGATCATATTATTCAAAGTAGATGAACAGCCCATATTTATTAAGCTAAAGCATGGGAATTTGGAATAATTCAAAAATAGCATTTAGACAACAATTCTACGGTTCTACCTAATGGTTCCATTGACTTATAACAGAGGAATCTATCGACCACAAACATACAAAAACAATAAAACCATATGTTATAAATCGCAATACAGAAATAAATATAAACTGGTATAATTAAAACGGGCCGAATAGAGAAATTAAGCTAAAGGGAAGGAATAGTCAAACGTTTAGGGTAAGGAGATGTTGAGGAATAAGGATCATCGAACACCAACCTCCAACTAGTTTAATGCTGATGTTGGGATTTGATTGGTACCTCTAACTGTGACGTTTAGAGGTGAAAATATGTTATGAAAGTTTTTCCTAGGTTTTTGGCCCGTACGCGGATATATATATCAAAATTATTTAAATAAATTTTACTAATTTAATTTCATTCTTCAAATCGCTCATTAGGTGATATACCATCCAAATGTTTTTGCATCTTCATAGTTTTTTTTGTTTACTCTCTCTCTCTACCTTCTCAAATAATTATATAGAATTAGAATGTGGTGAGGTTGTTGAAATGATAGTTTTAAACGATGGCTTAAGACAATCATATTGAAATGTAAACAAGCGTTTATATAATTATATACATATCTGGCTTCATTTTTCTGAATAAATCTTTATCCTTTCCACTTATAGCTTTTCCTTCACCTCGACCCTTTTTCTTTCTTTCTTTCTTTCACTGATTGTGTTATAAGAGAGGAAAAAGGAGTTTCTTGCGGGAAAAGGTATCATGTGAAGCTCCTTAACTTCTTGCATGTTCAAGTCTAAATAAAAGTTAAATAGTCTTCACCTAACGTTAGTATAAAATTTGGTTAAACTAAAACCCCACAACAAGTTTCATAATGTTGACAAAACAATCCAGCTTTCAAGTCTCCAAAACCAAATCTTAGAACTAATTAAAGTTTGTAACTTTCTTGTTCACTTAGGCCTCATTTTAAGCTGTGTCTAATAACTATAACGTGTTATTAAAGAGGACCGCCTCCTTACCTTCTACCTATATTTAATCCTAACGATGAATCATATGTCTTCTCATACCACATTATAAGTTAATTCAAAAACAAGAATGGAGATTCAGACTACGGTGACTTCCGAGGAACTCGTCAAGCCCTCTTCTCTAAATCTTGATCATCTTCATTCCCACCTTCTCTCTTTCCTTGATCAGCTTGCTCCTCCCATTTTCATGCCTTTCCTTTTCTTTTACCATAACAAGACCAATCTCTCAAACAGAGAACGAAGTGATCACATCAAGAGTTCTTTGTCTGAAATCTTGAATCTGTATTATCCATTGGCAGGACGCATCAAGAACTCGGGTGACGTTATTGTGTGTAACGATGTGGGTGTGTATTTCGTGGAAGCCAAAGCCGATTGCAACATGTCACAGATTCTAGAAAACCCTAATCCCAATGAACTCAACAAGTTTCTTCATTTCGAATTTCATGAAACGAGTGACGTGCCTCTCACGCTACAGCTCACTTTCTTTGAATGCGGTGGTTTAGCACTCGGTTTAGGCATTCACCATAACCTCTGTGATGCCTTTTCCGCTCTAATCTTTATCAGAAGCTGGGCAGCTTTTGCTCGTGGAGACACTGATGAAATTGTTACTCCTTCTTTCGATCTTGCCAATATGTTTCCACCGTGTGACATGGAAGATCTAAACATGGCTACAGGTATCACTAAAGAGAACATAGTAACCAGACGCTTCGTGTTCTTGAAATCCTCTGTTGAGTCGTTAAGAGATAGATTCAGCGGAAACAAGGAGATTCGAGCTTCACGTGTTGAGGCCTTATCAGCATTTATATGGAGTCGTTTCATGGCTTCAACAAACCAAGATGATGAAAATGGAAAGATCTATACATTGATTCATCCGGTGAACTTGCGTAGACAAGCAGATCCGTTTATACCAGACAACATGTTTGGGAACATCATGAGATTCTCAGTTACTGTCCCTAAGACGATAGTCAATGAAGATGATGAAGCAAAGCCTTCTCTTGTGGAGCAGATGAGAGAAGAGATTAGAAAAATAGATGAAGTGTACGTGAAGAAACTTCAAGAAGATAGCAGAGGACACCTCGAGTTTCTAATCAAACAAGCTTCAGGTTGCATCAATGGAGAGATTGTGTCGTTCAGCTTCACGAGCCTCTGCAAATTTCCAGTGTATGAAGCAGATTTTGGATGGGGGAAACCTTTGTGGGTTGCCTCTGCGAGGATGTGTTACAAAAATCTGGTAGCTCTCATTGATACTAAGGAAGGTGATGGCATAGAAGCTTGGATCAATCTTGACCAGAACGATATGTCTAGATTTGAATCCGATGAGGAGTTGCTTAGCTATGTCTCTTCAGACTCAAGTGTGATTATCTCTGGATCTTGAGAAACATGTAATCTATAAGGTTAATTTGTGACTTTCTTGATTCATTTCCTCGATTGATAACCTAAGACTTGTATTGTGTTTTAATGGACCTTTGCCTCTAATTCATTCTATTTTTCCTAACAAGATTTGTGTTCTCTTGGTATTGGTTTGATCTTTGATGACACACGCATAACGGTCACTTGAGAACAGAGTCCCTAGGTATGTTTCTGTAAGAAGCTACAGAAAGATAGAATGAACTTGTCTTCTTATTTAAGAAACAGCATAACTTTGAATCAACCCATATAAATCTCTTGGAAGAAGTATATACATTGGGTTTGGTTCTTGTCTAGATCAAAACAGAAGGATTCAGGGAGGCTGATTCAAGAAGCTCTTCATCACATTGGAACAGTGACATGTGTTCTTCTGTAAGTGTGACCCAAGCTTCAATTCCATCTCCATCTTTGGCATCAATCAACAACATCAAGTTCTTGAAATTGGAAGTGCCTCTCCATAGACTCTCTATGTATATAGAATTAGACATCTCCAAATTCTATTAGGATTAGATAAACACAAAACCTTTCTAGATAAATCTTGAGGCTTGACAATCAACTCCTTTGATTGAAGCTTCGATTTCTCGAGTATTCTTTCGATAAGACCGCTCTGATACCATATTAAATTCAATATATTATTGGATGGCTGCACCTTAAACACAAGGTTGCCTACGTACCCTTTAGAGGGATCAAGCCCACGTAGTTCTTACATCTCAAACTCACTTAGTCTCTTAGAACAACTCTCTAAGGACTCTCTTTAGTTTGTGATATGGAACACCTCTCCATAGACTCTCTATTTATATAGAATTAGACATCTCCTAATTCTATTAGGATTAGATAAACACAAAACCTTTCTAGATAAATCTAAAACTTCTCTCTAAATAAACCTAAACTTATTTGTATTTATCTAATATCTATTAATCATACTTGATTAATAGATAACTTCTTCTAGAAGATGTTGGAATTATCCAACACTTTCCCATCCGAAATCGGTCTCCTACATACCAAGCTTACACCAGCTATTACTCATCCACAAGTCCACCTTGTTTCTTCTTCCATATAATTTACCAATCTCTTCCAAAAACTCAAGAATATTCGACGAGGATTTCGATATCTCCTTGCAGTTCAACCTGAAGATTTCCTTTGCGCGCCTTAACTCATCAACCACATCTTGAATCCCATATATCTTAGTTTCTTGGTTCTTGAGAATCATGATTGAAAGCATATTCCCAATTGTGTTCTCTGATAAAGAATCTACCTTTCCTCGTAGGCTCACCGGTATCTGCATCACCGAAGTTCTTGGTGTTGGAGAACTCAATCTTGAAGCTTTAGTAGCACATCTCCAGAACAAAGCTGTAACAACTTCAACACGAGTTGGATTCTTCACAAAGTTGCTTGAAGCTTTGGCTCTGAGTTTCTTGATCTTTAAAGCATCGAACACAAACCTCTTTGTCACACAACTCATCTCTTCAACCTCGAGTTTACGATCCATCGGTTTTAAGGGAAGCTCAAGATCAGGAGGTATAGGAAAGAAAGCTGAAGCGGTGAACCTAGGAATCAAAGTAATCTCCAAACCTCTTGCGGACTCAGCCAATCCTTTAATGAACATTGCTAAAGAGGTTGCATCAGTGAGCTTATGAGAAATACAAATTGTGATAACCAATCCTCCACAGCTGAAGAAATTGGCTTGGATTAGCAACACAGGCCATGTAACGCTTCTCTTGACTTAGCTTCAACAGGAATGAGTGATTCCAATGATTCAGGAACATGGCATTTCAGAAACTCTGAGAGAAGATGGTCCACTCTAGCTTCTATAAACACAGCTCCTTCATCATTACATTCGACGAAACTTCCAATAATTCTTCCAGCAAGAGGGTAGAAGATTGGTAAAGTTTCAGACAGAGATTTCTTGAGCTTCAAGGAAGTTTCCTCTGATGAAAAATAGAGAAGGTTTTGAGGATTCGCTGCGTAATAGAGAAGTGCTCCAGTGTACATCGGTGAGCTGAGAATATCAAGAAGAGAGAGATTGAGAATTCTCATATCATTTGGAGTTGGAGAAGACGGATTGATTATTTCTCTTGATAAGATCTCAACTTTTTTCTCCATTATTACATACAAAATATTTTT
The DNA here is from genome assembly GCA_028015245.1 of Cardamine occulta. Classification (NCBI taxonomy): domain Eukaryota; kingdom Viridiplantae; phylum Streptophyta; class Magnoliopsida; order Brassicales; family Brassicaceae; genus Cardamine; species Cardamine occulta. The sequence continues at coordinate 22,282,969 of CM051362.1, read as the reverse complement.
CAACTTTATGGTAAAGAGCAGACAAATGTTATTAAAAATCACTTCAATGAAGATTCTTGGTGAGAATAGCTAAAGATTCTTGCATCACAAAAAGCCAGCCACAGTATTATGATTATTATTATTAGTGAATTGGACTTTCATATTAAAAATTCGTATGGGGCAACAGTTAAAGATTCTTACTGGTCTGGAGACAAATGTGCTTACTCCAACTTATAAATATAAAAAGAAATATCTTGTCTTATACAGATCGAAAAAAGTACATACAAACTTAGTTTATGAATTGCATTGATTTACTTTTATATACGACCGTAACGGGCCTTTGATTTTACAAAAGAGTTGGTGAAATTAGCAATTTTCCCTTTACTAGGTCTCGATTGCTCTCATTTGTATTTGTGTTTGCTACGTTAAATGTATAATTTTTAAAAGATGAATCCACAATCAAGCATCTCAAACTTAATTTTGTTTTGTTGATTGTAAATGCAAACATCAATTCAAACCTGAAATATGTAAACATCAAACCTTTCGTTTGCTTTAATTTTGCACCTTATAAATATATTTATGGAAAGCTAAATGTATTTTATATTTTGAAAATATGGTATTGTTTGAATATCCTTTTTCTCACGTAAAGACAAACGTAAACGCAAATGTATAAAGAACCTATCAATCTGAATTTTAAAAGCATTTCATGCAATCTAAATTTTTCATGTAGTTGTAAGCATCTCGTTTTATAAAGAACTAATAAAGCGATGACTAAACTCACACAAACACAATCATCCTTACTAAATTTTAAAGATTTAGCAATTAGAAACAGAAAGATGGGTAGAACAGTAGAAGAGACAACACATAGCTTAATGGATTAATCACAAGGAACATATGAAACAACAACAACCCTTTTGTAACTATAAACAATTAACCTATAGATTACTTGCGAAGTTTCATCCATTTGAAGCCAAGTATGGCCTTCCCAATACTACTCTTGCTTCCATCTTCCTTCTTCTTCTTCTTCTTGTCGTCTTCGTTACTTGAATTTGAAGGAGGGTCAGAGTTGTAATCCCATTGATCAGCCCATGATAGTCCCGAATCCATCTCCGACATCTTTAAGATTTTGATGAATGAAAAGATTTAGAAACAAATATGAGGTGAAAAGAAAGATCTTGTTTTACTTATTTTTAGACATTATTGGTTGCTTATTTTTGGTTCCTCTCTGTTTTTAGTTTTCCCTTTGGTAGGACAAAGAATCAGTTATTCCTTTATTATTCATGGAACATTCCAAGCTTTCCAAATATATAAAATAATCAAAGGAAAATGCATCTCCTGAAACATGATTCAGAATATCTGGTTAATTATCTCCAATCTGATACAAGGAGAAAATATTTTGGATCTGATGAGATATTTGAAAGAGAATGTTTAGATACAGTCTAGCTAGAAGACATTTAAGCAAAGCACATGACTCATCATTTTCTCCTTGTTGAACTTTGATTATTACAATTAATGACTCGAGTTTGTAGCTTTTAAGGGATATTTTGATTTTGATTTCCAAGAGTGATAGGGTGATATCGAATATACTCTCTTAACTTGAGATTGTGTTGATTAGGATGTCACAGTCTCCAATCGATGATTTTTGACCACTCCGTGATTGATTTTATTAGTTTTTTTCTCCTTTTTTTAAAATTCCACGTCCGTTAAATTTGAAGATTTGAGTATTTTAGCCCATTATCTATAGCCAGATTTAAGGATTTCATTTTTGCAAATTTTTCTTACTGAATAAGGCAGTCAATCAAGAAAAATTATTTTATTTTAAATGTATGGTAATTTACAAAATAATAATAATAATAATAAGTCAAACAATTTGGGAGTTTAGCAAATAAATTATTCTTCAGTGATATTTTTTTTACAAAATATATTAAATATCACGGGGTTCAAGTGACTCTTTCTAAGCATAAATAGATACGTCCGTTTCATTGTAGGAAAGTTTGAACCCACAATTTTCATGGGACCTAAATTTATGCTAATTTATGATTTTATAATAAATGTAGGGAAACAAATTATTTGAGAGAATCAAATTTATTATTGTTATGCTATCTCTTATATAATTCCACCTGAAGTCTTTTGTTATTCTAACATAACGGTTTTGATTTTTAAAAATAATTTGCTCAGCCTTATACTAAATATTTTTTTATTCTTGGTTGATAATACTTGGATTGTAATGTAACCTATCAAAAATATAAATGATCAAAATCTCTATACTATTAAAATTGAAGTATAAATATAAATGACTAATCATTGTATCCAAACAAATATATACTTATTCATACATCCAAACAATCACATACCTAATAAAAATAAAAATAACACTTAGATTCAAGCCACAGTTTAATATGGCATCTACACTAGGTATGGAGTTTGATCCATAACTAATCGAATAAATTTAATAATCTAATAACTATATAGAAATTAATAACTAAATATCTGAAGATTACAAATAAATTTTGAAGAAATCAAAGATATTATGTAGAACTCCACAAGAAAATACAGTAAAACCTCTATAAATTAATAATATTGGGACCAATGTATTTTTATGATATTTTATTAATTTATAGAAGTAATATTTGAGTCAAAATAGCAATTTGAGACAGAAAAAAATATTAATTTAGCAAGGTATTAATGAATCGAATATTAACTTATAGAGGTTTAACTGTATATAGAATGTAGATTATGTAGATCTTGATATCTAGAAAATTTGAGTGAATCGATAAAACTTAGATATCTAGGAAATTTGAATGAATTAGTGAGACTTAAATATTGAGAAATTTTTTGTGAAAATCTTCATCTTATATATTTGAGGATGAACCATTTGCACAGAATTTGAAAGTAAAGATGAATGAATCTAAGATGTTAAATTTAATTGATTTTGAGATTAAACTAAATGCAAATTTTGAATATAGTAGATTTTGATATACCGTAATGAAGGGGTCATTCGAAAACTAAACAATAAAATTTGATTCAATATTTAATGCATAATCAAACTCTCCTTCTAAAAATATATTATCAATTTTTTTTATTAATCTTATTATATATTATTATTTAGATATTTGATTTAATCTCCTAAAAGTAGCAATAAATATATATATATATATATATATATATATATAGTGTTGAATGTTTAAGGTTCCTCATTACCTAAGCTTTGTTGTCAACACTTCAAGAATACCGATTAAAAATGTCAGTGTAAGAGTTTTTCATTTTTACCAACTCTAAAAACAGAGTCCCCAACCAGATTTTCAGAAGTATGAAACTTATTAACCAATAAAAAATATAAATGATCAAAATATTTATTTAAAAAGCTATTGGTGGAAAATTATATTATTATTTTTTTTTGAAAATGGAAATACTCGTTAGATCAGGTGACTGAAAAGAAAAATTCAACTTTATCCAAAAATAAAATAATAATCCATGCAGAAACTACGAAATTACAGAAAAGCCGTATCAAAATGGAGGAAATAAATCAGAACTAGGGGCATATTGGTCATTAGACACGTAAAAAACGAAAGAAGAAGCATGAAGCGGTCTCAGTTGATGCTGCCGTGTAGCATGGGGTAAAAAGACCGAACATTCCATCAATTTCGGAAATTATAGAATCCTAAAAATCTATTTATTTATTACAAAAATGGAATTGTTGAATAATTATAAAATCTGAAACCGTTAATTAGTGAATGAATCTCGAATCTCGAATATCGAATCTCGATTCACTCTTAAATACAGCATTATCTAGTCCTCTATCATATTCATATTCTTTTTGAACTGATTTCATCTCTCTATCTCTCACAAACCAAAACATCATCTCTCGAGAATCAGAAACGATATGGGGCAAAATGAGATGTCAGCTAGCGAAATTGCGGCGGCGAAGAAGAAGAACGTCGACGATTGGTTACCAATCACATCCTCTAGAAACGCAAAGTGGTGGTACTCAGCTTTTCACAATGTCACCGCCATGGTTGGTGCTGGTGTTCTCAGCTTACCCTACGCCATGTCCAATCTCGGATGGTACGTACCATTTTTTCATATTTGATATCTAATTCTTATTAGATCTGAGTTTTGTGGAATATATTATTAGGGGACCTGGAGTGACGTTGATGGTGATGTCATGGTTGATAACTTTGTACACACTATGGCAAATGGTGGAGATGCATGAGATTGTTCCTGGTAAGAGACTTGATAGATATCACGAGCTAGGTCAAGAAGCTTTTGGTGAAAAGCTTGGTCTCTGGATTGTTGTGCCTCAGCAACTTATCGTAGAGGTCGGTGTAGACATTGTTTATATGGTCACCGGAGGTAAATCTCTCAAGAAAGTCCATCATCTACTCTGCGGCGATTGTAAAGACATCAGAACTACATATTGGATCATGATCTTTGCTTCTATTCACTTTGTTATCTCCCACCTCCCTAACTTCAACTCTATCTCCATCATCTCACTCGCAGCGGCCGTTATGTCCTTGACGTAAGCCTTTTACTCTCATATATATATTTGTTTGTTTGAATGAGTATAGACTTGTTATGTGGGTTAGGTTAAGGGTGATTTGTATAATGTCTTTGTGATGCATTTACAGTTACTCAACTATTGCGTGGGCTGCATCGGTGCACAAAGGGGTTCATCCAGATGTGGATTACTCACCTAGAGCCACAACAACTCCTGGAAAAGTATTCAACTTCTTGAATGCGTTGGGAGATGTGGCTTTTGCCTACGCAGGTCACAACGTTGTGTTGGAGATTCAGGCCACGATCCCTTCCACTCCGGAGGTGCCATCAAAGGTCCCAATGTGGAGAGGAGTCGTTGTAGCCTACATTGTAGTTGCCATATGTTACTTCCCTGTAGCATTCATTGGCTTTTGGATCTTTGGTAACAGCGTTGATGACAACATTCTTATCACTTTGGAGAAACCGGTCTGGATTGTCGCCATGGCTAACTTGTTTGTGGTCATCCATGTCATTGGAAGCTATCAGGTCTACTACTTCTTCCACATTATATATACTTGTTTATATTACTGATTGAGTTTAGAATTATCCCATGAATATTTTGACACTCTCTTTGCGATTTCAGATATTTGCAATGCCGGTTTTTGACATGATGGAAACCTTTTTGGTCAAGAAAATGAACTTCGATCCTTCTTTCAAGCTCCGTTTCATCACCCGAAGCCTTTACGTTGGTAAGAAGCTAATACTCCTCATTTTTTATACATTGAACTTCATTCTCTTACTCTATCCATTCATCTGATTTTCCTCACATTGGACCGTGCAGCTTTCACGATGATCGTTGCGATATGCGTCCCATTTTTTGGTGGACTACTCGGTTTCTTTGGAGGATTCGCTTTCGCCCCAACAACTTACTACGTATAATACAACTAATCATTCATTAATTTTCACTAGAAATTAGAGTTGTGATTTATTATAATTTTGCCATTGCAGCTTCCATGCATTATTTGGCTCATTCTCAAGAAACCAAAGAAGTTTGGTCTATCTTGGACTATTAACTGGGTATGTTTCTTTTACTAATAATCCATTTATATCTCATATTTTGATCTTGTAACACTAATAATAATTCTTGTGGGACAATGAAAACTGCAGTTCTGCATTATAGTAGGAGTTCTTTTGACGATCCTAGCCCCAATTGGTGGACTCAGAACCATCATTATCAACGCCAAGACCTACAAGTTCTTCTCTTAGATCGATCTCTTGTTGTACCACACAAGCAAGTAATAAGATCACGGCCTGTCTAATTTTCTATGACTGGATCCGTTTAAGTTCTCATTGTAGTTTAAGACACCGTATTTTCTTGTCTTTGGTTGTATTCATCTCCATTTTCTGGTTCTTCTAATGTTGTTTAGTAAGTTTGTACGAGAGCGGAGAGCGTACACTGGAATTTGATGATAAATGGTTTTATGGACACAAATTATTGCATTATATTGGATGATTTTAGATCTGTGTTATTTTTTTTTTTTAAAATTTAATTTAATCACGGGTTCCTTCACTTCTCAACACTTTGACTTCAATAACTGACCAGTGGCAATTATACCTTCAGAGGCTGGCAAAAGGAAATTATAAACCTTATGTTTATATTGTTTGTGATTGTGGTTGCATTACTAATATAATATGTAGCTTTGTGGAGCTTACTTCCATACATCAGAACAAGAACGAACGTGTTTCCATCAGTTCTATTCTATCTAATAGAGAAACAAAAAAAGTTGGCTACAAAGCTCTTTGATTCATATTATGTAACGTAGTTTAAGCATTGAGTTTTAGATCTCTTTCCAAACAGAATCCGCAAAATAAAAATCCGACCAAGTGCCAGAAATAACTCAACTTTGTCTGTTTACCAAACTGTTGTATAACTAAACAAAAGCCGAATCATACCAAATGTCTAGATGGCAATACCTCCATCGATGGTGAATTCCTGCAAACCAGTGATTTTAACCATGGTTAGGCCACTAACATAGTCAAAAACTAAGGTTAACCATTTAATAGGATTATGAGTTAACCTGTCCGGTGATGTAACTGGCTGCAGGACTCAGAGCCAAGAATTCTACCAAGCCTGCCACTTCTTCTGGTTTTCCATATCGTCCTGAAAACCAAACCGGTTTGCTTTGTATCAGAATATTTTGATGTCTCAAATGCATCCTAATCCACATAGATTATCCCGCAACAAATGTAAAAGATGAACTCTCCATTACCTAATGGGATTGTTCCCAAGATTTTCTTTTCCATGTCTTCTCCAAGCTCTGCAGTCATGTCAGATGCTATGAATCCGGGGCAAACCACATTGACCTGGAATAGAGAAAATTTTCGATGGACCAAGTTTAAAATCTTGTCCGAGGAATGAAAAGGAGGTATATGATGAGGGAGATAGGTCATTTACATTTATATTCCTGCTCGCACCCTCTCTGGCAGCAGTCTTGGAAAACGAAATAACTCCACCCTTAGCAGCAGCGTAGTTTGCTTGCCCAATGTTACCAATGAGACCAACAACTGACGATATATTGATGATTCTTCCCTGCAAGATTGTATGCAAAAGTATTCCATAAATTATGTTTGTCTTTATTTCACTTCTTAATCTTATAGAGGAGCTCAAATGAAAACCGGTGATATAGACGGTGACACAGCGTATGAAAAGTGATAACACATGGAGACAATTACGAGAAAATGTAAATGGCGTAGAGATGTATACCTTTCTCTTCTTCATCATGATCTTCATTGCTGCCTACAGAGAGTAAATGAGTTTTAGTCTCTGAGATTCTGAGTATCAAAACTTTCAGCAGGATCGCAAGAACACAAACCTGGGTACAGAGAAATACTCCAGTGAGATTCAAATCAATAACTTCCTGCCATTGGGATTGCTTCATTCGTATCAACAAGGTATCCCGAGTAATTCCTGAAAATATGCAGCCATGTCAGTAAGGTACTAAGTAAAAATCAACGGGAACTAAAGTTCTCATTTACCTGCATTGTTAACCACGACATCAATGGTTCCCCATTTATCAACAGCCTGCAAAAAAATCAACAAAAGAAAAATGAAACGATGTAGAAGGAATATAATAAAATGGTGTACAGCTGATCACTTACAGCTTTCATCATCGCATCAACATCAGCAGATTTCGAGACATCACCCCCAAAAGTAATAGCCTGGCCACCATATTCTTCAATCTACAGTTCCATAAAGAATAAATGTCAGAGAAAACATGGACTAAGGTGACATTGTAGAAGAAAATACTATTGACTATAGATGTTATATGTTAGCTAAAAGAACGGGTTTCATTCGGCAGTGTGGATGGAGAGCAAAGTCACAAACACATTGGAGAAGCATATGGTAACAAGAAACAGAATTATGAAATATCGTCTAGGACAAAAAAAAAATTCAATTTTCATTAATTTCTTGTCCCAGAAACCAAACCTCTTCCAAAGATTCATTGTTAAACTCGAAAGGTGCCACATTTCTTTAAGGAATGATGAGGAAATAAAGATTTAACTCTAATTCAGGGCAACAATCACCTGTTTAGAAACTTCTTCAGCCTCCTTAGCTGACCTAGCATAATTCACCAAGACCTGTAGCAGAAACACAATGTTTTTTTTCCATCAGCATCAAACACAATGTTCACAATCTATTGATGTCTCCATCACCATAATGCCAAAAAGAAACTGTAAGCAATCCTGAGCTAAAATCTTTCATAACTCGAATATTTCAAGACTAGAGTTGACCAAATTGAATGCTTAAAGAGAATAGAGATCAAATCTAACAACTATGATCACCAAAAAATTCCAATAACCGATAGATAGTGTTAGTACTAACCTTACAGCCAGCTTTACCCAAGGATAGAGCAATTGCTTTACCAATCCCTCTAGATGCACCAGTCACAACGACCACCGGAGATTCCACTTTTTGAATAACTTCGCCTGGAGATTGCTCAGTAGCAGTCGCTTGAGCTTTCGCAACTGCGTTCCACAAAAGATAATGAGAATTGGAGAAATCAAATCCAAGGAAACCGGCGCAGGGAGAGAGAAGAGGAATGAATACCAGAAGTTGGAAATTGATTTCGCGATCCACATCGAAGCATTCCGAAATGAGGCATAGCAGAGTGAAGAGGAGCCCATTGTCGGACCTGAGAAATCTCACGGTAACCGAGCTTCCCGGCGGCTTTGAAGGAGACGAGTCTCGGAACTGCGACGGTGGTGGCCATGGAACGGAGGATCCCGGCGAATCGGTTGGAGATGGAAAATACGGTCGTAATAGTGAACCTCGTAAAGATCGACTCAGTGGAGAGAGGAGAGAAAAGTCTGAGTTATTTTTTCGTAACAGAAGTAATAATATTTTTTCCGTAATATATAAGTTTCAAAAAAAAGCGATACAAACGAGGTTTGTGTGTAATTTATTTATGTTTATCGTTGGAGCTGGTGGAACAACTTAAACCAGACTCGAGAGTTGGTCGAACCATAGTATACCAACTCGGTTTTGCTTGATTATACTTCAATCATGTTTACACTTACTAGAGATGATTACGGTTATAATTAATTAATTATTGGTTATGCTAATAAAAAAAATTTAAATTTAGTTTTAATTTTAATTACTTAATAGTTAATACTTAATATGTATGTGGTTATGGTTTAATTTTAATCATAGCATTAGTATTAGTCTATTAGATACAGTAAAACATCTATAAATTAATACTCGATAAATTAATAAATACTATAAAATAATAAAATTTGTTAGTTCCAAATCGGGCTGGTGTAAAAATGAACAAAATTCGATAAGATAATAATTTTATTAGAATCTCTATGTAAATATATAGTCTCATTAACAACATAAATTAATAATCATGAAAATTTATATATATATATATATATATAAAGATAAGATATTTTTAGTATTTTGTTTAATGAATTTTTGGTAGAACTCATCACTAACTTTTTTTATATTAGAAAATATTGTTTGTTTTGTTTTAAGCTATTTTATTGTTATATTTTCTATAAATTTGTCATAAAATAAGCAAAAATTTCTATAAATTTTTAAATTTTAAATATCCATAATTTTTATTTTAATAGTCATATATACTGTTTAAATACAACAATTAAGGTCATTAATCATAAATTTAAATTTATGGTAATTGTTTATATAAGTGAATTCATCTATAATATTTGTTATTTACTATCAAAATAATTTTTTTTTTCTTTCAAATTTTAAATTTTCAAGTCCAGAACTATTAAAATTTATAACATCCAAAACATTAATTTTATTTAGGTAAAATTATTTTAATTTATATATTTTTAATTTTTAACAAAACTCTCTATAAATTAATAAATATTATTTTATACTATAAATTAATATTTATTAATTTATAGATAAATTAATATCACTATAAATTAATAAAATATTATGGTCCCAACATAATTAATTTATAGAAGTTTTACTGTAATAACATACTTATTGATAAGACTAAGTATTTAGAGATATTTGAGTTTAAATGACAAATAATGTGTTATTGAAACATAAATTTTAAAATATCTTTTAAAAGCTAATGTTATAAGAGAATTTAATAACAAAATTTCTAATTCACCAAAATTTGACCAAATCATTTCAAAACTCATTAAAACTTAAATATTTCCAAATATTTAGTCTAATACACCATCTAATACTAATGCTATGATGAATTGTAAAATAAGCTAAAGATAGTAATGTTTCCATGAAAATTATATTTCTGATATTTAATATACTCGAAGACATATATCTATCATATATATTAAATTTTATAATATATGTTTTTATTGTGGACCAATGTTAAGAAAAAAAAATTGGTCAAAGAAGACGAAAAGGAAGAGGAAGACGAAGACGAAGACGAAGAGGATTGAACGGTAGACGTAGACGCCATTAGATAGAGAGTTTGAAGAGCAATTGGAAGAGGTCTTATGGATTATTGTCGTTTCGGTGTCATCTTCATCTTTCTCTAGCTGAGGCAGCTATCGCGCGATTGAATCCTGACGAGATCCATCATCGGCCATGGAGGAATCTACAGCTACGGCTACGTCCTCGACTCATTATTTCTCCGTTTTCACAAATTATCCTCTGATTTCCTCCGTCACGGCTTTCACTATCGCTCAATTCATCAAACTCTTCACCTCCTGGTACGTTTTCGTCTTACGCATCTCTACTCATGGATCATTTATGTTTTCGTATATCTACATCGATGGTGTGCTCTTCTTATACTTAGTTTTTGAATCATACTCCGATTAAATGCAAAATGTGCGTTTTTTTTAATTGTATTCGCCAATTTCTTGTTTTCAAATTCATAGTTTAGGGAGTGCTAATAGTTGAATTGCGATCTTAAGAATGAGGAAGGTTGGTCAATCTTTGTTTCGAAACGTGATCAGAAAGGAACCTTTGAAATTTCTCTTAGTGGAACCGATTGAACATTAGAAATTCTAATAAGATATAAGACACCAAAGGATCTTTACATGTATTCTTATTCTGTAGGTATAAGGAACGGAGATGGGATCTTAAACAGCTTATTGGATCCGGAGGAATGCCTTCTTCGCATTCAGCGACCGTTACAGCTCTCGCTGTAGCAATTGGTTTACAAGAGGGCTTTGGGGGATCACATTTTGCAATTGCTTTGGTCTTGGCATCAGTTGTAAGTTGCTCACCTCTTTTATAGTGGGGGACACTTTCTTAGCTACTTTCTGTAGTTTTATCATTTGGCTATTACGGAATCAAGCAAGGATTATATGTGAGTTATTTGGGTGCTAGGTAATGTACGATGCTACCGGTGTAAGGTTACATGCGGGTCGCCAAGCTGAGGTTTGATTGCTACACCAATTTTTCTTTGTTTCATTAACTTGAGTGGTTTTTCTATGAAAGAACCACTAATAAATTTTTATGATGCATTTGAGCTCTGGTATCCTGATTTCTGGGATCTGCTTTATTTTCCAGGTTCTCAATCAGATTGTATACGAACTTCCTGCAGAACATCCGCTGGCTGAAAGCAGACCATTGCATGAACTTCTTGGTCATACCCCTCCCCAGGTATGTCCAGTTGACTGAACATCTTTAAATCATTGTCATCACTGACCACACACAAATCTCACCTTGCTGAACACCCTCATAGAGTCCAATATGATCCAATCCCCAATTATTTCTTAAGACCTACGATTTGAAAAATCATTTCGTATAGGACAAGCAGGAGATGAGATTCTTATAGCTCTTACATAACAGACGTGTCACTGTCTCTACTGTTCAGTTAGCAATATAGTTAGAGAGTTAAGGGAAAGCATGAGTACAAATAGGGGAGTAAAGGAATCAGTGAGAGGGGTCATGTAAGTGGGACCAATTTCAGGCCTTTTAGAGGCTTTTGCGATTGAACTGAACGTCCAGCTCTAGAACAATGCCTACTTTGTGTTTACTTTGATTGACATATGAACGACTCTTTGATTTGTCACTGTGCTTTGGTATACATCGGTTTCTTGTTCTCATCAAATCCTGTTTTTCATTTGCTGAGAGATCAGGTCGTTGCTGGTGGAATGCTTGGAAGTGTCACAGCAGTCACTGGATACTTGTTTTTCAGGATTGCCACTAGCTGATGTTAATGAACAAAAGGATAGACACAGCTCTTCTACTTCGTTGCCCTATTGAAGCCACTGGACAGAACTGAAACAGATACAATTGAAGCCGAGTTTATTTCACTATTTATTATTTAAGATTTGCTCTCACCATTCTACACTTGATGTAAAGAAAAACTTGGAACACCATTACAGAAGAAAAACGTGATTTATTTGGAAATAAATAGTATACAAAGAATTTGTGAATTAATTAGCGTTGTTCATTGTTGACCAAGTATAATCGAGAAGACATCTCTCATGTGCAGAGTGTGGTCCAAAGTAACAACAGACTTCATACGCCAAGCAATGTGTTGATCCGGACGCATTAAAATAGCTCCTCTCTCCGACATTTTACAAATATTCCACCAAGAAGCTTCTTGACCACTTTGTTTTTTAACTTCCATAACATCACCAATGTGCTGACTTGCTCTCCCTTTCAACACCATCATCGCTACTAGGCCATACTACGCATACCTTTACATTAGTCGTAAACTCCTTTGCCACTTTGAATGTGGAACGAGCTAGCTCATAAGACTTGTAACGGCGATATTATAAGTAGAAACTCCACTTTCTCTGTCGAAACAAGATCCAGTGTAGAAACAGCAATCTCGCTAGTGGAATCTGACAGTATTTTCACATACATATGCAGCAGTCTTGAACCTGGTTCAGCAGATGGAACATAGTCTCTTCTCGACCACTCGGTACTTCAGGACCACCAGCTTCAGGTTCGTTATCAGGAACAATGGCTCCCTCTAAATACCTAAACAGTAAACACAGTAGCTTCTGTTACTCCAACTCTGAATATACATTGTCTTTTTATGAAATATGCTGCCAGAAAAATGGTTCGAACATTAAAGATCACACTCTCTATATCATGAAACCGTTGATCTCAGTTTTTTAAAGCAGCCAGCCTCAGTTTCTTTTCTTTTTTATTCTTGGTGCTACTCAGACTAGAGTGAGAATTCTGCAGTTCCAAAGGTGGTGATTGATACCTGAAACCAAGATCCTCTGCAGGAAATTGTAGTTGAAGGTTTTTTCCTTCTTTGAAGATACTCTTTAGTCTGCTAAGTCTCTGATGTCCCAACGGATTTCTCTCATTCAACAGAGATTCTGAAAGCTGTGCACGACCTAGTGCAAAGACATTGTCCAAGATTGCCTTTTGCAGCTCAGTTGGAAGGATGGAGCCTACTGTTTTGTTTATAAACCTATGAACTACAACACCACAGAGATATCATTTTTGTAAACCTGATCATGGAACGATGAACTGAGAAAGAAGACAAGCTGGTTTCAGTTTTACCTACTGTTGGGTCAAGGCCTGGCGCTGCAGGAACCGACATAGCTGCTCTGAAGTTCTGAACACTGAGTGAAGTATTGAAAAGGGCAATCTAGCAGTAACAGTGAGATGATTGTAAATGAATAAACTTAGGAAAAAATGATGGAAAGAAAAAGTTAGTAAAAGATAAATATAATACCAGCCTACGCTCTGTTTCATAGGTATTAAGTATCGAAGATTTTGCAGAACCCTGAAAAAGAGCTGCTATTTTCCATGCAAGATTATGAGCATCCTGAATTCCAGTGTTCATTCCTGCAAAAATCATAATTTGCTATCAGAATATTTTCCATGACTGCTGATTGAGAATGTACATCAAAATCAAATTGATTCCTGAGGCTTGCCATCGATTCATATAACTTAGAAAAAGAAACTGACAACAAGGATTCTTTAAGATAAACTTCCAAGTTTGTGGCATTCGTTGGAGTCAAACTATCTTATCCGACAATATCTTCAATCACAATAGTACAACCATGGAGATGATTAGATTTCTTCCAAAGTTATAGCCACCATACATGACAAAACTGTCAAAGAAGCAGCATATCGTTCACCATTTGAAAAGAATTGGAACACTTACCAAAACCTCCAGCAGGCGGAAATCGGTGAGCAGCATCACCAGCAAGTATTACTCTGTTGTCACAGCACATGAATTTCTCAGCGACTTCAGCATGCATGACCCATGGCTTAATATCAGCTACATCCAAGCCTGAAAGCTCATGTCCCACCAAATTGAATATCAGCATCTTGCACATCTACAAGAAACTAATCGTTCAGGGACACATGGCAAACAAAATAGCATCTGATATTTGTCACACTGGGAACAGAAATAAAACCACAAAGGTGTACTAATAAATGAGTTTTCACAAGTGAAAATTCATTCTACTCTAGGTAATGAAAGTAAATACCTCGGGACTGAAATCAGATAGACTCTGCTGAGGTGGATAGTATGGAATCTGCAGTACAAATAAATGATTATAGGCCCAGCTACGGTATATAACACTAGTTTAAGTAGATATATTGAGATTAACCTGCAACACGAATTCTCCTTGTAGAAGATCATGGGCAACGAGAACTCCTATAGCTTCGGTGTTGAAAATGAAAAATAACATCCCTGGTCTGTTACTGATCAGGTACTCGCCGAGCTCCCTGCTCATGAAATGGACACTAACAAGCTTTTGCAGATCTTTTTCCCCTCGCATTTCTATTTCCGTGAGCTTTATTACAACACTCCCAGCACCATCAGCACCAACCAGTATACTACATTGAATATTTCTTTTCATATGCTTGCCTCCTTTGAGAAAAGAAACAGTTGCAGTAATACTTTCCTTGTTAGCATCAATCGCCACACACTCATGACCCATAAGAATTTGCCTCGCAACAACAGAGTCAAGCTCAAAACCATCTAACTCTTTGGAATTTTGAACATGAAAGCCGAGGTCTTCCAACTGCTTAAGCATTAAATTTGTCAGCTTGTACTGAGAGAAGTGAGCAACCGAAGACGGGCTGACAACATTCTCAAAATCTATTTATAACACCACAAGGAACTTCTGTGAAAGGTCTGCATTTTTCTTCAATTATAAATAGTTCCATTACTGTTATTTGCAGAAGGAAAATGTATGAAAGAACACACCTTGAGGCTGCATGTGGTCCACTGTGCCAAGAGTTGAACCGGAGAGGGACGTACAGTATATAAACTTTCTCCACAAATCTACAGGAGGCTGTGATCTTTCAATCTCCTCAGCTAATCCATCCAATTTACGGAAGATCTAAGTAGATGAAACCAGAGAAATTATAAGGTTCAAAAATCCAGGGCAACCAAAAGCAAAACTAACACAGGGAACACAAAAATCAAACCTCCATAGATCGGTTGTTGATAAAATGTGCTTGTGGATGTTTGGAGAAGCTTGTAGCTTTGTCAACAACAGCACATTTCACTCCTAACATAATAATGTAAGCTCAAAACTCAAACTTTGAGTCTCAGATGTAAATTAGAGAAAATGGTTACCTAATTTGGTGAGAAGGATGGATAAAACGAGGCCAACTGGTCCAGCGCCGACGATTAGAACAGGGAGCTTAGCATCTTGGCCGTGAAAGTAATTTGTATTTGAAAGGTCTCTGCTTTGGAAGTACTTTGCCGGGTACACTCTGGCTCTCGAACTGATTTTGCTAATTTGTGTAACCCTCTTGATCAGCCCTAGAATCGCCATGGTTAAGAAGCTAAAGCTGAAGCCTTTTAAGTCGTTGGACCCTAATTTTAGCCCCTGAAGAAGCAGAAAGACTCTCAGCACTCAGGTTTTAGAGAATTTAAGATCATGAATGAGTAACAGTAAAACTACAGAAATAGATTTTCTTTCTTACGAGCTTTTACAAGGGTTTCAGAAACGAGAGATCATCTTCTAGGCTTACAGCACAAACGGCGGAGACATATATTATGCGGTGGCGAAAGTAATGAACGCGATGCTGCGACAGCGGCGACGGAGATGCTGCAACAGAGACGACGGAGAAGCCGGAGAGGTGATGGTGGGCCCGACTCTTTATGATTTTTTAATCATTTTGTTCTTATTTCTTGTTAGTATATATACTTTTTTTTTTCTTTTGTTAAAAGGCTCTTTTAGTAATACTTACTCGATTCATATTATTATTATTACTGTGGAGCTGGTTTTGGATTATTTTTTGAAATTTCAAAGATAACTTTACAGATAGGGAGGACTGAGTTTCTAATGATGTCTCAGTAGAGCTTGTTTAGTCACCTCTCCGGTCAATTTTTTCGGCAGTGTTTCACCTTACCGATCGAGGTAAGGCAAAAAACTAAGGAACAATCTGATAAGGTATGTCATACAAATGCATCAAGATTCACAGCTCAGCTGCTACATATATGTTTAAGTGACAAGAAACAGAGTTAATGTTCACAGTTAGTCTTAGATACGTTTTAGCTTTAATATATAGTTTTTTCCTATGGAGTATGGACTAATAATAAAAACAAGGATGTTTCTATATTATAAAAAGACTACGAAGTCTTGACAAGAAAGAAAAAGACTAAAAAATGACAGCAAAAATTAAAAAATCAAATGGATTACAATCAGTTCCTATCACGATTTGGAGTTGGTCAAAACTCAAAAGTCCACCTGCTTAGCTTTACTGTCTTTTCTCAGCTTAACCGATCATTCACAGAGCACAACATTTCTTACTCTATACTCCTATACTCTGATGATGACCGGATTAAGCCCACCTGCTGGAATCAAACCACTGGTCGATGATGAATCCAAGAGACCTCGTGTTATCACTCCTTTTCCTGCTCTTAAACTCACAGACTTGTCCATGGTACTCTCTTTTTCTTTTTCTTCTTGTTTTTTGCTATGGGAAATTTGAGTTTAGAGCTTCTTGTTCCAATTTCAAGGTGAGCACAAGGAGAGCTTGGATTGGGGAACTTATCGTCCTCAGGTGTATTTTGGAGTTCGAGCCAGGTATTACTTTCCAAACTGTTTTGTTGCTTTTTATTAGTAACTTTGTTATATGATTCTGCACAACTTTCACCAAAAGGACTAGTTTTTGTTTGTCTATGTTAAGTCTGAGATGATATGTGTGTGAATCAACTACAATGAATGCAGAACTCCTCAGTCTCTCGTTGCTGGCTTGATGTGGCTCGGTGCAAAAGATGGGAATCATGTCATGAGGCATTTCTGTGAAAACTCTAACGATCTTAAGTCATTTGGCTGGAGAGAACACAATGGAAGAGATTTTGGAAGGCAAGAGCTGTTTGAACAAGATATGATTTTGGAGACAAGTTTTGTCAAGTCTAAGGAGGGTAGCCTTGGTTATGGAGGAGATTGGTATATTCGAATCAATGTTAAAAACATAGGGTACGTAACTACTGATCAAACATGAACTTAATGCTTGTTTAAGTTCTTGAATTCAACAAAGTTTATTTTTGGTTGAAAAATAGGTTGAATGATGAAGTAAAGAGAAGTGTACATCTCTTCTTCTATGTAGCTGATGAAGGTGACAATGTTGTGAGTTTAGGAAGAGATGTATTAGAGCTTAAAGAGAGTTCGCTCCTAGCTTCGGGTTCGCGTTCAGATGTAGGAAACTGGCAGATGCACTTAAAATCACAGGTAACTTTTGATTTTGAAGTGTTTGTATAAAGATCATATATAGGATCTTCTCTGCTGATGAACATGTGGATATTAACCATTTTAACTGATCTTCAATTGCAGAATCATCTTGAAACACATTATTGCGGTTTCAAGAAGCCTGACATTGTCAATCTGTCTGATCTTGTTCAGAAAAATCTCTCTGTACAGGTTATATATGTATCTCAATTTTGCAAGTCTCCATACTGTATTTTTATTTGTTTTCTAAAGAACACAGTGCTTATATGCCTCTGGTCTTGTATATTTCCAGGAAAAAAACTCTGGACGACTTCAGCTCTCTGATACGTCGGAGGATTCTCCCAACATGTATGTTTTTCAGGTAGATCAGTCTTTATCAAGATATATGAATACAGCTTTATTTGAAGACAAAATCATATGAATTCTATGATTTAAATGTTTCTTCACCTCTACTCCCATATATTATGTCATACAGGTTTCCACGACGACCCAATCTACTATAGATATCTCCTTTGTCTCTGGGGTAAGAGAAGAAACTTCCAACATGGAAGAGCGTATACTGAGTCTCACAGGTTTATAAACGTCTTGCTATTTACAGGCATCATTAGTGACCGGCTTAGATTTCATGTACTCTTAAATTTTGCATAATCATTTTCCAGCCAAAATGTGAATAGTTTTCTCAATTGGAGGGTCTATCTATGCCTTTGAGCTAAGTTTTCATCTTTATTATGTGTAGGTCTGCCTCTATCTAGTCTACTTGAAGAGAAACATATAGCATTTGAAGCAAAGTTCAAGGATTGCTTCAACCTCTCTGAAAACGTATTATTCTACTCCTTTTTTTTTGCTAAAAAACAAAATTTGAGGGATCTACTTATATGAAGGATCTATCTCTTTTGCTCTATTAAGATCTTATTGACTAGAGACTGCTAAAAACTTAGTGTATTAACTTGTGCAACTTCATTCTTCACCTCTGAGGATGATCCTTCCTCTTGTAGTAGTCTTTTTGTCCTTGCGTATACCGTTATGCGCCTTCTGTTTCTTTCTTTCAAATTCTCGGAAGAGATAACTATATATGATTATCTCTTCCTGTGATTCCAGCTTGATTCTGAAACTTTGGTGGCTGGTAAAGCTGCAATTGGAAACATGCTTGGAGGCATTGGTTACTTCTATGGTCAATCAAAAATTCATGTTCCTACAAGTCCTCTGGTAAGTTTCAGTTCTCTTGCTTTTTGCACTCCAAAGCAGATTCATTATTCATAGACTTGACATTTTCAGTTGCAGCCTAAAAGTGAGGATGATTTCTTGCTATATTGGCCAGCTGAGCTGTACACAGCAGTTCCAAGCCGGCCTGTGTTTCCTAGGGGATTTCTATGGGATGAAGGCTTTCATCAATTGTTGATCTGGTTAGTCATCATAGATCGTTATTACAAAGTTATTAGAATATACAATCATTCTTTGAAGTGCTTATGTGTGTGTTTGATCAGGCGCTGGGATGTCCATATAACCTTGGATATTGTTGGACACTGGTTAGATCTAATGAACATAAATGGATGGATTCCACGTGAGAAAGTTTTAGGAGATGAAGCTCTGAGGTTGTTTTATACTCTTACTAAGCTAAAAGTCTTCATCATTATTGTTTGTTGTTGTTATTGATTCTAAGTTTTTTGTTCCTGCAGTAAGATGCCAAAGGAGTATGTTGTTCAGTACCCAAGTAGTGGCAATCCACCTACACTACTTTTGGTGATACGGGGTAAGAACCTTGTCGTGTGTCTTTTGATTATTCGATGTAGAGAAGAAGGTTTCACAATCAAATCAACTCCATGTTGACATTTCTTGTATATTTTGGCCAGATCTGATAAATGGGATACGGACAGAGAAGTTTAACGAGGCAGAAAGAGATAAAATCTTGTCATTCCTTGACAGGGCATTTGTACGGCTAGATGCATGGTTTCAATGGTTCAATACTTCTCAGAAAGGTAACAACATGGAGACGATTTTTACAGAGTTGTTGCAGGATGCTTTCACTTTTCAACTGCTCTGTGTTTCGTGTCTCTAGCATTTAAGTGACTGCTACACTACTAATCACACTCAGTACATTAGTCCTACATTGAACTATTTCGTATATGGTGTTGTTTATGACTTGATTAAACACACTAGGGAAGGAGATGGGAAGTTACTTCTGGCATGGCAGAGACAGTGTAACTAACCGGGAACTAAACCCTCAGGTACTCTTTCTTGATCCATACTAAGAGTGTAATCTTATTCCTTAACTAGGCTATGGGAATATTTCCTAGCTTCTTTGGTCTACCACTTTATCCTGCTACTTGTATAAATCAAGAGACTTGAGAGATACCTGATGGCTGATGCCTTAGCTTTTCATAAATTCCTGCAGTCTCTTTCCTCGGGTTTGGATGATTATCCTCGGGCTTCACACCCAAGTGATGATGAGAGACATGTCGACCTCAGATGCTGGATGTATCTTGCAGCAGATTGCATGAACTCCATCACTGAGTTTATGGGGAAAAAAGACAGACTTGTGACGGTTAGAAAGAAGAACATGACAAGAAAATAGACTACATTCTCTAATTCTGTTCATCACATATTTTTTGAAACTGGATCCTACAGGAGGATTATAGTTCGACTGTCAAGCTGCTTTCAGATTTCAATCTCCTGAATCAGGTTTATTTTCTTATAGACAATGCCTACAAGGATCTCTCTCAGCTCAGACATGATCTTGTATTGTCACACTCTTCTCTTTCCTTTACAGATGCACTATGACCATGATCATGGGGCTTACCTCGACTTTGGTAATCATACAGAAAAAGTAAGGAAATTACATTGGATTATCTCATACATAAGCCTAAATATCTAGGAATTTTTTATATCCTTTTGCTGAATCATATATGCATTGGTGTTTGATTCCCCAGGTCCGGTTAATCTGGAAAGAGGTAATTGCAGAAGATGGTAGTGTATCTCGAGTGCTAGTAAGGGAGACATTTGGGAAGCCAGAGCTAAGATTGGTTCCTCACATTGGTTACGTCAGCTTCTTTCCCTTCATGTTTAGAATCATCTGTGAGTTATATATCGTGCACTTGTATCTAATATACTCCATTATGCATGATTGATGGTCAACCAAAACTAAACCTTCACATTCTTTTGTTTTTTTACGACAAGGATTCTTCAATCCTCGACAAACAGCTTGATCTCATTTCAAGCAGGAGCATCGTATGGAGTGACTATGGACTACTTTCACTTGCCAAAAATAGGTGAGTCTGCAAAGAACAAACGTACCTGAGATATTTCATTCTCCTTTGATCCCATAAGCACTCATTTGTCTTCCTGCAGTTCTTTGTACATGAAGTATAACGCTGAGCATGAAGCACCATATTGGAGAGGTGCAATATGGATGAACATGAACTACATGATTCTTTCTTCCCTGCATCATTACTCCATAGGTACATTTCTGAACCCCCACCACTTCACAAATCAAACCTTTTCTATAACTGGTCAAATTTTTCTGCAGTGGATGGGCCGTATAGCAGCAAGGCGAGAACGATTTACGAGGAACTAAGGAGCAATCTGATAAGGTATGCATGCTTGTATAATGTACAGTTGAAGTTGAAGATGTCTTAGTGTATGTGGCCTTACCTATATTGTGTGGTTGATGCAGGAACGTAGTTAGCAACTATAACCAGACTGGATATATCTGGGAACACTACGATCAAACAAAAGGAACTGGAGAAGGTGCACGTGTCTTCACCGGCTGGTCTGCACTTATCCTCTTAATCATGTCCGAAGAATACCCTCTATTTTAAAAACTGTTTTGATTACCAACATTTGTAAAACTCAAATCTATCCGCGTATGTTTGTGAACAAAATAAGGTGGTCTCTTCCAAAGACAATTATGAAAAAGAATCACAATACATCAAGATTTGAGCTACTACATACATGTTAAAGTCCAAAGCTAGCCTTCTGGTGTTTGAGTATGACAATGTGCGCATCCAACCAGGTAAAGGAAAGGAGAAATTTGAAACTGTAGTAATTGCAGGTTCGCTTTTATGTGTCTTGAGTCATTTCTGTATCTTCAGCCACCATGATTTCCATATCCCTCATGTCTCGCTTCAATACGTTTCCAAGTCTTCCTATGGCTTCTGTTTCTTGTTGCAATACCTATTTACAATGTTCAAAACAGTTACATAGTTTTCTAATGTAGCTTCCTAAAGAAAAATCAAAATAGCCATATACCAATCTAGAGGTTAATAACCAAAGATGTTGCCTATCATACCTCCTGCATATCGATTAGACTCTGCTCGTCTATTTTAGTTGACCCAGGGAGATAAAGGGAACTACCAGCAGCGATTGAATTTCCTTGAGCACGAGATATTGTCTGCAGACTTTGCACCATTCTGGAAAGCTCAGCTCCAGGACCTTTCACCTGAGAATCCAAACCCATTGTTTTACATCAAACATTGTAAACCTCGAGTAGGAATTAAATCAAAAGTGAAACAGACCTGTCTTGTTATTGCAGTTAACTTCTCAGACAGTTCGGCCTCTCCTTTCGTCAAGGGTAACCGGAAACCCTTCCCCTCTAAGCCCTCTATTATCCTCATCACCTTCAAGCACACAAGAGTAAATGTAAGTTTCACCGTAATCTGGATTAATAAAGAGGTAAGATGTTTCAATGTGACAACTTCTCTCTTACCCTCAACATGCGTCTTTGAAGACTTTGCTCCTTCTGTCTCAATCTTTCAATAGACAGAAAGGTATGTGCTTGCAAATGTCTCTGAAGCTGTAAGAACAAAATCAAACAATTTTCATTATATTATCCAGTAAAATATGAGAGAGAGATAGAGAAAGTAAAAATGATAAGTCACCATTTTAACATTGCTCTGAGTCGTTTTTATTCTTTCCCTATCTGAGACAAGAACTTCATCTTGAAGCTGCAGGTACCAAATGGAAATAGTGTCAAGATTCATTTGTTAAGTATGCAGAGCGAATGGTTTCTTCACATATCATTGGATATTAATCTTTACAACAACAGTATTTACTTAAGCATCTCGTGAACCCACTTTCTCACATATGGAAAAAGCACTAAACCACCAAACAAATAGCATAGAAAATTGGCTGTTGATGAAATCTACCTTAAGGCGCTGAGAAAGATCTTTAAAACCTTGCACAAGCTGAGGCCACAAGCGCTCTCTTTCTGTAGAATCCATGCCTTCAAGTTTGCTCATGGCCTCTGCCCACATTATCTACCACCAAAAACAAGCAATCCTTGAGATAAATCTCAGAGAAATCATCAAGAAACCAAGAAACTAATAAGTTTCAATGTTGTTAACATGCACATTTCCATGATATGGTAGAAAGGATCAAGAAGATTCTCACATCTGATACAGCTGCAGGCTTCGCCCGGTGCTGTGGTTCAGTCACACTGAACAAAAGATGCTGCAGGCAAATGGAAACAACCGTTAAGAAGAAGAAAAAACACATCTCCACACAAGTAAAGAAATTTCCACGCAAACTAACCTGAAAAGCATACTTAGGATTCGTCGGATCTTCCTTATACGCTTCAATGATAGCCTAGATCAAAAGCGAGAAACGAGGCTTCTCAATCAATGTAAAGACAAGGATTAGGCATTTTTAGATCTGAAATTAAAGAAATCGAAAACCTTGATGTCACGATCGGCGAGAGAGAAAGGAATCGGAGCAACAGGAGCCATCTGAGTAGTCAATTGAGCATTTGGGAATGGCGATTGCTGTACCGTGTTGATGAACGGTGACTGAAAACCAAAACCGGAAGGAGCAGGTTGCTGGAACAGTGAAGTCGGCTGCTGCTGTTGTTGCTGCTGAGGCTGCTGAGATGAGAAGGGAGTAGAGAAGAGTGAGGAGCCAAATCCGCCGGAGGAGAAGGAAGATGTCGATGGCGTTCCGAACGCCGGCGTTGCTGACGGTGTACCGAACGCCGGAGAAGAGGCAGGCGTGCCAAAGGCGGGTGTGGACGGAGTGCCGAACGACGGCGAGGAAGACAGAGTGCCGAACATTGGGAAAAGGAGAGGTTAGATCTCGGCGGAGAGAAAGAGAGAGAGAGGGATAGATTTTAGGCAAAAGGCGCCATTCGGAAAAATCGAAGCTCGAGTGTTCGACGGAACTCACGGCGTTGGCTTCCGTAAGTCATCAGCTATAATGTAGGGTTTTGTGTTATCTTTTTGCCCATTGGCCAAATTTTTCATTCAATTTTAAGCCCTTTTTTTCGTTCATACTATTATATGTTAACACGTGGATTTGACTTTAAGTTATAACGAAATAACGCCAGTTGTATTACTAATAGAAAGTACATTTATAACTAAAAAATTTGCAAAAACATTACATGAAATGTCATTATCAAAATATTATTTACAGAAAAATTAAAATAAAATTATTAAGAATACAAATGTCAAATGAAAATCTCTATAAGTTAATCAGTTTTCAAAAATAAAAAGATTTAAAAATATTTGAAAAATATTTAATAGCCAATGAAATTGAATAAAGTTTTGATATCCAATTATATTCTATTAATTAAATTTTAATCATTATACACTCCACCTCTCATCTTTGTTTGATTATGTTTTTTGAAAGAAGAAAAATCATCACATCATCCATATTAATAAAAAACTAGATTATTTTCAGCATATGATATGATTCAAATTGTTTACACGTGTTAAAATCTAATAGATAAAGTGATGTGTCTCAATACTGAAAATTATAATTTAAATATTGAAAATAACACCTATATAATTATGATATATGCATATATCATATAAATTTTCATATATATGCATATATCATAATTATATAAGTGTTAATTTTAAACATTTAAATCATCTAAACTAAAAATCACTAAATTTTAATATCTAACAAAATTTTATATGTATAGTTGAATATATTTTAAAATGTAATCATGTGATATAAAATATTTGTATAAAAACTTTATTACAATTTATAGAATGAAAAAATAAAAACTTGTGAATATTTTATGAAAATTTTAAATATACCCAATATGTAAAATATTTTTAAAATAAATAATAAATAACATGATAGGAACCGTTGGGTGCTGTTGTATAATGGCATTCACGGTTCCCGTTGTGCCGCACTCTCTTTCAATTGGGAACTGGAAAATTATGCCTACATTGTGTGAACTTCGCCGACCTAATAGGATTTTTTTAGGTGTTTAGTCTTTAGAAGACTTATGAGAATAGGTAATGCTGATGATGCTCTCTTTGCAGGTATTGTCTTTGCGCACTACACTGAGGAGTTGAGGTCAATTGGCCATGAACTTTTCACTCTTCTTTACCCTCAATATCATCTTGTCCATCAGTAAGATTCTTATAACTTCATATCCTATGAGGTGTATTTGATATCTATTATATTACGTTATGTGAGAAAAAAAAAACTCTCGAGCTATCACTTTACTCATTTTTTGTTTTTTTTCATACAACAATAACTAAGTTTAGAAGATGAAATCATTCATTAAAAACTATTTGTCACTACATGAATATGGTGTGAGGATGTTACCATCATTAATGAACATTTATTAGTTCTAATATTAACATTGCAAATCAAACAAAACTAACATATCATTAAGAGTTAAAGCTTATATTAAGCCTCGATCATGTACCAAATATCTACAAACTCATACTTTGGATAAACATTTTCATGTTGAATCAAAGTAATATTGTTTTTATTGGGTGCTCATGTTTCGAGACTTAGATCAAAGAGTATGAAGGTGTCGTAGTTGTTACCACTGATCTTGTGTTTCGACTTAGTGTAAGCATCATATTAGATGAACTCGTTTGATGTAAGTGCAAAGTATCTCAAATTTTCCTTTATCATTGAACAAGTAAAATTTTCTCTTACGTAGTTTCAATAAAATGTTGTGCTATCTCTTTTTCTTTAAAGTTCCGCGTTTTTGTTGAGTATTACCCTTCTCGAGCTGCAAACGCTTTTTAAGATCGATACGATTGATTATATTAGTGAGATAGAAGTTGATGTTCTATCTTTGTCAATTTTCTTATTTTTTTTCTTCCACATATTTTTTTGATATGAATTATTCTAAGAGCAAGTGAAGAAAATATTTTGATAAAAGTTTATCATCAGTTCATCACTAATAGGAGACATAATGATAATTTGACAAGATTTTATTAAAGATTAAAATATATCCAATATTTAAAATATATTAAAAATAATAATAAATAACATGAGATAAATTTGTTTTCCAACTAATATATAGAAGATAAATATCAGAGGTTTCAATAGTAAACTTAAAATACTATTAATAAAAAATAAAAACCTGGGCGAAGTCCTCCTTAGCCTTTCCTTTATCGCCCCTTCACTCACTCTTTTGTTTCTCTCTCTCCTGATCTCGACGCGAAAGCTTTCTCTTCCAAGGCAAATCGAAAACCAGCAAAAAGTTTCTCCGCCAAATCTCTCCAAAACCCTTTCTCCTCTGCTTTGCTTTTTCTACTGCGCTCGCTCGTTTGTTCGTTTGGTCATCTCCTTCTTTTTCGTATTCTCGAAGTCGTTTGTTTCAATCCTGCCATGGCCGAAGGGAAGTTCAATCTGCCTGACGATCTGATCTTATACAAATCTTCTGATCAGTTGAAAGGTACTTCCCTCTCTCAATCTTCGACATGTTCTTCTTTTTGGATTAAACTCGATGTCTGTTTTTGGTTCCTGATGTTTGAATTTCTTTCGCTCTCGATCGATTTGAATGCGGAGAAATAAATGTAATCGTTTGATTTCCGGATCTGAATTCCATAGGATGCGGAAGGCTTGTATATCTATCAGATTTATCAAAATTTGACCTAATATGTGCTGCTTAGGGTTCTACAATACCAATCTCTCTCTATCAACCTTGTTGTGTCCTTCTCCCTTCATCCTGATGCATAAGAAACTCCATGTTTGCATTAGTGAGCATGAGACGGAGTTATATTTTCCAGATTTTGGGATCTGGAAAAAAGAATCAATCATTTGTTTGTGCCTTTAATTTGGTTTATCTGATTTCCTTCACTTATTAACTACCTTATTTTTGTTATTCTGTAGAATTGGCGTCAGATAACAGCATTCCGTTGTCTCCACAATGGCTTTACACGAAGTCAAGCGAGAGCAAGATGGTAATACCTACTAATCAAGGAAGATGCTACTCTGTTCTAGTTTTTTTTTTGTTCACCATATTATACCGGAAGATTCTAATCATATGTAGAAAGTGTCAAGTTCTTAGATGTGCTTTTTTTTTGTTTCTCTATAACATTTTTACTCTTTATTCTCATGGTCAAATCATCTGATGTTCTTGCTATGTGGTAGGATGTTCGATCTCCTACTCCTGTGCCCATGGGTAATCCAAGTGAACCAAACCTCAAGGATGCTTGGCGCTTGGATGCACCGGAAGACAAAAAGGACTGGAGGAAGGTTGTGGCTGAGAATGAAACTAGTCGCAGATGGCGTGAAGAGGAAAGAGAAACTGGTTTACTCGGTGCTAGGAAAGCGGATCGAAGAAAAACAGAACGTCGCATTGACAATGTCTCAAACAGAGAAACTGGTGACAGTAAAAATATTGCTTCTTCTGATAGGTGGAATGATGTTAGTTCTCGTGCTGCTGTACATGAATCTCGGCGCGACAGCAAATGGTCATCGCGGTGGGGTCCTGATGACAAAGAGAAAGAAACCCGTTGTGAGAAGGTAGATAATAACAAGGACAAGGAAGAGCCTCAGAGTGAAAGTCAATCTGTGGTTAGCAGCGTCCGGGCAACATCTGAACGGGACTCTGACCCTCGTGAAAAATGGAGGCCACGTCATAGGATGGAATCCCAGTCTGGTGGGCCAAATTCTTACCGCGCTGCACCTGGGTTTGGACTTGATAGAGGACGAGCCGAAGGACCAAATTTAGGGTTCACTGTGGGCCGAGGAAGGGCATCTGCGACTGGGAGGGGTTCTTCGACTTCCTTAATTGGTGCTGGTGCATATGTGCTCTTAGCAAATGAAAGTGTCCCTGGTAAACAAAGCGTGTCAGCCTCTATGTTTAGGTATCCAAGGGGTAAGTTGCTTGACATGTATAGAAAACAGAGGTCTGATCCTTCCTTAGGTAGGATACCGACTGAGATGGAAGAGGTTACCTCCATCACTCAAGTGGCTTTGATCGAACCTCTTGCTTTTATCGCACCTGGTGCTGAAGAAGAGGTATGGTCCCCACTGAGAACTTGCTTCCATTGCCCATTTCCATAAGTTTGTCATTAATTTTTCTATTTCTTATTTCTAACTACATATCCTGAGTTTGTTTACGGGTATCTTATCTTTTAGGCAAGCCTTAATGACATTTGGAAGGGAAGAATCATTAGTAGTGAAGTTAACACTTCATCTGGGCAAGAATCTTTAGATGAAAACAGTCTGGGTATGTTATCTTTTCTTTAATTGCTTGGCTTCTATCTTTCCACCTAGCATAATATGGCGAATACTTCTCTGACCTTGGTCTTTTGGATGTTACTGCAGTAAAATGCCGCATACCTGACTCGGGTGAGACAAAATTGGATGGTGCTTTGCAAGGGTTTATGAGTGGTGATAATGGTTCCATGCAAAATAATGATTTCGGTATGTTCATGATAGGTGTTAACTAGGTCTTCAATGCCATTTTTTTTTAGATAAGGTCCTTTCATATGAGTTTGCTGGCATTTTTAATGTCCTATATATCCTCAAAAAAATCTGAACAACTGTTATTGTAGGATTACGTGGTAGTCATAATGGAGGTCTGGGAAATTCAATGGCTTCTGAAAGTTTTGGATCTGTTAGAGCCGGTTATCAAGTTTCTTATGGAAGTCCTGAAGCGGATAGATATGCTTTTACTAAATCCTCTGTGTTAGATGGGAGCGAACCCCTTGTTGCTTCTTTTGAGCAAGATTATATGGGCAAGATGCAGCAACCAGATATTGAAGTGAATCACTCAGAAGGGACTATGCCACCTGAGGAGTTTATGTTCTTGTATATTGATCCTCAAGGAGTAATTCAGGGACCATTCATTGGTTCTGACATTATTTCATGGCTTGAACAAGGCTTTTTTGGGACAGACCTACAGGTTCGCTTGGCAAATGCTCCAGAAGGAACTCCTTTCCAAGATTTAGGGACAGTCATGTCATATTTAAAGACAGAAAGTGTTCATGCCCATATCAGTGACCAAAAGAGTGAGCTAGAAGAGACTAGTTTAAAGGCAAGTTCAGAGACTGGTTTATCAATTGCACCTGTACCAGAATCTGATGATTCATTCTCTATAATTGGCATGCCTCGTTCGTTTTCTATGTATAACAACCCCTCAACTCAGGATAATTTTCAGAGAAAGTCCGAATCAGAAGTTTATGTGAAACCACCACATGCTGAGGACCGAAGTTTCTTGGACTTCTCTGCCGAAGATGAAGGTTTGTTATGCTGCTAACCTTTTCTCTTTGGGTTTCATATACTTGTGTAGCAGCTTTCATGTTTATAATAATTTATTTGGTGTTCAAAATAACTAAATGTTTTTTTTTTTTTTTGTATTCTATATCAGAAATTGTATTCCCAGGAAGAGCTGGAGTTTCTGGTTATCCGTCGGTAAAATCCTCTACAAGTACGCATGATGCTTTAATGGATTATTCTGGCCAGTCTGCTATTCCTGTTGAATCTGCTAAGGCTGCTACTCGAAATCAGAATGAGGATAAGCTGCACCCATTTGGTGTTTTGTGGTCTGAGCTAGAGAGCAATAGTACACCAGTTAACCTGTTACCAAACAGGTCTTATGATGCAGTTGGGGAGACTACTGGTTCAATAGACAATTGGCCTGTTGATTCCCGAAGAAATACACAAATTGATCTCAACATGTCCCTTGATACTCTGGCTGCTAACCGGATGTCGCAGTTTGAACATGTTTCCAGCCGCTTTAACCTTGGGGATCTCTCTCCAAGTCTTCCATCAAATCAACATCACCAACAGCATTTCCAAAATCGGGATATGCTGTCGCATTCACATATAGGTGATCAAGCTCAGGATCTGGAGCATTTAATGGCTCTCCAGCGGCAGCAGCAACAGAAGATTCAGTTGCAACAGCAGCAGAAGATTCAGTTGCAACAGCAGCAGAAGATTCAATTGCAGCAGCAGCAGAAGATTCAGTTGCAACAGCATCAGCTGGAACAAGAGCATCAATTACATCAGAAGCTCTTACAGGAGCAACAACAGTCCCATGCTCGACAATTACATTTTCAACAGATTCTGCATGGACAGACTCCTGATTCAAGGTTTGGGCAGTCACATGATTTCTCTCGATCCAACAACCTTGATCAGATGTTGTTAGAACAGCAGCTAATGAGTGAATTGCAGAAAAGTTCTGGCCATCCGTCACAAAATTTCGCACCATACATTGAGCAACTTGCCGCAGGAAATTTTGGGCAATTGCCACATGAAGGCCATCAGAGGGAACTACTTGAACAACTACTTTCGACAAAAATGCATTCTCAGTATGGACCTATGCAATCTCAATACGGACAAATGCAATCTCAACATAGACAACTGCAATCTGAACCAATCCGGTCTTTAGAGTACCAATTGCTGCAACAAGAGCAGCTGATGCAATTGGCAAATGAAGTGAGACACAATACGCTATTGGAGGAACAGAGACATATTGACCCTCTGTGGCCATCTGACCATAATGATCAGCTTCTAAGAACTCATCCTGGGATCAACCGTTCGCGATCTTCTGGGGGATTTAGACCACTAGACTTTCATCAACAGCAGCAGAGGCCACCCTTCGAGGATCAGTTTGGTCAACTTGAGCAGAACCTTTTATATCAGCAACAGCTTCGACAAGAATTATTCGAGCAGGGTCTTCCATTTGAGCGATCATCATCCTTACCTGGAAATGCATCGCGGCTGAATCTGGATGCAGTAAATGGTCTTGGACTCTCTCAGGGTCTGGAGTTGCGGGATGCTACTGCCCACATGCAATCTTCTGGCAGATTGGGGAATTCTACTCTGGGTTACAATCATCGGAATAACCGTATACCATTAGGTGAACCACATTTTTCGCAATTGGAACCAACGGAAGGACGCTGGTCTGGAGCCGATACACAGCTAGCTGGTGACTGGGCCGAATCTCAATTTCATAGATCAAATATTGATGCTGAACATCATAAAATGAGGAGGCTGGGTGAAGATTCCAATTCATGGATGCCAGGTGGTTCTACAGAAGGCAGGTCAAAGCAGCTTTTTATGGAGTTGCTACATCAGAGACCCGGACATCAATCTGCTGAGTCACCAAGCATGAACCGTGGGGATTCGTATGACAGGATGGCTCCTTCAGTCCCTATGCCAGGGATTCAAACGCTTGGTGGCCTTTCAGACCATGGTGGTAGTCTAAATGCTTCTTCTGCTTTTGGGACGAGAGCATTTTCTGATGAACAGGTCAACAGATTACCGGGAGATAGGAACAATATGGGATCATTGCAGCGTAATAGTTCCTTGCTTTCTGGAATTATCGATGGTGGGAGGTCAACTCAGAATGAAACTCAAGCCTTGAGTAATATGTTTGCTATGAGCAAAGAAGCGAATGACACCAAAACTTGGAACAATATGCCCCCTAAAAATGAGGGAATGGGTAGGATGTCATATGAAGTCCAAGACAGAATGGGCAAGCAAGCAGTATTAGACTCGCTGGTTCAAGGGGATCTTCCTGTTTCTACGCCGCTTGGCCAACAGTCTTCTTTCAATATCTCTGGTATGTATATTTTAGAGTACAGTAATTGCTTCTTTAAGATTTCGTTTTCCCTAAAATCATGGTTTAGAAGGTTGATTTTTTACTTTGTTATTATGAAGGCTTACCCTGATATTCTCTTGCTGCAGACCAATACAGTGACAACTTAGTTGGAGAAGATAGAAGGAAGGATAGGTAATTTTGTATTCTGATGTTTAGCACATAAGTAAAGCACCCATACCTCTATGTTCCTGCCGATTAAATATTGAGGTGATTGTTTGTAGGCTTGTAGTTCCATCACATGGGCAAGATTCAGTATTGTTAAGAAGGCCTCCCTCATCCCATTCTGCATCATCGCATGAAGGATTGTTGGAGCATATGCCTGACACAGCTAGCAGAACAGCAAGTTCTTATAGTGGAATTGAAGGTATCTATCTCAATGATCCTTTGTCGATTTGGGCATTATTTATGGAAAATGAGACTCAAATCTGTATACAATATTATCAGGAGGTGTGAGACGAGAAGCAGGAGCAGCAGGAAACAAAGGATCAACGTCAGAGGCGTCGTTCAGTGAGATGTTGAAAAAGAGTAGTAGCATGAAGAAGGTGGCAGCAGAGTCATTTGATGCAACCGAAGGAAACAAAGGTGGTGGGAAGAAGAAAGGGAAGAAAGGAAGGCAGATAGATCCAGCTCTTCTGGGTTTCAAAGTCACTAGCAATCGCATTCTTATGGGCGAGATCCACCGTGCTGATGACTTTTAAGTTTCTTTTTCTTTTGTACAAAATCTTTACATGTAAAGATTAGCTAAATATGTAAAGATTAGCTTCTCAGAATTAGGGGTATAGGTGCCTTTGCACACACATTTCTTCCATCACATTAGAACACAGGCAATAATAATGTTCAGTCTTTTACCTCTCTCCCGTGGTTCAGGAATTGTTTGGTTCGTATTCGTTAGTATGTGTCTTATTCATCTGACAAGTGTGATAATTTACACTGGGTACAATCTCATAGTTAAACTGCTAAAAGAAGGATGCTAACACTAACACAGCTTTGCTGTTGAAGAAGAAGATGGAGCAACTAGTGAGCATGGGTTTCCCCAGCGATTTAGCCTCCGAAGCTTTATCAGCCACCGGCGGTGATTCCATCCAGAAAGCCACTGACTGGATTCTCTCCCACCGCTCTCCTCAACCAACCACCGCCACGACACAGCCCAAACTCGACCGCTTCCTCCGCCCCAATCCCAAAACCTCAAGTCCCGTCGCGGCTGATGAATCCAGCAAGCGCCCCAATTCCAAAACCTTATTCCCCGTCGCGGCTGATAATTCCAACAAACGCCCCAAGTTGTCATCATCCAGCTCCCGCCAACACCAGCCATTATCGGAGCGTATGCGTCCTCGCATTCTCGACGACGTTGTAGGTCAAGACCATCTCCTCTCGCCGGCTTCTCTCCTCCGCTCCGCCGTAGAATCCAATCGCCTCCCTTCTATTATCTTCTGGGGTCCTCCTGGAACAGGGAAGACCTCAATCGCCAAGTCTCTCATCAATTCCTCCAAGGACCCTTCTCTGTATCGCTTCGTCTCTTTATCTGCAGTCACTAGTGGAGTTAAAGATGTTAGAGATGCTGTAGAGAGTGCCAAGAAGCTTAATCTAGAAGGTAAAAAGAGAACTGTGTTGTTTATGGATGAGGTTCATAGGTTTAACAAGTCACAGCAAGATTCATTCTTGCCTGTTATTGAAGATGGTAGTATCCTCTTCATTGGTGCCACCACTGAGAACCCATCTTTTCATTTGATCACTCCTTTGCTCTCTCGTTGTAGAGTTCTTACTCTTAATCCTTTGAAACCTAATCATGTTGAGACTCTTCTTAGACGATCTGTAGAGGATTGCGAGAGAGGACTCTGCAATAGCGTTAAGGTTAATGATTCAGTTATTGAGTTCTTGGCTAACAACTGTGATGGTGATGCACGTGTTGCGTTGAATGCTTTGGAAATCTCAGCTACCATGGCTACCGCTCGAGCTGGATCGGATGCTGTTGTGTCTATTGATGATGCAAAGGAAGCTCTTCAGTGTAAACATTTGGCATATGACAAGGCAGGGGACCAACATTACAACCTCATTAGCGCACTTCACAAGTCTATGCGAGGAGGTGATGCTAATGCTGCAATCTACTGGCTGGCTAGAATGCTCGAAGGTGGTGAAGAGCCGCTTTACATTGCGAGGAGGCTTATAAGGTTTGCGAGCGAGGACATTGGCCTTGCTGACCCTTCAGCTCTTACACAGGCGGTTGCTTGCTATCAAGCTTCGCATTTTTTGGGTATGCCTGAATGCAATGTCATTCTTGCCCAATGCACCGCTTACTTGACATTGGCTCCTAAATCCGTTGCAGTTTACCGAGCAATCGGAGCTGCACAGAAGGTTGTGAAGGACTCGGTTGGACAGAATGAAGGAGTGCCTATACACCTTAGGAATGCTCCAACCAAGTTAATGAAGGATCTTGGCTATGGGAAAGAGTATATATATCCTCCCAATGATCCTTCTTCTGCAGCAGCGCAGACATATCTACCTTCGTCTCTTCTGCACTATAAATTCCTGGAATGGCCAGAAGATGCTTCAGGTGATCTTCACAATCATGAACACAGGCTCTAACTGCTATTCTTTTTTTGGTACGTGATGTAGAGAAAATCATGTTCATCAAGTCTTAGCAAAGGCTACGCTTTAATTTGTGGTTTGTTTCTTTCATTGAAATCAAACATGTTGGAAACAATCGGGTAGAAAGAGAAACCCTTGCTTATTATTCAAGATACAAAATCGAACAAACCCAATTCTATCTCTGTAAACGAAAGAAAACGCAAGTGAAGAAAGTTTCCATGGTCCCCCACAAGTTAATGAGAATTCTCAGACGTGCATCTATGAACAAAAAATGTTGACTTGAGTTTTCCACTCTTTCACTGATCATGACTTAGGTCTCCCCATTGGACCTTGTGTTTTGCGGCTAGATAATGGGCACCGACTGGACCACGACTTCCATAAGGATAGGATTCTGGGATTGTCTTCTTTTCTTCTAACTCTTTAAGCAATGGAGTGAAAAGCGCCCAAGCAGCATCAAGCTCATCGCTTCTTATGAACAATCTGCGTTCGCCTTCGATCGCATCCAGCAGAAGCCTCTCATATGCATCTGGGATCTCCTTTGAATACCTTCAACAGAAAAAGGGTAAATATGAAACTATATGAAATAGGCAAAAAAGAACACAAGTTTTGATAGAGTAAAAAATTGCATGTACAAAGAAAAAACTAGAAGCTCTTCCTTATTATTTCTCAACTCACCTTGTTGAATAGAGAAGATTTAAGTTACTGCGATCTAATCTCATTCCTAAACCAGGGACCTTGTTGTTGATTTTCAAATAGATAGCTTCATTTGGTTGGACGCGGATGACAAGCTCATTTGTGGTCCGGTCAAGATCACTACCAGAATTCCGGTTATATAAATTCCCAGGCACATGCCTAAACTGCACCCTTATCTCCGCACTGTATCAATAAATCAAAACACATTACTTATGGAAAACGCAAATCAGAAAGATTGCAAAAAAAATCCAAAGTTTGGCACCTTCGGGTGTTTAATGCTTTCCCAGCTTTCATGAGAAAAGGTACACCATCCCATCTCGCATTGTCGATGAAGAGTGCAGCAGCTGCAAATGTCGGGGTCAAGCTACCTTTTGGCACGGTTTTATCATCGGTATAGCCTGGATAAGTGACTCCTCCAGTGGTCTGGCTCTTGTACTGTCCTATCACCACATCTTCAAGTTGTATTGGCCTCATTGAACGAAGTACTTTTACCTGAATTGATACGAGCATTTCAATATACCACCTTAAAATCAACCAGTTTATAAAAAAGGGAACAATGGGAGACCTTTTCATTTCTGATATCCTCTGCATCCAAACTAACAGGTGTCTCCATAGCGAAAAGAGCTAATATCTGAAGCAGATGATTCTGCATTATATCTCTTATTATTCCATAATTGTCGAAGTACCTGAATTCGAAGAATAGAAGAGTGTCAAAACGTAGGTTTCAACACAGAAGAAAACCTAAAAGTCAGAGAAGAACAATGATTACCCTCCACGTCCTTCAGTGCCAAAATCCTCAGAAAATATAAATTGCACGTTCCTTATATACTGCCTTGACCAAAGCGGTTCAAATATAAGATTCGAAAATCGAAGAACCGACAAGTTTTCAACTAGCTCCTTTCCTAAGTAATGGTCTATCCTGTAAAAATCAATGTTCCATATCAGCTAGGTATCTAAAACCATCATCTTTACAAATCTACAATAACATAAGCACAATATCTCCACCTAAATATTTGGTCTTCCTCAAGGTATTGCTTAAGGGACTTTGTTAAAGCAGCAGAGGTTTGAGAATCTCGGCCAAAAGGTTTCTCGACAATGACCCTTGTCCATCCTTTGATAGATGAAGCAGATGAGCTTGCACATTTCACAGCGTCGACAAAAATATTTGGAGGGATCGAAAGATAAAAAAGGCGGTTCGAGATTCTTCCACCCTGCAAAGAGTTATGTGATGGATAAGGACACCTAACAAAAAAAAAGTAAAGAAGACCAAACTTTTCTAGTTTTTACTGATGTTTCAGAAACAATAATACTTTTCTCACTTCCGGATCCAGGTGCCATAATCTACATCATATCACCTACCAAGGTAACACATGACCTGAACTAGCCTTTAAGAAAAACAAAAGGCAGAGGAAAACATCAATACCTCATGCTCCTTGAGCTTCTTGTCCAATGCAACAAAATGTTCCTGAGAATCATACTGACCCGTATGGTAAAAACATCTCTTGAGAAACTCTTCTATCTTTTCACCACAGTTTGCCCTGAAAGATCAGATGAACAATACAATCTTAAACAAACCATCTCTGATAAAGTACCACAAGGACCAATGTCTTGGTAGTTTTACAAAAGCTACAATAATTCACCTCTTATCAATTCTACATGTGAGTGTTTTGCTAACCATGTCTCTAAGTTCACCATCTGTCATCTTACTCCTTGCATAGCCGAATATCGTAAAATGCTGCAACCAAAAAACAGCTTAACCACATCAATCAATAATAACAATCATGAGAAATAGAGAAAGAAAGAGAAGAATGTTCTTACCTCAGGAAGACAGCCTTCATAGTAAAGTGCGAAAAGGGCTGGAAATATCTTCTTCTTGGCAAGATCACCAGAAGCTCCGACCACCGTGATACTAACTGTTGACTGGTTTCCACCACCATCAGACTCTATTGCAACCTTGTCTTCTTCTAGTGAAGGAATCGTTAACTTCAGTTCCTCAGCTGAGCTTGACTTGGTGGCTACAGCACCTAAAAGCACATTAGAGAACATTACATGCATTGCTTTGTATAAAGTCAGAGACTTTTGTAAACTACTCAAATCAATCCTATATATATCCAATATTCACGTTATCCCCAAATCATAAAGAAGAAAACCCAATTGAGAATCCAATTAAAGTTACCATCTTGCACAACAACAGAACTCTGAAGGGACTTCCTCTGTGATCTAACACATGTGAGCTCGTCTAGATTTAGCTTTTGAGGAGAAGAGGAGAGGAAGGAGAGTGAGCGGCGTAAGTCACCGTTGATGAGCGAAGAAGAATGATGATTCGAAAAGAATGGAGCTGAGGAGGTGCAGGAGCGGTAGGTTGGGCAGGAGAGAGACGAAGAAAACGATGGCATTGTCGAATTAAGAGGAAGTATGAAAAATGGACTTGGATGCAACAATTGCGCTAATGATATAATATGAGCGAATAGTTAAGGACGACAAATGTCGAATTTTGAGCCTTTTGACGTCTCCCAAAGGTTATGTCGTCTTTGCCAAATTAAGTGAAGGGGTTATTTGCAAATAATAATATTATTTTTCAATTTACAAGTGGCCTGGCTTTTTTGCTTTCTATTTATTTTCAAGGGTTTACAACTACATATATTGTGTTTCCCTTTAACCAAATGATCTATATCTCATTAGTTGATGATCATGATATATCAAATATTCCTGGATAAATATCTGTTGAGAGAAAAAAAATCTCAACAAGAATTTAGGATTACAAAATCTCACAAGAATTTACCAATTTTCACTATATCTGTATATCAGTTTTTTTTTTTAACCAAAAAATCGATGAAATAGCATCTCAGTTGATTTAATAATAAAAATGAATCTCTAAACCATTCAATATCTCAACTCATTGGCTCACAATTTTACTAACAAAAATGTATCCCTAAACCATCCAATATCTCAACTCATTCGCCAAAAGATAATCTATGGAAAAAAAACAATTTTACTTGAACTCTTGAAAACACTTTCAACTCATTGACCCTAAACCATTCAATATTCATTAACGTATGCAAGTCTAGTAAACACGGATGCTAACCAACATTAAATGTTACTATTGTGTAGAAACTATAAAGGCATCATTATCACTATCAGTTGAGTCTAACATGCATGTTTATTTTTATCAAAAAAAAACATGCATGTTTATAGTAGACATGACACGCTGCACAAAAATTTCTGCCAAGTCAGTATTAGCGACATCAAGTCACATTCGTAAAAGTACCCTCGATTATGGCAGTTTTTAGAAATGGTTTAGTCAAACCTATAAACCGATCTACAATTCAAATTATATAAAATCCCATTTTCATTTACAGAACATTCCACTCGTTATCTCCACTTTCCAAACTTATGTTCAACCTTTGGAGTTTGGATCTTCCAAACGTGATTCTCTTTTGGAAGATCTCAATCTTCTTAAAAACTCTTCTTTTAAATTATTAAAATAATATAACAATATTTATTATCTCTATGCATGCATAGCCTATCTTAATCTTGTAATTGCTAACTACACTTGTTTGTTAAAATGAAGAAAATGAATGGCAAAACAAAACAAAAATCAATTCAATTTTGTGGAAACTATATTAGAGGTGGATAAAATCAAAATTTGATCCGAGATACAATCTGTTTTACTCCAAATAAAAAATGCAAGATATACAAATTACAATTAACTATTTTACTCTTTGATTTTTTAAACGTCTATCATAAGTTGTTGAATTTGTCAAAAAGAAGGAATTTGATTGAATTTATTTTGAAAAGGGACGTGAGGCATACGCGATAGAGGTGGACCATATATATAAATAAATGTGAGTAAAATAAAATAAAACATGAAAACTAAGGCTTTATTTATCTTCGAAAGCCATTAATTACAAAGAAAACCATCTCTCCTCTCATTCTGTAAAAATGGTTTGTTGTTCCTCAAAAGCAGCCATGAATGCAAAGAAGAAAGGTAAAGTGCATCCATCTCCTCTTCCACCTTCCATTAATGGAGATGACTCTCTGTCTTGAAGCTTCTTCCCACTGTGATTCTTGTTCTTGCCTCGGCTCTCTCGGCCGAAGATAGGGAAGTGCTCTCTTACTTAATCATCAGGTCACTCAACACCACAGCCATCGCAACCACTGAATCTAGCAAGAAGAATAATAAGAAGAGAAGTCATAAATGGGATTGTGATTGTTTTGATTGCTACACAAGTTACTGGTTTAGATGGGATTCTTCACCTAATCGTGAGCTCATCCACCAGATCATAGACGCCTTCGAAGATCATCTCACAACCGGCGAAAACTCAGCCAAGAAATCCAACAGCAGAGCTGGAAACAAGAAAGAGATCAAATCGGAAGAAGTGATGGAGCCCACGGTGACGTCCGATGAAGTCCCGCCTGAGACATCAGATGAAACGGAAATATCGATGAAGATAGTGAATGGACACAAGAGTCTTGCTAGGAAGGTGTTACCGGACGTGTTGAGTTTATTCAATTCTCGTTTTTGGAGCTTTTGGAATCCCAACGCTTGAGGCAATAACCAACAAGGCATAGCTCAAAAGCTTCTTTTGTTTTGTAAAAATGTTGTTTCTTCTATGTCTTTTGAATCCAAAAAAAAAGAAGTGAAAGACTTGTTTGGCTCAATACATGTATAATTATCAATATTCCACCTGGTTCATGTTGTATACTTTTTTTTTTTTTGAAAATGCAAAAATATAATCTGTTTTTGTTGAGAGAATCTTTAATTTTCTTAAGGGTTGGTTAGCTTGCTGAAACTGTGATATTTTCTTCAGGCTATGCATATTATTTCTCCCTTTGGGTTGGTGGTAACAACCTCACTCTCTAAGTTAAAGCACAACATTTTTAAAATATCAATTTATTTTTGCTTAGGAACAAAGTTTTAGGGATTAGGTAGGTACATA
This sequence comes from Cardamine occulta, assembly GCA_028015245.1. NCBI lineage: Eukaryota > Viridiplantae > Streptophyta > Magnoliopsida > Brassicales > Brassicaceae > Cardamine > Cardamine occulta. The sequence goes on along the minus strand of CM051362.1, from coordinate 22,243,372 downwards.
GTTTCGGAAGGTGGGCCAACAAAGATGTCTTTGTTTGATTAGGCACTTCTCAAATTGTCTTATATGTAGATATTTTCAGCAACTAATGTATAGTTTATTTTCTTGTTTATGCATATCCCAAATTTAGATGATTTGGGAAAACCCTTTGCCGATCATGTTACTATTTATGGCTAATGCTTTTTCCGCTAAAGATTTGGTCCTTTTATGTACCAAAAGTTCCTTCAAACCTCGAACATATTATTTGAAAAAAATAAACCTTTAGCAACAAAGTCCATATTGATTCACAAGACCATAACTCATGATTACTAGGATAACTCTATAAACCTTTAGCAACAAAGTCACATAGTGTTAAGAATATATAATCTTTCTGATACCTTGTAATTTTGTCATTGTTCTCAAGTTCCATTTCAAGTTGGTCAAAGTCTTATGAATATAAACTTTATTTGAATTACCAAAAAGTTGACCTCATGGTCATGGGCATCTTCTTAGAGCATATTCTAAGGCCTTTCTCGGCCCAAAACCAAAAAAATAAAAAATATAGATGAGAAAATAAAAAATTGTTTCTCAAGTCACTTGAGGAACACTGTCGCATCGAGAAGAAAAATTTGAGTCTCTCTTCCTCTCTCTCTCTGCTCCGCCTCCCTCCGCCGTCGCAAGATAACATCTTTCTCGCCGATACATATCTGCAGCTCCTCTCCTAAATCTTTCTTCGATCTTCTTATGCGGCTTCCTCTGTAATCTTAGTTCTTCGCCTTACAAGCTCGCAGGGTTGAGTATTCGTCTCTAGGAATGGCTCTTCCCCTCGGAAAGCTCACAATCCTCATCGGTGCAGGTCCGTGCATTAATGTGGGGTTTTTCTTCTATTACTGAATAATTGGTCGATTCTTGAATTCTCCCTGGGTTCTGATTTCGATTTGTTGATGAGTAATTGCAATAAGAAGATGAGAAATTAGGGTTTTTGATAAACCCTTTGATTCCTGTAGAATAATCACTGTTGCTTAACTGTCTCTATATCATCGAGTCTTCTTCAGCAAGAATTTTAAGGCTTTTGATCTTTAATTGTTCTCACTGGGTTGGTTTCCATCTGTGGGGTAGTATCGGAAATTGAACAAAGAGGATTGTTTTTAATCTCATGTATGAGCTATAGGAGAATTTTTGGTTTTCTCAGTGAAATTTTTTATGTTTAATTTCGTTGGGAATGCATTAACAAAGATCATTTTTACCCATTTCTATCTTACTGTATCCATTAACTTGCTTTTACTTTAGGTCTTGTTGGGTCAGTGCTTGCTAAAGAAGGGAGCTTACCTGATGTGTCTAATTTCGTCTCGGGTGCTTTAAAGGTATAGTTTTCTATGTCTTTCACCCAGCTTCTGACTTCAAAAATAGTTAAGCTTTAAAATCCCTTGTGTGTATGATGCTGTTTGGAAAAATGGGGTAATGGTTTGTTTCTCTTGATAGTTGGTATTTAGGCAACTGAAACGAGAAGAACCTAGCAAACCAGCTAACAAGCCCCACGATGACATACTTATGGCCCAGGTTGGTTTGAGATTAATCTTCTTATTGACGAGGACAAGTGATTAAGTAGTACTGGATAAGATTTACTTGTCTGATCTACATTTCTTTTGTAGGTTAACAGTCTTAGGCATGAAGTGCAGTTGCTATATTCAAAAAGTCCTATCACAATTGTTACGACAGGAGGATCAGGTCTTTTTTTATTTTGAATTTTTGTATTCATTTCTGTTCTATTCTTCTACCTTAAAAATCTGTGACAAATGACCGAAATGGTTTGGCTATTATACTGATATGAAACAGGACACTAGAACCTTTCTCTATCTTTGACATTTGATTTTATTTTTCTGGCCTTGGTTTTCGGGATTTTCTTTCAGGCTTTTTTCTTCCTTTGCTACTTTTTTTCTGCATCAAAGCAGACAGACTTATGTTCTAATCTTTTCTTAGCAAGTCATTTTAACGTGACATCATTCTTTGTTTACTGTTAATCCTAGCTTGAAAGCAAATAGTTAACAATATCCTTCAATTCTCAGGTGGTAAAAAGTATGGTTACATCATTATAATTGGGGTAATAAGCTACGGATATGTATGGTGGAAGGTAATAATAGTTACTTGCTCGTTTGAAGTGCTGTTGGCTAGGCAAGATTTTGAATTTTGGAAAACAATTCAATTGGTTCTCCTTGCCCTCTAATTTCTTCTGCAACATTCTCAGGGCTGGAAACTTCCAGATTTTATGTTTGCTACAAGGCGCAGCTTATCAGATGCATGTAATAATGTTGGCAACCAGATTGATGGTTTTTACTCATCCCTCTCGGCAAGTTCTCACTTCCCTTATTTTCTCTAGTGCTCTTAAAGATTGTTCGCTTACTATTTTTTCTTGATTTGACCTATGGCCTCTATTCTTATCAGTTATGATGGTTCCTTTTGTGAGCTAATCCATCCAAATGATCTAGTACATGTTTTAAATGACAGAACATCAATTTTGTCTCTCTTAACATTTCATTACAGGGTACAAAACGAGAATTAAGTTCAAAAATTGACAGGATGGGTCGTAGTTTGGATGCAAATACAGAAATTATTCAAGAAACAGGACGAGAGGTATGTTAGATTGAATGTACACAGATACTTCTGTTTCACTGCGTTGTCCAGGCTTTATGATGATTCTACCTGCTTTCTTGATAATTTAATATTTAGGTGACTGAACTTCGGGAAGGTACAGAAAATATGAAGGATGATGTTAGGCTTGTTTTTGATGCTGTTGAAAATCTGGTGAGAAAATTTAGTGATTCCATATATGTTCACCAGTTTATTCTCCCTAAAATAAAATAAAATAAAAAGAGGTGATCTTCATCATTTTCAGGCAAGCAAAGTCTATCGTATTGAGGGAAATCAGGTAACCATTTGTAACAGTTGTAGTTGGAGAATTGTTTAGTTCATCAGGCATTGTGTGAATTGAATTCTTTGCCATCCATAAAGGATATCACGCTTAGAGGAGTTGGGGCTCTGCATGCTCAGTGTAAGGAGAACATAAGAGTTCAAGAGTCCAAACAGGCATGAGCCTTTTCCATCTTGCAGTAAATTTTAGGGAAATGACCTCCTAATTTACATGTTCATCTTATTTACTCATACTTCTTTTATGCTTAGGCATTGCCGTCAACTCCATCAGTGCCAGCCCTTGAGGCAGCTCCTACGACACCATCATCAAGGGTAAATGACTAAATCTTTGATCTGGTCTCATGATGAATTTTAACTAGTTATTGAGATGGTGACTGATCTTGCTCTGTTCTATTGCTGATATTTCTCTTTGGTGTTTTGATGTTGACAGACTTTGTCTTTGCCTCCTGCTTCTCCCCGTGAATCCCAGTCGCCTTCAACTTCTAATGGAGCACAACAGGTTTTTTCTCTCTCAAACTAGAGTTTTGTATTAGAAACTGAACTTGGTTTTAGTGAATACTGACGTTACATTTGGACAGTCACGTGGTCCACTTCAGCACACTCAATCCATGTCTGGTTTGAAGGTCAATATTATTTTCCTCTTCCCTTTCCCTCAAGTCTCAAACATCAATATGGGTCAAACTTTAAACTAAAACAATATTTTATAAACTTGGGTCTCAGGAGATAAGCGAAAATGGAATACGTTCTGGAGAAACCACAGGAAACACGAGTTCAGGCCTGTTTAGTATGTTCTCAATGCCGAGAATAGGGAGGACTCGTAGTGTGGTGAACACAGTGCCTACTAACTCGATTGGACCCCAATAGTGGCTTGTCAATAAATACTGAAGAGAGAGTTTGATCATTCAAATATGATTGATCAACAAGCCAGGAATGGGGTATGTGCTAGTAGAGAGGATTTGAATAGATTATACTGCGGCTATGCTCAGTCACTTGCTTAGTGGAGACAATGTCATAAATGGTGCATAATTTTTGTAGGGATGCAGCTTAATATTTAATTGGGTTATATATGTCACAATTAATCAGTTGGTTGCTCTACCCTTTTGGAATTCAGTTTATACATATATAAGAGGTCGACGATGGTTTGGTCTCGCCGTCTCTCTTCTTTTTCCTTTTTTGTATTGAATAAAAATGCTGGTCCATTATATTGTTTCTATTCTACTAATGCTTGCAAGGGTGCTTGTGAAATGATAAGAGGTTGTATCATGTCATCTTTGATTAAGTTAATGTGAGAGTCGTGAAGTGATAATACTTGAGCTCATGTTCCTGCATCAGACTCCACTTGTGTTTTAGAGAATTTTCCCTCAAATGTTGCAACTTCTCATTCTCCGAAAAAAAAAAAAAAACCATTAGAACAAAAGCTTCATTAGCTTCATTAGCTTCATTGAACTGCTTCTTTCTTTTCAGCTCAAATCCCTAAAACTGCTGTTCTTTACTTGGATTGAGAATCTCCAACAGCCAGATCTTAGTTTTGTACCAATTGCAGAATCTCAAGTATCGCATTTACTTCTTCAAAACGTCAATTAAAGAAATATTAGTTTACATTTTTTTTCTTCTATATATTGTTTTTTTCCTTTTCTTTTATATAATATAGGTTTAAAGAAATATTACAATTTAATTTTGAATGATTTAAGTAAAAGTTAGTTTTTATTTTAGACGGTGAAGGAAGTGTCTCCGTTTTTAATTCTATTATTTTGGCGAAGATTTTTCTTTTATGTTTTTGGCATACATTGATTTTTTCATTTTTAGTTTTTGGCAGATTATCGTCAAGATTTATGTTAAATGATGATGTATACCAATAAAAACGTATGTTTTAAATTCTATGTGGACGGTTTAAAAACACTATAATTTCAACTTTTATATAGTATATATTTTTTTTGTCGTCAATTTACTTTGTTCATTTAAAAACTTAATATGGATGACACTTATCGTATATTCAAAAATATTCATCTATTTGTGTATATAAAGTGAGAGATTGATCTAAAATTGTACAAAATAATATATTTTTTTAGTCACTCATGATTAGTTTTTTGAATCTTCAGAACAATGAGGCTTCATAAAAATATCGTTTGCAGACTTTAATGGCAGCTTTTGTGTGATTTGCATTGGACAATGCAAGAGCTAGTTCATAATTTCCATCAGACTCTGACTTTTTATCAAAAGCTAATTCTAGTCCTAAGACTTTGCAAACTTCTTTCAGAGCCTCACGTTGTGTAAGTGGGAAACCTTCCGCCATGCTTTCCATTTCTTGATTTTGTCAGGTTTCAATGGAGCATGAACATCATCCCCACAAGGTCTATGTGAGACAATTTTGAGTAGGCCTTTAAGGTGAAGCTGATTCATCAACAATAGAAACACACAAATCAAGATGAGAAACAACAATCTTTGAAACTCACAAATCAATAGTGAAATTTGCTTAGAATGACCCATAAAAAATAACTAGAATGACTCTATGGAGACAGGTTGATTCATATATTTCAGGAAATGACCTTCTACCCTATTTTATCTAGTAGAATAACAAAAATGCCATTATCATTTTAATTAAAAAACAAATTTTTTTGGTTAACAAATAAATTATTATAAATAATAAATAATAATTAAAATTAAAATTAAAATAAATTAAAAATTAAAAAGTGTAAAAATAAATAAATAAATAAGAGTAAAAATAATAAAATAAATAAAAAAGTTGAAAAATAAATTAAATAAATAAAGAAGTATAAAAATAATTTAATAATAAAATACAGTAAAATAAATAAAAAGTGTAAAAATAATTAAATAAATAAAAGTGTGAAAAATAAAATAAAATAAAAAAGTGTAAAAATAATTAAATAAATATAAATAAAAAGAATAAAAATGAAAAAAAAAATTATTAAAAATAAAAAAACTTTTAAAATTTAACATAATTCAAAAATAAAATTATTAACATATTTTGAAAATATCTTACATAATTCAAAACTAAAATAAAAACACATAAAATAAGTCTGCGACAACGTTCACAATAAGTTTGCGTTAACGTTTACAATAAATCTACGATAAGGACGAAATGGAGAAGGTTAGATGCTGAACCCTAAATTGCATGGTCCATGTTTGAGGATCTTCGATTTAATTAATAAGTCTGCAGCTATTACAAAACAAGTTTGCCACCATGTGAAACATAAGTCAGCCACAATATGTCAATTAAATTGGCAACAACATGTAAAATAAGTCGGCAAAACAAGTATACGACAAATATAAGTCTACGACCATGCGAAAATAAGTCGGCAAAATAAGTCTACGAAAAAGATAAATTGGCAAAATAAGTCTGCAAGACAAATAAGTCGGCAAAATAAATCTACGAGTTAAATAAATCGGCAAAATAAGTCTACGAGTCAAATAAGTCAGAAAAATAAGTCTATATGTCAAATAAATCAGCAAAATAAGTCTACGAGACATATAAGTCGGCAAAATAATGTAAGTCAGCAGTGTCATGAAAATAAATCTAAAAAACAAGTCGGCGATAAAGGGGATAAACACAAACACCAAAAGTTTGCGACAACATAAAATAAGTCGGCATATTAAATCTACGATTCAAAAATAACTCTGCAAAATTAATCTGCGAAAAATAACTCCGCAAAATAAATCTACGATAAAATAAGTCTGCGATAACAATGGTCGGAATCACATTTTTGTAAATATTTAGAGACGTTGGATTATGTTTTAATGACAGTTTTGTAATTCAATTTTTTTTCCTATCAAAGCTTCTAAGGGTACTTCTCGGTTAAAAAAAATCGTAAAACACTCTAATAATTAAAAAAATGATATGGGTTATTCTAATAATAAACTTACTTTTGTAGGTCAAACTAGCAATCCTCCCCCAAATCAATATGAGAACTAAAATCAACAATAGAAACACACAAATGTTTGAGAAAAGCAAAAGAGTAGACAAAATTTGCGCTAATCAAGATTACCTAACAAGATCCGGATAAGCAGAATAAGAGCGCAAAGCGATCGGGATGATGACCTAGAGGAGACACGTGATCATCTATAACAGGGAGATTAGATGAGTTAATCCTTTCTAGAGTACCACTGTGGACTCGAAGAATGGACAAGCTTCAGACCAAAAGATGATAAAGGAGAAGAGAAGAATCACCTTAGGGTTTCTGAATATTGATGATAAAGATGATAAGCGATGGAGAGTATATTGAAAGAGAGAGTGTGATTTAGCAAAGTTCTTCGATTAGATTTTTGGGAAACGGCAAATTGCCTTACAAGTAGTGTAAGAAACCGACATATCAAACCAGTTTTAAACCAATGAATTTTGTCAAAGGGATTTTTTAAAAACTACTCTTGTTTATATAATACTCATTACTTTGGCATAGAAAAACTGAAAATTTCTTGTGTTCAAATGTGAGATTTGTTTTTCTTTCATTAGTTATTTAGTCATATTTTCTAGTATTATTATCTTTAAATGTAAACAAACCTTAAAATGAGAAACTTCGACTTCATACCCAAATTCTCTTTTAAAACACTTTGTCCCCTCTAATCAATTTTCATAGATACAATATGTTCATATATAATGGATGAAATTTACAATATCTTGAATATATATATGAAACATTGCGTTTTTATTTTACTCGTAGAAAATTGAGGTAGTCTCGTGGACAATGTGGGAAAATAAAGTCCAATAAGATTAATGACTTCTCAGTCTATATGAAATTTTCTTAATAGCCACAGGTCCTTAGAGCATCTCCAATAGGAATTTCTCACATGGGTATCTACAAACATGTTTACCGAAAACATTTGTAACAACTTACCATTGCATGACGTCATCAACTATCCGGTGGCAACATTTTCATCTTCTGGGACTTGCTAGTCGAGGATGATCCCAAGAGATTGGACATTTGGTGTGCTGAGATTTCAATGGACATGCGCCAAGGAGGCCAAATTTGGGGGACTGTTCTGTGGTCCAATGTTGTCTTCTCTATTGACCCTTTCCTGGAACCCCGGTTTCTTGCTCTGTTTCTGTCAAAGTTTGAATTGCTTCTTGTTGAACCGTAAGCTCAAAACAATAAGAACTAGGGTTTCAAAGAGTAAATTGGAGTAAATAGGCATTTATTGATGTGTGTTGAACAAGTAACAAGAGAGATTTATGGTTTATGAGCAAAGAAGACAAAAGCTATGCGAAATAGATTTCGTCTTCTAGCGATTAGTGGATGCCTGAATGTCTCTAGACCTTTTCTTATATAATGATTCTATGACGGTTAAGTCAGTTTTGAGCCTTGATCGGACTTTTTCTTATATCTTTGTTCTTTCCTTTTCCGATTAGAGTTGTTTTTCTCTTAGGTCGGCTTTGGTTTGTTTAAGTCGGCGAGATAATTTTGATGGGCCAAAGAGTAATTGGGCTTAAGAATGAACGGATCTTGATTTGGGTCGGGTTTATGGTAGGGTGCTAAACTTGGTACCAACACTTCTCTACTTTTATTTAAGGTTTGATATTCTCTTTTTCTCCATGTTTGAATTAATCATTACTCTTGTTTCATTCAACTGCTTCTTTCTTTTCAGCTTAAATCCCTAAAGCTGCTTTTCTTTACTTGGATTGAGAATCTCCAACAGCCAAATCTTAATTAGTTTTGTTTTCCATGTTCCAAATTGCAGAATCTCTAATATTGCATTTACTTCTTCAAAACGAGAACCAAAAACCGAGTCAAAGACACCTTAACATAATTCTGGAACACACTTGTCACATTCGGAAGAACTTTGAATACCTTACTTTAGAGCTCGTCAACATTCTCACCAATATGAGGTAGGCCACCATGTTTCAACCAATGATAATATTTTGCAAGATTCAACTTGACATCATCAAGAGGTTAGAGTAGAACATTTTGAGTAATCATTGATTACTTCTTGTTACTGTTGCTGTTGCTGTTCTCCAATTCATGAGCATTCTCAAGTTAGTTTTTAATTTTTCTAGGATATGATATGCTGTATCCGATCCTGGAAAAATCAAAGAAAACAAAGATCGCTTACATCAATTTCTCTAACTCAGTAACTTAAGGTTATTTCACCATAGAGGTACGTTTTCTCTAAATGCGAAGATAAATCTCCTGCCATCATAATAGCTTATATATCGAAAAGCTCTTTCAACTGAACATATCTTATCAAAGAAACCATCTAACATCTAACATTTAAATATTATTGTGACGTATAAGGTATTATAACCCATTGAAATATAAGCTGCATCCCTACAAAAATTATGCACCATTTAACAATGTCTGCATGCACATGCAAAAACCATAAAAATCTAATCAAATACTCAACTAGATACACTTTGTTAATCCTAATATTTAAACGAACACTCTCTTTTCAGTTAGTAGGCACTCTATTGACCACACTATGAGTCCTCACTATTCTTGGTATTGAGAACCTACCAAACATGCACGAACTCGAGCCTGATCCACCGTTTCCCCCAGAGTATGTTCCATTTGACATCGTCTCTCAGCTGCTAGAGCTTTCACTTATGTCCTAATAACCGAGTTTATAGAAGATTGTTTTAGGTTAGGTTTGACACATGATTGATGCTCCGAACTTGAGGGATTGGGAAGAGATCAAGAACCTTTACCTTCAAACCAGATATAGATTGAGCGTGCTGAAGTGAACCGCTTGACTATCCAAACAATACGTCAGTACTCTGTACAACGAACTTTAGGTTGTAATCAACAACTCTGGTTTAAGATTAGAACAAACCTGTTGAGCTCCTGGGATTCACAGGGATGAACAGGAGGCAAAGACAGAGAATAGGAATAAACAATCTTATTTATACTTTGAGCAGGGAGAAGAAGAAAGAGAGAGAGAGAGAGAGGGAAAGAGAAAAAAGTCTCCCTTTGAAAAGACGATTTTGAAGCCTCCAAAAGAAGGAAGCGTAAGAGAGAGCAACAGGTGCCATCTGCAAAGCCAGGGGAATACTCACCCATGCCACATCAGTCATTCTTATCAATCGGTATGGGACCATCATCGTACCAAGGCAGAGAGCGAAAGAGCAGTAGTATGATTCAACATGGAGGTTATCTTGAAGAGCCAAGCATCAAACTTCTAGGAAAAGACGCTTCCATACAATCTAACTAAACCGGTATTCATATAATCAATCTAATAACTAGCTAAGAGGGACTGACTGATCATTGCCTTTCAAGCAGGGACAATTGTTCTTTTCCTGCATTCTGAATTCCGATTCCTCCAACGAGCCTAACGTTATTGTATATGAACACGGACGGTCTTATGAGTTATGAGACTTAAACAAGATAGGCAAAGCAACATCTAAATCTCTATTTTCACACGCATTCGAGCCAATAAACTAACATGAATATCCATGTAATTTTAGTCATTCAAAAATCACATAACCCTGAAAATCCGGTTTGGTTAAAGTTTATTTATAGGCCTTGAATAGATGTAGATTTTGAACTTGTTTTTGGTTTTAGATTTTTTTTAAATCAATTTTATAGCCATTCAAGATTATGAGAAAAATGATTTTCCTAAAAAATAGGGAATCTAGATTTTGATAGTTTTTATCAATTTTTAAAGAAAATTCAAAATCTATGTTTCTTGGTTTTTCACTTTTCTAATGTAACTTGACTTTTTATTTTCTATTTTTATTTTTTTAAAGAATTTAATACAAAATCTAAAAACCATAAACCAAAATCTAAAATACAAAAACCAAAAACTATAATCCAAAAACCACTAAAATTTTTGTAAACATTCATGGTCTTAGAGTTTGTTGAAAGTGTAATTTGGTTCCTTTTTTCGATTTTTGGTTCATTACCTCAGGAGGTAATATCTAAAGTATCATACTGTCTTATGTTTAATATGCGACAAACAAAAAAAAAAACAAAATCTGCAGAGTAGGCACTGCTCAAACAAAAAATATATCTGGTCCACTCAGCCACTCTCCTTTCTTCATGGGAATGTCATTTGTCATGGCTTTTTTTTTATCTCCCCCAGACTGCGATAATATATTTTAATTGCTTTTTAAACTCTATAACATATTTGGATACTTTTTAATAAATTTTTCACTCATATAAAATGAATAATTTTTATCACATTCTTTTTTGAGAATCATATAATATAAACTTGGATTGCATTCACGAGAAGCCGACACATATCAAAATTATACTTAATAAGATCATGACATGTGTCGGTTGATCGATTAGATTATGACATATGTAAAATAATTATTTTCTTAATTAAAAAGGGAAAACCAAACAAAAATAAAATAATAATAATCAAAGAGATCAATATTTACTTTCCATATTCTACATATTATTTTCTAATTAAAAAGAAAACCAACAAAAAAGAGGAGATGTAAGTAAATTATCAAATAGATAATATTTATTTCCCATTTTTACATATATAATTTTAAACATATGTTAAAACAAGTTTAGATGTTTAAAAATTAACTTCAAATAAAAGTTTAAATTTTATTCATTTAAATCTATAATGAATTATGTTTAAATTTTATATAATATATATTTTAAGAGCATGATGTATATTTAATTAACTATTTACCTAAATTGTTTCGTTAATAAAAAAACTCCAACAAAAAAAGAGAGCAAAAAATAAATAATCAATTAGATAATTTATACATTTCATTTTTTCTAACAGATAAAATGTTTCACACGTATCTAATTTTTTTAACCTAAAACTTTGATTGAATATAATCCAAACTAACTGTTTAAGTGTTAAATAAACCATAGAATAAATTGATTGAATAAACCCATAAATATATCCAATTTAATGGCTTGAATCAACATATAAATCTATTTAATTTCATGGATGAAATAGTTAAATAATTAATTATACAAATAACTTTTTCTCTAACTAAAAACATTTCTACTTTTTTAACATTTTTTCTAACACATGTTCAATCTTATTATTTGAGGTTAATTTTAAACTTTTCAAATTTAGATATTTAGATTTCTATATTATTTAGAATCTAATAAAAATTTTCACACATATCTAATTTTTTAAACCTAAAAAATATGATTGAGTATAATCCAAACTAACTGGTTAAGTATTAAATAAACCATAGAGTAAGTTGATTGAATAAACCCATAAATATATCAAATTTAATGGCTTGAATCAATACATAAATGATAAATCTATTTAATTTCATGGATGAAATAGTTAATTATATAAATAATTGTTTTCTTTAACTAAAAACATTTTCTACTTCTTTCCTAAAAAATATTTTAAGATACATCACCTAGATTTTTTTTTAATGTTTTTACCTAGATTTAATTTATGTAAGATGTTAGTTTTCCAAGTTTCATGTTTTCCTACTAAATTACTAATAGTGTTTTTAGTTTGTTTTTTAATTATTTTATAATATTTATTGTATATGGATATTTGTTTGATATAATATGCATATTATTTTGATATAAAAGTATTGTCTTCTATTAATTTATATGGAGTATACATAAAGTTAGAATAACATTTTAATATGGTTGAAGATTTAGTTAAGTTGTATAGTAAAATCAAATGTGTAGGAAGAAAATCTGATATAACAAAAAGAATAATCAGTATTGACAATCAAGTTTGCATGATGATAATCAGAATCCAAATACTAATCTAATAAAAATTGATATATTTATTTTACCGCGGATCCTAAACTAGTATATATATATATATATATATAAGACTAGTCATAGTAAATTATAGTTGATATAGGTGGTAGTCTTTTTTCATTGTAAATCATAGTAATTTGAAAACTTTCACCATTAGTTCACCATGCCACTATTGAATATTTTACTTAAAATAATATTTCAAATAATATTCCACACATATACAATAATAGCTAATTTGTATTTAGTTATCTTCATTATATTTTATCAAAAATTAAGTAGAACAATTGTTTTCTAATAAAATTACCACTAAAATTATAGCTCATACAAGTTATACTACTATTTTGACTAGGTGTACAAAACTTGTATCTACTTATTTAATTAATCAATAATTCTTGTAAATTAACTCTCTTAACTTATTTATTTTTAAAATGTAACTTCTATCAGTTCGTATCTTATAAATATTAATTATCTTATCTTACTCACATCATATCTCAAAATTTAAATTTTACTGTATGTTTTTATTTTTCTTGCATAAGTTGACAAATCAATTGAGACAAAATGATGGTAAGAGTTTGATTTAAATTTTACTTTTACATTACATTGCTTTTAATTTTTATTTGATTAATTATAATGCATTACATATAACTATTTTATATTTAATTTACATAAGTTATTTTTAAATCAAAATTATATATAACAAAGATTTTTATGGTTACTAAAAAAATTTGCAGATTTATCGATAGAGTTTCAAAAGCTATCAAGTTGTTACAACATGATTATTTTATTTAGTTTTTGATAATATTATATTGAAACAAATATATCTTATGTCATAGTCTTAATCAGACTATTTAGGCATAATAAATGCAACTCCTAAAAGCTTGCAAGCCTACTTCAATGAAATATGATTATTTTTATTTGTCTGGTTTGATAGGAGAATATCGTTGATGATAAGATGAAGCCGACTCCTTTGTTTGCAAGGGTTGCCACTCTTATAATTTGGGACCTTGAAAACGTGCATGTTCACCATGATCTGGCTTTCAGCAGAGGGTGAATGATAAAGCATTTGGTAGATTTGGGCTACACCGGTCCAATCACAATCATTGTTGTTATTGGATTAGAAAAAAATGGTCTACATGAGATATTGGTAGAGCTGAATGAGGCGGAAAAATGTGGCGAGATTGAATTTGTTACGGTCGATTCAGGTTCAAAGCAAGCAAATGACAATGAGATAGAGAGCTATTGAATAAATGGTCTGGCGAGGAGGAGGCTCCGAGTAACCTTTGGATTGTAGCTGGAGATGGAGACTTTCATCAAAACCTTCGCAAACTCCATCATTTGCATCACAACATCATCACCGTAGTATGCAACTCCTAAAAGCTTGCAAGCCTACTTCAAAATCTCGCCTTGTGTAAGGTGGAAAACATTACGCCAAGCTTTCCACTTCTTTATTTTGTCAGGTTCCAGAGATGAACATTTTGAATAATCACTGATTTTTCTTCAGCGACCAAAATCATGGCATTCATTTATGAAATATCATTTTTAGGGTTTGCAATATCTATTTTGGCTCGTTAACATTGTTGTTGTTACTCTCCATCTCCATTTGAAGAGCATTTTCATTTTAGTTCTTTAACGTTTTATCCCTCTCTAACTCGGTAACTTATGGTTGTTTCACGATAGAGATACGTTCTCTCTAAATGTCAACATAACTTTTAATCTCTTGTCATCATAGTAGCTTTGATATCCAAAAGCTCTTTCAACAGAACATACCTAATCAAAGAAACCATCTAACAGTTAAACATAACTGTGACGTAAAACCCATTTAAATATAAGCTTCATCCCTACAAAGATTATGCACCATCTAACAATGTCTCCATTCACATGCAAAAACAGCAAAATCTAATCAAATACTCAACTAGATACACATGCCCACTTTGTTAATCCTAATATTTAAACGAACACTCTCTCTTCAGTTAGTAGGCACTCTATTGACCACACTATGAATCCTCATTATTCTTGGTATTGAGAGCCGACCAAACATGCCCGAACTCGAGCCTGATCCACCGTTTCCCCCAGAGTATGTTCCATTTGACATCGTCTCGCAGCTGCTAGAGCTTTCACTTATATCCTAATAACCGAGTTTACAGAAGATTATTTTAGGTTAGGTTTGAATCATTATTGATGCTCAGAACCTCAGGGATAGGGAAGAGATCAAGAACTTTACCTTCAAACCAGATATAGACTGAGCGTGCTGAAGTGAACCGCGTGACTGTCCAAACAATGCATCAGTACTCTGTACAACAAATTTTAGTTTGTAATCAACAACTCTGGTTTGAGATAGAACAAACCTGTTGAGCTCCATTAGAAGTTGAAGGCGACTGGGATTCACGGGGAAAAGCAGGAGGCAAAGACAAAGTCTGCTAACATCAAACCACCAAAGAGCAAGATCAGTAACGATCTCAATAACTTGATGAACAGATAAAATTCATCATGAGACCAGATCAAAGATTTAGTCATTTACCCTTGATGATGGTGTCGTAGGAGCTGCCTCAAGGGCTGGCACTGATGGAGTTGACGGCAATGCCTAAACATAAAAGAAGTATGGGTAAATAAGATGAACATGTAGATTATGAGGTCATTTCCCTAAAATGTACTGCAAGATGGAGAAGGCTCATGCCTGTTTGGACTCTTGAACTCTTATGTTCTCCTTACGCTGAGCATGCAGAGCCCCAACTCCTCTAAGCGTGATATCCTTTATGGATGGCAAAGAATTCAATTCACACAATGCCTGATGAACTAAAAAAATTCTCCAACTACAACTGTGACAAATGTTACCTGATTTTCCTCAATGCGATAGACTTTGCTTGCCTGACAATTGTGTAGATCACAAGATCATCTCTCTTTTTTTGCTTTTAGGGAGAACAAACTGGTGAATATATATATGCAATAATTCAATTTTCTCACCAGAGTTTCAACAGCATCGAAAACAGACTTAACGTCATCCTTCATAATTACTGTACCATCCCATAGTTCAATCACCTAAACATTTTGATAGATCATAGAGAAAACAGTCAGAATCATCAGAAAGCCTCGAACAACACAGTGAAACAGAAGTCTTTGTGTACATTCAATCTAACATACCTCTCGTCCTGCTTTTTGAATAATTTCTGTATTTGCATCCAAACTACGATCTATCCTGTCAATCTTTGAACTTAACTCCCGTTTTGTACCCTGACAAGAAATGTTAACAGAGAAAAATGAGACAAAATATTGATCTTCTGCACTTGGTTCGAGTTATACTAAATTGTACTAGATGCTTTGGATGGATTAGGTAACGAAAGAAACCATCATAACTGATAAGAATAAAGTTCAGTGGTCAATTCAAGAAAACTTAGTAAGAAAATAGTCTTTAAGAGCACTAGAGAAAATATCGGAAGTCAGAACTTACCGAGAGCGATGAGTAAAAACCATCAATCTGGTTGCCAACATTATTACATGCATCTGATAAGCTGCGCCTTGTTGCAAACATAAAATCTGGAAGTTTCCAGCCCTGAAAATGTTGCAGAATAATTCAGTGAAGAGTAAGTTTTCAAAAGAGAAAGAAACTACAAACAAATAAACCAGGTCAAACTAATTGGCAAGGAGAACCAAATGAAATGTTTTCCAAAATACAAAATCTTGACTAGCCAACAGCAATTCAAATGAACAAATAACTATTTTTAAGTAGGTCAGTTATGGTGAAGTATTATTACCTTCCACCGCACATAACCGTAGCCTATCACCCCAATGATAATGATCAACCCATACTTTCTAGCACCTGTGAATTGAAGGAAAACGTTAATTGTTTTCTTCCGAGTTTCGATTACCAGTAAACAAAGAATGATGCTTAAAAGAAAAAGCCACTAATCAGGACATAAGTCTGTATTGTTTGATGTGAGAAAAGTAATAAAAGAGAGAAAAAAAAAAACAAGAAATGGGATTTCAAAAAACACTGTCCAGAAAATTGGTGTGCAAAACCATCTCCAAGTTTCATTATCAAACCAACATTTTCACTTTTAGTGCAGAAGAGTAATACAAAACTTAAATATAAAAAAAAAAAATTAAGAACTCCAGAGGACCTGATCCTGCTATTGTAACGATAGTGATAGGACTGTTTGACGTCAGCAACTGCAATTCATGCCTAAGAATGTCAACCTACAAAACAATAAGAGCTCAGGTAAGAAAACTATTGATTCACAACAAATCAAAGTCCTCAGCAAGTGTATATTACCCAGCTCCATCTGATAGCTAATCCTAAGCAAATAGAAACTAACCTGTGCCGAAAGTGCATCATTGCGGGGCTTGCTAATCGATTTGCTAGGTTCTTCTTCTTTCAATTGCCTAAATACCATCTGTCAAGAGAAACAAAACCATTGCCCCCATTTATTCAAACCAAAACCATACGCACATGGAAATCTCCAAGCTTTTGCAGTACATGGAAATTTGAAAACCTTAAGAGCTCCCGAGACCAAATTCGAGACATCTGGTAATACCCCTTCTTTAGCAAACACAGACCCAACAAGACCTCAAGTAACATTTGGCAAACACACACAATTCAGTAATTGCAGTAAGTTGTTGGATGAACATTAAGCTTGTATAATCAATTCACAAAATTGCAACAGGTGAATAATCATTCTCTATAATCCGAATCCAATATGACACTTATGAAAACTACACTGAAACATCAAAAGTCTTAAACTTTGAAGTCAAGTCAAGGAAACTGAACTTTTCTACAAGAGCCAAAAGGGTTTATCAAAAACCTTATTTTCACCAATAGAGAATTGAGGAGAGTTCTAGAAATGATCGAATTAGTCACTGATAAAAGAAATAGCCCATAAGTTCACTGACCTGCACCGATGATGATACTTAGCTTCCCGAGCTGAAGAGCCATGTCTAGAGACGAGTTTATACGGCGAAAGGACTAAGATGTTAAAGGAAGGCGCATAAGAAGATGGAAGAGAGAATTGGTTAGAAGAGAGCTGTGGGAAGGTACCGGCGGCGAGACAGAGATGAGCTCTTGCGACGACGAAGTGAGGCGGAGAGATAGACGACGTGCGACTAAAATCTGTTCGCTTCTTTAGGCAACAGAACAGAGTGCTACCAAAATCGAACCGAAATTTTCAGTCAGATTCGGTCTAATTCTGGTCAGACCCGATCCGGTTTGTTAAAAACCCTATGAGGTTTAATAGATTTAACGATTTGGGATGATTATCATTTTATTGGATTTAGCATTTGTTAACAGGTTTATATTTTGTTGATTAATATTTTTTTCCCTAGCATATGTTAATCTACTGACTACTGTCATCTTTGTATATTGTGTTTACTGGAAATAAAAGAAAAAAATATCTTAACTATTTTCATTTGACGAATAATCCCTCAATTTACTGTTGGTTAAGCATTTTGGACCTGCCATTAATCAACTTTAACGCCACATCTCAAACATCGTCGTTTTTACTATACTCAAATTCTCGAATTTCTCCAAAATTAGTCAAAATCCTCAAATTTAATTTCAACGTATAAACAAGATTACATATATATATTATTAACTCAGTAAAACGTCATCGCAGCTCTTGCTGATCGGCAGCTTGGAAATGGGTCAAACATGATATGTAATGACATGTGATGTGTTAACTTTGACAAGTTCTTAAGGTTCTTTAATCATTACCATGCAAGCAAATACGTAGGCGACTAACTGTAGTTGGCTCTTGTTAGTGCCCCTCAAAATTTATGCTCCACTAAAACAAATTTGTGTAACAATCTGTAATGGTAATCATAATAAATATTGATTTTTAACACTTTATGTTTAAGTCATATATAAATTAAAATCCTCTAAGAAAAAATTCATACCAAGTCCAATTATAACGCATCATCTTAAAGTTATACGTTTGTTAAGCAAAATGTGAAGACGAGCCAAAGTTTTGATCAAACCCCAACAACGCCAAGGGTAACATTAGAGACGATCGAATTGGAGTTGCTTGGTCCGTCTAACACGGCAAAGCCTACAAAATTACTCCTCATTTGTGGAAAATTCAAATGCCAACTTTTTCCAATTTTAGAACGATACATTCACGAAGAGAAAATACACTTGAGCAACAACAAAATGAAGATACCAAATAAGGGAAAAGGAACAGAGTAAAAGAGAGACAAACTTGGAAACTTCTTCGAATGCATGTGTGTCTGTCTCTGCCAAAGACTTGCATGATGACTCTAGTAGACATTATACTTTTGGATCAGAAGTTAAAAACGAGTAGACGATAGACTAAAGAAAGTATTTGGCGCTAATAGAAGCTAAAGAAGAAGTTCAAAAGGTTTGTTGGGGCCATGAGTCTCGTTAATCTTTATTCTTCTTATGTATTATCGAAGAGGCAAAAGAATTTAAAAAATTGCTGAGGTGTCGTGTCATAAACATAGAGACTTTTAGATGATAGTCTTAAAATACATACGACCTTATATTTGTAAGATATATATATATATATATATATTGTCGTTCACTTAATCACTTAGGACTGTTATTGAATTGAGTTTGTATTTGATTTTAAAGTTGTAGTTATTCTAAAATCCAATTATTGGATTTTGATCAAATGACAAGACTCAAATGTGAATTCTTAAATTTATTGCTAATATTTTTTGTATGGATTAACTTATATTTGAAAACTATTTAAAATAAAATAACTACATAATATTTTCAAAATAGTTATGATAAAATAACATTCATCAAAACGTTTATAAGAAAAAAATATTTGTTGGTAACAAAAATATTTGTTCAGTCAATCAAAATACTCAATCTTCTAATTGTTGACCAATTATCTAGTTCATGGATAGAACATTTAGAATATCCGATTGTGATAAATTCAAAAACAAATCTGAAAATGCAATCTATAATTTCAGCGATACTCAATTTCCACAAAGTCAAAAATTTACATTGATAATTATTTTAAATTAATAAAATTAAATTTTAATATGATACTGTGAGAATCTTCAAAAGCAATTGGGATAGTATGAGGAGAGATGAAAGATATTAGAAATACTAGAATAAGAGGTGATATTTCATTTACTTATATTTTAGTTAAAAGATTACATCAAATTACATCTTTATTAAAATACAATAAAATTATATCTATGTTCAATAACATGTGTTTTAATGTATTTTAAAATACATTAAACATGTGTTTTTAATAACATATATTTTTAACATATGATTTTATTGTATTTTTTAAATACACAATTAAATAACACTGAATTTCTTTTTGAATTTAAAATACACTCAACTTCATTGAAATACAATATTCAATAACCCCACTTTTACTTCCTAGGTTCCATAATCATAAGCCAGTCCTAATAGGTGTTCAGGAAAAAAGTGTTTGTTAGTTTGAATAACTACGGGAAACACAGTTACACAAAATAAAATAAAAAGTATATTTTTATTAATTGATTGGTTAATCGTTGTAACGTACAACGCTACAAACATCAAAATCCTGCGACTTTTTAAACTATATATGGTAGATATTAAGAATTCGATTGCTGTTAGTTTATAAGTTTTCTAGACTCTCTTACTTAGAAGGTTGCTTTAAAACAATCGCCTATTCGCCTTAATATAAAGACCCTTAATTTGTATTAGTAATGGTTGAGACTGTAGAGATTTCTACACAAACATTATTGTAGCTTAATAACATAGAAACTAAAAACAGAAATTAAAATAGCTCATAAGAGCTTTATTAGATGCAATAGAAAGTAAAAGAGAAGAACTTTAGATTGTCACCAACATTACTAATACTTTGATTCAATCATAAAATGGGGAAGAAGGAGAGTTGCCTCTTTGACAACTCTCTAGGTTACATTACATTGATGACCTAAAGACATATTTATATGATGAATCTTTACTTGCTAAAACCCTAGTTAAATGTACTATTGGACTTGTCATAAACATATAATTATGCCTTAATAGAGACCATGTTCCAGTCATGTCAACCTCTATATATAAATCTAAGCAAATTTTCTTGTCCAACGGATGAATAACCAATTAGGTAGAATACATTTTAAAAAACTTACTTTTTTGTTGTTATTTTTCTTTTACAAATTAAGTTCCCAAAAAAAAAAAATTACTTTGTTTTATTCTTATATAACAGAGAAAACTAGTCGTAGTTGATGATATTAAAAAAAAAAGTTGTATAGGCTTTGGCTGAGAAGACCTTGAACAAAGGTTGGCTCAGCGGATCCGGCTACGAGTTAAAAATATGCTTGTTTGCATTTTTATCAAAGATAAATATAAAAGGTGGGAGGAAAAAGCTTTTAAGTTTATTCACTTAAGTTAGAGCCCTGACACATGAAAAGTCTGTCAGTTAGGTCAAAGGTCCAATTGGTTTACCTGGTAGTCCAGAAATGTATGCGGTATGGCTGACACTTAGTCGGAAAATATACCAAATTCGGGATAGGCAGTGTGGTAGCCCATTCTGTATCACTTCGATGCGTTTCTACCGGAGCCAACCAGATAGCTAATAGGGTTTATCAAAAAAAAAAAAAAAATAATCTGTCTTCGAGTTTGTTAAAGAAGATGAGTTCTTCTTTACTTTTATCACTTAGGAGCTATGCGAGATGAAAGTCTCATGCACGGTTTTGAATGAGAGAAAGAAGTGAGGAATTCTCTTTTCGACTCTGACTCTCCCACTCTGGTCGTTGTTTTTATTTCTGTTACTTCGAAAGTAGCTACTTAAGCTTCAGCCACTCGAATTTTCGATGGTGGTGATCAGATCAAGGGATATATTTATTTTTCTTACCAATTTGTTTGTTTAAAGTTTTTTTTTTTGGTTTACAATCTGTTAGACAGACTATTATTAATATTATACATTAATTCCGCTAATGTTGAGATTGAGAGCGATTGCGAGGTACGTTTTCTTATGTGTACACTTGCATTTTTCACATGTATATATTTGAAAAGAAAATGAAGGTTTTCTTTTGGATTACTTTAAAAAAAAATAACTATCTTAACTTTTTTTTTGTTTTAAATACTTAGATAAGCTGGTGCTTATAATTTTAATGTATACGTCGGGGGCATATTGGATATGTGATTTAGGATGATAATTTTTTTTTATAACAATTCTCTATTATTGGATTGGTGATTTTCTAAAATGTACTCAAATTATGTCTTATTGAATATAGCATTCGTTAAAATTATTCCAAATCTAAGCTTATTCAATTAATCATGGAAAAATGAGATTTCAGATTACAATTACTAAAAGAAAAATTTGAGATGATTTGATAAGCAATTTATAACTAAAATAATTGGGTAAAGAATCACACCTCACCTGATGGTATTTGATATTATCGTTGCATTGACAAGGACTATTTGACATTATCCCTTTTTTCTTTAAATAAAAATTGAGCATATAAATACATGTGCATCAAACTCTAAAAAACCTACGTTTGAAAACAAGAGGGTTGGAGGACACTTGTGCATCTGAAGTGGGGAAAAAGGTAAGAGACGATGCCTTTGTTATCTTTAACTTTTGCATATCTATTTTGTTTGTTTCCACATAAGCATCAAGGTTTTTGTGATCGAACTTGTTCTTGTTTCCAATTAGAAGGTTGAGTTTGCTGTTCTTGTTTTTCTTTGGAGTTCCATATGGTTGTTTTACATTATTTAACTGTATGGCTAGCTATCTCTCATACTATAATGGAGGATTCACAAGAAGAAAAAAGTAAAAGTTTATATCTATCGTGGTCTGGCCAAGAAACAAAAACATTGTTGCGTTTATTGGTGGATGTTGTGAATCAGAATTGGTGTGATGCTAATGGTTCGTTCAATAAGCTTACTGTGGAGCAACAGATATTACCGACTCTTAACAAAGAGTGTGGCACGACAAAAACATACAGTAATTATAAAAACAGAATGAAGATTTTAAAGAGTAGGTACAAGTGTTTTACAGATCTGTTAAATCATAGTTCAGGATTTGGCTGGGATCCGGTGACGAAAAAGTTTACTGCTAGCCAAGAAGTCTGGGATGAGTATTTGAAGGTAAATGATTTGTTAAATTTCTATATACAAGTTTTACTAATTCATATGTTTACATCTTATATATACGATAACATTTGTTCCTTTTCACAACAGGGACATAAGAAAAATAAAAAATTCCGTGATGATTCATTTGAAGATTTTAAGGACCTAGGGATGATCTTTGGAAAAAGGATGGCAACTGGAAAGAATGTGATTGGGTTAGGCGATACCACAGATGCCCGAACCTATGCAGCAAGAGATATTGAATGGGAAATTCAAGATAACTATATTCCTCTGGAGGAGAATGAGGATGATGGAGTTGAACAAGTGCCTGAACAACTTGTTTCATCTTCTTTAGGTAGGAAGTCGAACGAAAAACTTCCTATAAGAAAGAAAGCTAGGACTGTGGGATACCGAGTGGAAAAAATTGCTGATGAGATCAGTTCAGCCAGAGAAATGAGTAACCAACTGATAAGCATGATACAACAAAAATGGCAGAAAGAAACCGAAGAAAAATATTCTGAAGAAAAGAATGATAATGTTTGGGATGCTATTAAGGAAATTCCTGATTTAGATGAAAATGAACGTTTTGATGCGATGAACTTAATTCACCAGTGGAATATGAAAGCCGGATTCGTGCGTATGACTATAGAAGAACATTTTGGATGGATTAAGCGTAGCTTGCATAAGCTTTGAAGTTGAGAGTGAAAGAATGATCAGGCTTGGCTTTAGGATTTCTTTTTTAAGTTATATATTGGTTTTGGTTTTGGTTTTATTTCTTAATGATTTTTTCTTTTGCATTTTTCATGCATTTTGTTTTGAGTTTGATATTTTCGTGTATTTGCTTCCAATTAATAAGATACATCGTAGCTTTTTTTTCTTTTTGGTCAAGTTAATCTGTTTGTCTACACAAGCTTTTGTGCTTTAAATTTTGGTTCATCTTTTTTTTGGGTTCTTAGTTAATTTTTGTGTGTTATTGATGTGTTACTTATGTGGTTTGTATTGTATGAGCAGGTAAGAAAGGTTGTGATCGCATTCTACAACATCTAAACGAAAAGACGTTACATTGGCAGGTGACAACTCAATCCCAAAGGTATTTAACATTCTAAATGTTATATTTGCAGATTCTTTAACTATGGATCAAGTTGTTCGTGATAGTGAAGAACTACAAATAAGGAAAAATAGGAAAAGAACGAGGGCCTTTCAGTTAGACATGGATATTGTGTTGTTGATGTCAACAATCAATTTGAGGATTTACTTTCTGGCACAACATCTTTTCACAAATTCAACATCCAATTAGAAGGCCAACTACAACATTGGGACATGACTATATAAAAAATGTTCTAAAAGAGGATGCAGACTATTTTCGGAATCTATATCGTATGTATCCAGACGTTTTTTTGGAATTATGCAAACGCATCCGACTGATGACATCTTGAAGAGATACAAGATGGATTTCAGTTGAGGAAATGCTTGCCACATTTTTGCTCATTGTTGGCCAGAGCTCTAGATATATTCTTCCTCAAGATGTATTCAAAAGATCGAGTTTTGCAATAAGCGAGAGTTTTAATAAAATATTAAGGGTGTTAAACACCATTGCTCCAAGTTTGTTGGCCCAACCAGGAAACGCAGTGCCATCAAAGATAAGAAAAAGCATGAGATTTTATCCTTATTTTAAGGTATGTATAAAGTTATTTTAATCGTGTTTTTTTGGTTAATTTCTAACAAAAATATACTATCTTTCTCTTTAGGATTGTGTTGGAGCTATTGATGGAACTCATATTCCTGCTATGATAGTAGGAAATGAAACAGCTAGTTATCGAAATCGAAAAGGAATTGTATCTCAGAATGTGTTAGCTGCATGCAACTTTGACTTGCAATTTATATATGTACTTAGTGGATGGGAAGGTTCCGCTCATGATGCGAAAGTGTTAAATGATGCATTAACAAGAAATACTAATAAATTTGAAGTTCATGAAGGTACATGCTTTCCTCTAAACCAAGAAATATTTTGTGTTCTATTTTATTCCTACTCTTATGGTGTGTTATAAATATTTCAGGAAAATTTTATCTGGTTGATTGTGGATTTGCAAACCGACGTAATTTTCTAGCTCCATTTCGAAGTACTCGCTATCATCTAAAAGAATTTACTGGTGGAGACAGTGATCCGAAAAATAAAGAAGAATTGTTTAATCACCGTCATGCTTCATTGAGAAATGTTATCGAAAGAATTTTTGGTATTTTCAAGTCAAGATTTATGATATTCAAATCTGCACCTCCTTTTCTGTATAAGACACAAACAGAATTAGTTCTTGCGTGTGCTGCTTTACATAATTTTCTTCGTCAGGAGTGTCGTTCAGATGAGTTTCCTCCAGACGAAACTTGTGATGAACAAAGGGTTGTCCAAACAAATGATGGTGATAATCAATTCCTTGGCACACAAGAACAAGAAAGTAGATCTCACACGCGGACAAATTTAATTTAAATTTATTTTTTTTAACTCTCAAATAGCCTGAAATTTCTACTTATCTTCCACCGAGATTTGTAATAATAATTCTCTTAAAGGTAATTAAAAGTCTCAAAATCTTTAAAATTCCCTCAAATCTCTCTAAACTGTAAAAGTCTCAAAATAAATCCAAATTGTAGATCCAATATACTCCGGTAGTAAAACACTTTTACGCATCAAGTACAACTTAAGAACTTCTTTGCACATATTACAAATATTTTGAGATGGTATTGCTCGTTTATAACAAAAACAAATTCATATAGATTATGAGGTTTTTTTTCTTAATTAGTGTGTAAAAAAAAAATTATGGACGGATGAGGAACTTGGAGCAGTCAAACAAAAAAGTAGATCTCACACGCGGACACGCGTGACGATTTTTGTAGATCCTCCACTTTTCGCGAAAAGCCCCTTCCACCGTCAATTTGCCCGCCTCTCCGGTGACCGGTTGCGACCAACACTGCGAAAGGCCCCCTATTCCGTTTTGCTTTCGTTTGGCTCTGTTCCAGTTGCGGCTCTCTACTTTATTTAGGGTTTTTGGCTTGGATCTCGCGGCGTAGGTGGAGGAATCCGCTGTGTGTGTCGGCCTTTGCAGTGGTTTGGTGCTGCTCTGACGGTTACCTTGAGCTCGTCGAAGGCGAAAGGCATCGGCGGCTTTGGTTTCCTGACTCTCGCGATGCGCATTCGTCTGGCGGGGATTTTTCCGAAAGTCCCTTCCTCTCCTTTTCTCACCGCGTACTCGTCTCTTCTCTGGTGGTTGGTGACTTTTCTGTTGGCTCTCTTCGCTTGAGGACGGTGAGTCAGTCAAATTGAAAAGTGGCCTCTGTCTTCACCGGGTTGCTCTGAGTCTTCTGTCGGAGTTGTGGCGTCTCAGGTGATCTTTGGCGGTTGCGACAGAGCTTCGCTCCTGAATTGGCTAGGCGTTTCTCTCGTTTCTCCTGACGTTAAAGCCCTCAACCACTTTTGCTGCTCTCCCTCGGTTGGGTTCGGTCAATGTTGTAGGTTCTGTTTTGGTTTGGTTTATGCTTTGTCGATTCTCTCTTGGCGTTTGATAGGTTGCTTCTCTGTTGGTCAAATCTGCTTGAGGACAGCAGCAGATCTTTAAGGAGAGTATCCATTGTGGCATGCCGAGTGTTGCTTTCGCCTAGCCTCAACCGTTTCCAAGCTTCTTGACAGCCCCGCTTGGTGTTGCTTTGGTGATGTTATGGCCATCGGTGGTGGCCGTTTTAACATCTCCTTGTTGTTAGCATCTTTGGGTTACTCTTCTCGTTGTTGCTTTGCTGCCTTGGTTTTGGTTGTGTCTTTCTTGTTGTTGTTGCTGTGAGACGAGGCTAGTGATGCATCGAGTTTTGTCTATGTTGTGTTTTTCTTTGTGAGCTAGGAAGGCTAGTAAGACTGAGGTTTTTGACTTGGTTTAAGCTCTGTACTAGGTACTAGCCGACTTCGGGGAGAGAACTTGGTAGGGGAACTCGACCCGGTCGCAGCACTTAATTCGTGAGGTTTCATTCCGAGTTAGTTCATGGAGTTGCTCGCCGTTAACAGCTTAGTCTCGGGCCTCCAGTGAAAGACTTCTAGTGCATTTAGGTTTTGCGTATTCGGCATTTATGAAGTGTGTTCGTCCCTCAACTCAAGCAAATCAACTAGGCAGAGCGCCAAAATCGTTATCACTTCGTCCAACTCCATTAGCCTCGTGCTTATGTCGAGTGAACGGACTGAAATCTGTGTTGGTTTATGCTTCCATGTTTTTATCTTTTTTGTCATGAGACCATTTTCTTAGGACTATCATCGATGATATAACCCTAAACAATTTTCATTTTTATGAAATATTTACAATTTGACCCAAAAAAAAAAAAAAATTATGAGTGTGTATCATCATACGATGCATGAACCATTTTTTCTAAAATTTGACCCAAAGGATTTTTATAAAAGATCCTTTGTATGATGCATGAACCATTTTTTCTTGCACGCTGAAAAACCTTTTAATGCATAATGACTATGAGTCTAAGACACCAGTAACTTACTATATATTGCAGGAGAGTGGGGGTGAAAAATGCAGAGACTGGTCCAAAAAAAACTTAACCCCACTCAATAAACCCAGACGTGACTTGTTTGACGATAACTCCATCTTTCTATTTTGGGCTACGAGGTCCCCTTCCCATTACGTCTTGATGTTGACCTTGTCCGTCTATTTTTAGCAGTTTAATCTGACGGTTCTTACTGCTTCTTCGACCGTCCACGACATTAGCTTAAAGCCGTCCGATTCCATCTCATGCCAATGGACCACATCACCAGTACTTGGCAACTTAGCTGTCGTGTAGGATTTCACGTGGCATTTATTTGTTCTAGTTTGTAGTGCAACCATTGCAACTTGATACGGTCCCCACGTACCGATCACCGTCGTCTCTTTAAGCATCGAGATTCTTCTTTCTTTCATCCGTGTAATAGCATTTTGATTTTGGGAGCTCGTTTACGACCGTTGGATCTCATCGGTGGATCTATCTAGGTGGGACATGTGTGTGTGCTCCAGGGCATATGATCCCAAAAGCCTAAAGAGTATTTCCAAGTGCTTCTTTTCTCTCTTTTTATATATGCTTTATGACGGAGAAATTTATTCGCCGATATCCACTTTTACGAATTTTATATCTTTACAAGATCTCGTCTTATCACTAAAATATAGTATGCCTTACATGTTGAATTTTTTTTAGTTGATTGGGTATTCAGGTGTATATATGTACATATGATACAATAGTTAAAACTGAAATGATGTAAATGATAATGATACGACTACTAGTACGTATCAGATAATGTAAATATTTATATACTTTTGATTTTATTTTTGGATGAATTTTAAGTCGTTATTCTATTGAGTATTTATTAATGTGTTTATATATCAATATTTGGGTGTAAATGATTCAGAAAAAGGTCGACAAAAACTTGTATTA
This sequence comes from Cardamine occulta, assembly GCA_028015245.1. Classification (NCBI taxonomy): domain Eukaryota; kingdom Viridiplantae; phylum Streptophyta; class Magnoliopsida; order Brassicales; family Brassicaceae; genus Cardamine; species Cardamine occulta. The sequence continues at coordinate 22,215,346 of CM051362.1, read as the reverse complement.
CAGATCAAAAATTTGTCGGATAAAATGAATGAACATGCATGGTATACGAAAACTCACCCGACTAAATTTCTGGGATACAATTTTTTTTTTGATTAATTAGACTTTATTGTAAAAAAAATCCTGCGTCAGTTAAATGACAAGTAAAATTGGGGGATAAAAATCTTAGACTTCAAGAATGTTTTTTTTTTCTTGAAATGTTTAAAAACTAAATATAGTACCATTGATGATCTCATACCTTGTAAATCCACCACAAATATTATCAATGAGGAAGATTTGAAAATGTTGGGATATTAAAAAAACGAAGGAAAGAGTACAAAAAGAGAAGGAAAGATAGAAGATATAAATCATAGATGTTTTAACTTCATTGGTATGACATCAATAAATAAACAGTTGAATGTACTTTAGTTTCTCTTTTGTTTTAATGCACATCACCTCTATCAATTGTCGTCATCTTACAGTGAACTATACGACCAGATCTGATAAGAAGTAAATTCGTACTTTCCTTCCTTTTCTTCTCATACCGTTCTATCTAATTTTGATTCTAACTTAACCATAAATTTTACCTAGATTAATAAAGCAAATTTTGTTTTGTTAAATAGATTAAAGCAAATTGAACTATCACAATCTCGAATTCCACACAGAGACAATATTAAAACGCATGCAAATTTGCTTAAAATGCTTCTACGATCAAGCGACATAAGCGTTGATAGAGAATTAATTTGCAAATCTGATTAAGAAAATAAGCTTATAGTTTATATATATAACCAAACAGAATATGAGAATAATAAGGCTATGCTTAGTTTTTCTAATCGAATCATACCTTTGTGTCCATCACCTACTTACCGGTCAACATAAAGCAATTACGTTTTGCTAACAAAAAGCACTAAGAGTTTTGGTCAGACACGATCTCTAACATCGGACGAACCCTAAGATAACCAAAATAAACTATATCTTATATTCAAAACCCTGTTTATTTTATCCATTTATGTTTTCTTCATATATTTATGTGTCGCATACCAAACTGAATTTATCAACATGGATGTTTTTATATATAGAATACTAGAATAATAAACATTTATATAAGACTATACTATCAAAATTTTACAGAAGTAATTTAATTTCACTGACAAAAAATATCTAGCACTATAAATTGGAAAAAGAAAACAAATCTAGCAGTAAGAATATAGATATTTAAAAACATAGATAAATCACAAAAAGGGTGTTTTTACTTTACAGTTTACATTTTACACCCATCACAAGGGTAGTTCCGTAAGTTGGAAAAATCGTACGAGGCTTCACCTAGTTAAGGTTAGGTCACATGATTCCCTGAACTCGATTATAAAAGTAAAAAAAAAAAAAAAAAAAATTAAATCAGGTGGATTTATCAAACCCTACCATCAAGATATCGACACGTGTCCAAACTCATTCATTGCCCTACTCTTTTCTGTTTAGGGTTGCCATCACTCACGCGCTCTCATCGTCGCTTCTCCACCGTCCATTAATCTCTTATTTTCAACATCACTCTTATGAAGCAATCGATTAAATATCTCTGTCTCTCTCAACACATTAAAACCTTAATAAAAGCTTTAATTTAATGGTTTTAAATGTTAGGGGTTTTGTAAGAACTCCAATTAATCCCCATATAACTCGTGAATCGAAGTAAAAAAAAAAACATATCCAACTTTCTTTTACAAGGCCAAGAATCACATTTCTCAAAACTAATTAAAAAAAAGTGGAAAATGAAACTACTAGTAGTGTTGGTGAGAGAAGAACTCAAATTATTCTCCCCTTTACTAATAATGTATAAACAAGAAATGCACCAAATTTATAGGTTTGAAAATATGTAAGCATGGATAGAGTAATTAACATTTTCCATATGCAATATTTGCATAAATCCTATGAGGGCTTTAGTACACAATAATTGGGAGGTATATAGTTGAGTCTGAGAGTATATAGAAAGAGAATATTTCAAGTAATGAAGCTGACATGTTATATGTACTTGAAAGAAGTGTTGTGAGATTGTACAAATGTATATGTACACAATTTAGAAAGTAAAAATAACATAGAAAAAAAAAATAGAAAGAAAAGAAAGAGAGATCAAACTCATATATATATATATATATATAAATAGAATTGCAAGGGGAACTGAGAGAGAGAGATATTTGGAGAAGAGAAAAGAAAAATGGGAAGAGGGAGAGTAGAATTGAAGAGGATAGAGAACAAGATCAATAGGCAAGTGACGTTTGCAAAGAGAAGAAATGGGCTATTGAAGAAAGCATACGAGCTTTCAGTTCTATGTGATGCAGAGGTTGCTCTCATCATCTTCTCTAATCGAGGAAAGCTGTACGAGTTTTGCAGTAGTTCGAGGTATTTTTTTACTTTTTTTATATATATATATATAGTTATTTTTGAATTTTATATAAGTGTTACATATACAAAAATGTGTTGTATGGGTCTGTGATGTGGTTGTGTCGTACGTCTGCTATCATTCTTTAAAAGAAGCAATTGGGAAAATTTATACCCTTATATATCTGATCATTTTTTAAAAAGATTATAGCTTTTTTGATATGTTTTTGGTGTTTCTGATGATTTCCATTTTTGTTGTTTTGGTTTTCTCTTCTGTTTTCTTTCTATTTTTTCTTACATCAAAATTTTTGTTGTAGGTTTCAAATCTTTTTTTGTTTGTCTTTCCTTAGAATAACGATCGATCTGCTTAATTTATTTACTTGAGAAAGTATAATATCTCTTGGTAGTGAAATGAATTAATTAGGGTTTCTCTTGAATAATTTCTTCACAGCTGTTGATTCGGGGTATAGTCCGTAGTCCAATCTGATCAAATCACTCAAATTTTTTGAAGTTTTGTTTCCATGGCTACCCACTTTACTAACCCTTAGGGCTTCCAATTTTGGTGTGAAATGACCCCAATTCCAAATTCTTCTAATTTCCATTGGATCTTTCTTTGTTTTCTAGATCAGACTCCCAGATTTTATTCTAAACCCTAGGAAACATTTAAAAATCCCCAACTTTTTTTTTTTAATTGATTTGAACTTGACTTTGAGATAACCAGAGTTTATTTGTTACTTTGTGTAAATTAATTGAAGAAATGATGTTTGTGGTGGTGTTTCAGCATGCTTAGGACACTAGAGAGGTACCAAAAATGCAACTATGGAGCACCAGAACCCAATGTGCCTTCAAGAGAGGCCTTAGCAGTTGTATCTCTTTCTCTTTCTTTCTTCCTAACCCTTTCTTCTTCATTTCATTTTCTGCTTAATTTAGCTTTAACTGTTTGAATCCGATAGTTAATTAATGTATGTTAATTTGGTACACACTCCAGGAACTTAGTAGCCAGCAGGAGTATCTCAAGCTTAAGGAGCGTTACGACGCCTTACAAAGAACCCAAAGGTAACTAGTTTTAACTCCTTAAGCTAGAAAAAAATAAGATTTTTTGATGATGAGTTTGATCTTGAAATAGAAATCTATTGGGAGAAGATCTTGGTCCTCTTAGTACAAAGGAGCTTGAGTCACTTGAGAGACAGCTTGATTCTTCCTTGAAGCAGATCAGAGCTCTCAGGGTACACTTACTTCTTCATCATTTGTATATCCTAAGTTCATATTAATATATATCCTAATGTATCAAATTTGGGTTTAATTAATGCTGCAGACACAGTTCATGCTCGACCAGCTCAACGATCTTCAGAGTAAGGTAATTAAAGAATTGAGTGATGAAGCAAATGCCAAATATATATACACTTATATAGTCTAATACTCACTCACTCACTCAAATATCTGGAGCAGGAACGCATGCTTACTGAGACAAATAAAACTCTAAGGCTAAGGGTAATTTTGATATGCCTTGTCATCAAATAAATACATTGCTTAATTTGGTTATTGATATGAAGTAACAAGTGTGTATACGTGGCAGTTAGCTGATGGGTATCAGATGCCACTTCAACTCAACCCTAACCCAGAAGAAGTAGATCACTACGCTCGTCATCAACAACAACAACAGCAACAAGCTTTCTTCGAGCCTTTGGAATGTGAACCCATTCTTCAGATGGGGTAACTTTATTTGTACTTACCAATTTGGTCTTCTCTTTTGAATTTTTGTAGCATAGATCTTATAAAATGAAAATCTTGTGTATATATGATTGGAGCAGGTATCAGACACAGCAAGATGGAATGGGAGCAGGACCAAGTGTGAATAATTACATGTTGGGTTGGTTACCTTATGACACCAACTCTATTTGAATCTTTCTTTCTTTTTGACATTTTAAGATATGCTACATGTGGTTTCTATTTTATTATCTCTCTAATGTTTTTATTTCTGTCTTGTGTGCATGTGTGTGTAATGTTTATGCCCTTCTATATAATTCAATAAGTTTTCCAACAATTTTGCTCCCCATTTTTTGCCCATTACTCATACACTAGTGTCACACAACTATATATCTTTTGAGTATGTTTTAGGGAATATTAGGAAATATGCTACAATTCTCGGATTTTCGAAAAATAATGTCATTATCAATAACTCTTTAACCATGCCATTTTTTTCTGCGCCAAAAGACATGCTTGTCCTTCTTTCTCCATTTTTCATTCTTTCTCTTCTTTCTCCAACTCTCTTTCTGTTTCATCTCTCCTTCTTTCTCCATCTCTATATTTTTTTAATTTCTCTTCTTCTTCTCTTTTCGCCTGTAACAATTTTTTCAGCTTTTTTGTTTTAATTATTCTTTCAAAGAGTTTTATCATTCTTATTTTTTCATCTCATCAACGACTGATATGATGATGATGATGTGCATTTCAACGACAACGCCAGTGCATCTCAATGACGACGATAGTACATCTCGACGATGATGACATTCCAGATCTCGACGATGACGTTCCAGATCTCGACAATGACGTCCCAGATCTCGATGATGATATAGTGTTATCTTATCCATAAGAACGATTAGTCCACAAATCATGTCTAATTCAATAATATATCAGTAATATATCATGAATCTGAGTTATCTATAACATGTCTAACTAGAAATTTGTTCATTATTTCATCCTTTTTGTCCATGAAAGACTATACAACTAGTGGACAATAATATTATACAATAAATATTATCTATTTTGGTGATTCATTTCGTGGATAATTTATTCATTTCGTGGACAATTTATTCATTTCGTAGACAATTTTGCTATTTTTCTTCATCTGTTTGCCACACAATTTTTCCACAATACCATTTTTTCGTCTATCAAGTATTATCAAATTGTCTTATGTTAATTCGTTCATTGCTACTAGGTATCCACAATCCATATGTACCATCTTGTCCATTGCATAAAGTGTCCATACAAAATACCACTTTATTGCCTATATAGACAAACCATCCATTGCAACATGTCTACCTCCATAACTTATCCACCACTGCATATTTTTTTGTCCATACAAAATATCATTTCATTGCATATATGGACAAACTATCAATTACAACAACTTGTCCACCTTCATACATTATCCACAAATATTTAGCAATGCCATAACTTCTTCATCTGTTGCTAATTTTCTTCATCTGTTCGCCATACAATTTATCCACCAATGAAGTATTATCAAATATTCTCATGTTAATTCGTTTATTGCTACTAGTTATTCATAATCCATATGTACTAACTTGTCCATTGCATAAGTGTCCATACAAAATACCACTTTATTGTATATATAGACAAACCATCCATTGCAACAACATGTCTACCTCCATAACTTATCTACCAATGTATATTTTTTGTCCATATAAAATATCATTTCATTGCTTATATGGACAAACTACCTATTAGAACAACGTGTCAACCTCGATAAATTATCCACAAATATTTAGATTTTTGTACATAAAAACCAAAAGCAAAAGTGCAAATATGCATAGACTATTAATTCTCTTTTTTATTCTTATTCCCATGACACAATTTTGTTCAAAATTAATGTAGCTGTCTGTCCACATTAAATGAAGCTATCCCAATTCTCCATCTCTCTTTTTTCCGCCACTATTGTTGATATCAAAGGTATCCAAAATAAAAAAGGTAATCACGTCATTTGATCTTCAGCAATGCCACAGAAAAATGGCATATTTGAAAAACGGTAGACTTTGTGGCATTATTAAAAAGTTTTTTGGAAATTGTGGTGTTTTCTGTAATAAACCCTATGCTTTAAATATGCTTTCATCAGCTCCTAATTCTTTTAAATTAACTCCCACTTTATGTTATGTAAGGCTTTGAATAAAATTATAATATAGCTAACCATTTTTAAACTATCATTTATAGCATAGACTATCTATTAATTTTGGAGGCTCTTGTTTAGATTAGATGCAGCAACCGGAACAGAAGAGAAGAACTTGTTATCTATCTGTTTTAGAGCAACCCATTGGTTATATACAATGTTCTCAAAATCGCTAGGCGCTAGTCGGGCGGTAAGGGTGGGCCTAGCACCTAACCAATAAATCGAAGATTAAACGGGGATTAATCGGAGATTAGTTTTAGAGTTTTAAGACTATTTTAATATTTTTAAAATATATTAATCCATTATAATTAAATTTTTCTATAATATTGTTTTTAAAATTGCATTAAAGACATAAAAACATATTTTTTAAAAATAAATTATGATTTTTATTAAAATTTTGAACATAAGTTATTGTAAAATATCATAAAATCCTAATTTAAATGTCTGAATAACAAAAAAAAAAAAATTTATCTGGCGGCGAAAATGGGCCTAGCGATTAGGCGTTAGTCGAGACGGCGAGGGTGGGCCTAGAAACTAAACGGGGAGTAATCAGAGGTAGGCGGAGATTTTTAGAACAGAGATTATATATATACACTATTATCAAAAGAAAAAAGAAAAAAGAAAAACCCATTGGTTATTTATCTTTAGGCCCATCTAATATCCTTGGTCCATCTTCTATACTTTTGCATAGAGCCTATAGAAGAATCATACTACATCAAATTCTCAAAACTTCACTAAACCGAACTCAACTAATAAACTAAAATCAGACCCAACAAAAACGGAATTGAACAACGAAAACTGATTATCCAAATAGATTTTCACAAGATAAAGATGCGATTTATTATTTTAAAATTTGGCAATATCACTTAATTTTTAATTATTACTATCATTGAATCTATCAAATATTTAAAATGCACAATCAGTCAAATCAAATGTTAATTCAATGTCTAAAGTTCCTTCAATAATTTCTATTAATTGTTGATGACAGCTAAATAATTCGTCATTTAGCATAAATAATTTCATAGCTATTTTCACAAATCCTTTCTTTTTCCAACTCGTGGGAACCGGATTAAGACCTCAGCGATAGACAGTTCAAACTTCAAAGTGCAAAAGCCAATTCTCCTAAAAAGAGTATTAGTCTTTATTTGATTCAAAAACTTATAACAAGTCAAAAAAGTAAATTATTTTTTTTTTTTTTTGAAAAAGCAAACAAGAAAACGACTTCTCTGGCATGATTGGAACAAATTTATGACAGAAGAAAAAAAAAAAAGGAAAAAAAAGATAAGAATGTGGTAGAAGATAAGGCCTTCTTACACGTCATTAAGGGACCCACACCACCAAATTGTCATTTAACCTCCATTCCTCTTCTCATTACTCGCCACACCATCACGTATTTGACACGCGCCTTCTTCTGCTTCGTTGTTTCCTCGTTATCCCAAACACGATTCTGCTTTCTGCATTTTTATATATAAAACACACAAAAACCAAAAAAAAAAAAAAGTCTTTGAGCTAAGAAATTTCAATCCCCGTGTCTGTGTATTGTTCGTTTGTTTCTTTACAAAATCTCCATTAAACTTTCTTCAACCCTAATCAATCGGCGACTGTTTATCTTTAGTTATCTTCTTCCTCAAGCAAATTTTCCTGGGATTAGGAATTATACTGTTTAAAAGATTTTGTGGTGATGACGATAAGAAGGCAACGAGATCAACAACAGTCTAGGGTTTTCTACGATCTATCGGCTCTTGTTTTGAATCTTCTCCGCTCTCCTCCTATGCCGATTTCTATACCTGATCAATTTCCGGATCCGCCGGCTAGAATTCGGTCTCCGTCGTCGCCTTCTATGGCGCATATTTCACCATCGGGCTTCGCGTCTTTGCTTCTAGGCATATCCGTGGCTCTTATGCTCTGTGGATCTGTGACTTTCTTCATCGGTTTCCTCTTGATGCCTTGGGTTTTGGCTCTCATCATGGTTTTTTATGTCGCTGGGATCGTTTCCGCCATTTCTATGGTTGGGAGGTCTATTCTCTGTTACGTCTTGACGCCACCTTCACCTCCTGGAAAGGACATTTCTGGTAATTTTGATTTCTATGTTGCTTGTTGCTTAGTTACGTTTCGGATCTGTTTAGATTATCCAAAGTTTTGATATTTAATCATCTCAAAATGATTACACTAGATTTGCTTCTTTCCTTATCTTGTTAGAAATGGAGGTTCAAATTGGAATCTTTTAGGGTTTTCTTCTGTTTTTGACTGAAACGATCTCGTTCTTTGTTTCCTTTGTTGGATCATATGGTAGTGTTTGTGCCATCAATTCATGTTCATAATGTTTGTTTTGATAATATCATTTTGCAGAATGGAAGCTTTTGTGAAAGTGACAAACAACAATATACCATCCAAAAGCAGAGGGAGCAGGACAAAAAAAGAAGAAGAAGAAGGATTCATTATTACACATATCCAAAAGAGTTTCTATATGTTCTTTTTATTATCTTCTGTATTTTGGGAGTTGGGGAAAATCATGTGGATATTGGGAGTTTTATATTTTTCCTTTCTAAAAAGATTTTCTATTTTACTGTTAGAAAAATAGAGAAGCCTTCAGATTTATGCTTTTCATGGATGGGTTATAATTATGTAACATGATTTCTTAAAGCATACAAAGATTTTAGGATTTTCTACTGCTATTGTTCTTTTGGTTTTTGTTTCTCTTCCGAGTTGTTGTCAAACATTGCTTTCGCAGAACCAGTTTCTTGTTTGTTCTTATATAGTATCTTTTAGCTTTTTCAATTATAACTTCTCCGAGTAGATAACTGGTCTTGGTTCTACTGGTTAAACTGGAAATATAAATGTTTTGGATTAAGACTTTAGGAGTGAATATCTCTGTTATTGTGAACTCTGTAAAAGCTGCTAGAGAAATTGCTAAGGAAAAATCCAGTGGAGACAAGCTAGATTCACACGGAATTAGTTAACTGGTTGATTCGTTCATGTCGTTTGTTTTTTTTCTTACGTTTGGTGTGAATTCCGATGGAAAGCGAGTCAATATACAGAGTTGAGTTTATTACTGAATTCTCTACACAAAACTAGGGCATATTCTATTAAATGGACTATTATATTATTGCACATCTCAATGTCAATTTTCTCAAAAAAATGGTGGAGGTGCCGTGCCGTCAATAGATGTCACGTGTCCTGACACTAACAAAGAATCTCTACCTAAAAAAAGAAAACAATAAGCAACAAACATCTTTGGAGACGAGCGGCGGAGAGGTTAGAGAAGGGCTTGTGAGAATATGGAGTCGAATGAGGATGTTGAGGTTCTGAGCAAAGCGATCGAGAAGCTTCTCGATGAGAAGAGGAAAAGAGAAGCTGCTGGTGATGCCTTCATCGAAGACCACGATGATCAGCTTTTGCTCTCCAGGCTTATCTCTCAGGTATTTGCTTTCTTTCCGATCGGTCTATTTCTCTTTTGTTGATCAATCTGTTGTTGCCCCCAACCAACTTTTCTGGGTAATAAGATTGAATCATTGACTTTTGAGAAAAGCTAACGAGTCTGTGTAATTGGTTCCACTGTGATGAGTGCTTTGGTTTGATGAAATCTGCTTCGCCTTAGCTGTCATGAATCGAACATATACAAGCTGTTTGTCGTTTGTTTTGGTCGTAACGATGCTCCAATTTGTTTGGGTTGGACCAGTAAATAGGAGCTTAGGTGTGAGTGTCTCTTTATTCTTATTTGAACTTTGGCCTTGGCGATGTAATCATGTAACAGTGAGCTTATCTTCTCATCTGATTTGTTTGATGTTTTCTCTGTATTGGGATGTGTTGATGACCAATTCCCATTTCAGGGCTGATGCTAATTTCTGTTTATAACTTAGTTGGGATCACCAAAGACCAAGGGAGAAACAGAGACCAAGGGAGAAACAGATGGGATAACCAAAGAAGAAGAAGAAGAAGAAGAATCGTTAGATGCTTCAGCATCGCAAGGAAAACGCGAGGGCGATAGACATTTGGAAGAGAGCTTAAAAGAAATAGCAAAAGACATCAAGAATGTCAAGAGGCAGAACACAAGAACCCATGTGCTACTCTCGGCTGTGATCTTCCTGACATTGGCTTGGCAGGTCTCTGAGTACTCTATGATTCTCATGATGAAAGATAGAATAAGCCACCCGATCAGATCCATTGGAGGTATGCTTAATGGGATCTTCAAAGGTAAGCTACGTCCAATCAAGAACCAACTTACGGGGACTTCCGCCTCTAAGGACCAAGACAACAAAGGGAATGGAACACTTACAGGAGCTCAACTTCAAATGCCCGAGCTCTTGCGAGAATTTGGTTTCGACGATGATGAATAATAATAGGCTTTCTTTTGTGACTCAATTTTACATACAATCTGCTCATTATTTCTTACTTTCAGTATAGGTAGTGCTTTTTTTATACTATCAAAATGCAAAAGAAAAGAATAGTTGCTTTTCCATATGATAAAAGGGTTCCAAAAGAGAACCATATTCCAAACAAATTTTTGTTTTATCCTTAAACAAGCACGTACTAAATCATGAACCAATACACGAAAACAAGAGAGTTATCTCAACAAAAGTCACCATGAGCTCCATTGATTAAAAATAAAAAACAAACAGCAAACTTCATGTTCCAATTCTGAAACCCAACTCACACCCCCCAAACTTCTTCAATCAATCTTGGCTTGTAATAATGGTTCGTAACCCCCACTCGCACCACATTCCTCAAGCATAGTTCAACCTGAATATATCATTGAACACGTAGTAGGTTCCCTGATTCGGTATCAAATGGAACATCTGGACACAAAAGACACAGCTATGTCAAGAACCAGGCAAAATCCAAACAACAAGCACTCATCAACCATTTTGTGATTATACATACCACTAAATTGAATGTTCACACAAAAAATGATAACAACTACCCAAATTCTATCTTGAACTGAAGAACCAAGAGGCAATGATATGCAAATCTAGGCTTCCTATAGGAAAAATCTAATAAAGAGTCTTCAACATTATAAATACAAGAAAAAGAAGTCTTGCAGCAGTAAGACTACAAGATCACATACAAGCATTATTGAATGACCACAAGCAACACAAAAGTTTATAGAGTTGAATGAGACAATCTAATCGTCTATGACTACAAGATCACATACAAGCATAGTTGAATGACCACAAGCAATACAAAAGTTTATACAGTTGAATGTTGCAAATTTAATGGTCTATGACTACAAGATCACATACAAGCATAGTTGACAAAACCTAGAAGATCACATTGGGGAAAAAAAAACTCTTCACCTCTAACCTAATCACGGATCTATCATTAAATGCATCAGAGAGGTCTAAATTTGGAGCTAATTCAAACTTCTAGTGACCTAATAGGCATATCAATCTACAGAAACGGACGAAAAATAAACCCTAAGACCCTGTCGTACATGATCGAGTATAAGGAAGACGAGAAAATAACTGAAATCGAAGTGATCTAAATTTGAGGGAATGAGATTTGGGAGAAAAAAACCTGGCTGAACTTGAGAGCGTGTTGTTCGCCAGCGAGCTGAAGATTGCCGGAGACAAAGACGAGCATACCACCCGCGAGACCAGAAGGTTGACAATCGACGGTGGTGATATTGTGCTTACACTGCTGGAAAGGAAGGCTGGTGAGCTTGGCGACGATGTTCTGAGAGCCTTGGATCTTCTGGCCTTCGAAGGTCAACATGGATTCTTCCTGGTAAAGAGAAACCAAACCTGGACGATTTGCATCGAAGGTTGAGTAGTAGTGCTCCACGAAAGGCTTTGCAACTGCGTCTGGATCCATCATCTCTATCGTCTTCCTCTGATGCTTTTGTTTAGCTCCGTCGTGCTTGCAAGAGGGGGGAGAGAGAGAGGGTTAGATAAAAACTGGAAATATTCGAATAGACCAAGACTACAGATTGCTGAAAAGTCTTGATGATACTTTTAAATGGGCCTTAAAGTTATAATTTTTTGGCCCATTAATTAGAATAGTGTACGTCAATTGGTAACTTCATTATGCAGCAAACAGAGAAACACATACATTAATAGAGATTAATACATCATTTAATACGTTAATGGATGTCCAATAAACAAAACAAAACATATTGAGCATATAATATAATGTAAATAAACAAAACGTTTAACCCTAGAAAATATAAAGTTTGAGAAGCAAAATGAATTAAAAAAATGGCAAACGAATATATGTCGAATCTTAGAAATCGTAATGGAAGAAAAAGGATCATGATTCATATTTTTTAATTCATATAAAAAGGTGAGAGAGCAACCGTTGATTGGTCTTCAAGCAATTTTTAAAAAACTTCTATAAGTAATCATTATTAGAAAACAAAAATAATCTGTGTATTTTCAGATATCAACACGTGTAAAAAGGATGACGTGTCGAGAAAAGAATGCTTGTTTAATTTTGTTTTGGCCATTTGTTTTTTTTTTATAACAGGAGAGTGTATATATTGCAAAAAAAAAAAACCGGGTTTATAGATCATTTGACTAAGAGCTTTGGGCTTGGTTTATTTCTTACTTTTGTGTATTTTAGTTTTGATAATGGCCAAACATTTTTGTCACTTTACCAACTACTGCACCCCATTGCATAATAAATTCTAACACGCCTTTATTTATTTTCATTTTTATTATTGGAGGGTGAGAAGTGAGACCATATATGCCTTTGTTCCCTCCATGTGGGCCCCTTTTAGCTTCTTTGTTTTTATATATAGCAGTAAGTTATTTTACCAATCATTTGGTGTATTATGGAGTTTATCTGTGTATTAATAGTAATATTACTGAGGTTTTCAAAATTGTTAATGAAAATCAGATCTACACAAAAAACCCCAAGAACTAAGTTTTTTAACATCATCATTAAAAAACGGGATTTTAAGAAAGAATTTCTTGTCTGAATGATCTGTAGTTAGTACATATGCTTAAGATTAAAATATATAAAAATATTGGAAGTATGAAAAAAGAAAAGAAAGATAATCAGATAATAGAGAGAGAAGGAAGCAGACATTTGTCTTCCACCATATTCTTCTCATCTTTTCCGATGATAGATTCTTCTTCTTCTCTTCCTACTTCTTAGTTTTTCTCTTCCATTAGATAATCCACTGAACCCTCTCCAGCTCCTATTCACTTTCTCACCTTCTTGGCTGCTTTATTTCACTCTTTTCCCTCTTTCTCTCATCAATCATAATCATCATCATCATCTACACACTCAAGTTTTCTGTTATATTGGACCTAACTCCTTAGCGAATTATAGTACGCCCTGTTTCAATTTTTGTTTCCTGTTTTGGATTTAGAGGAATCTCGCTTTGGAACTTTAAGTTCCTGTTCCAAGTTTCTACCTCTTTTTTTGTTTTCTTCTGATATCTTTCGTCATCTTTGATTAAGTAACAGCTTTGATCTCTCAATTAGAGCCCTTTGGGTTGTCTAATCTGACACGTTCCTGTGTATTGGGGTTGCTTTTTCTTTTCTTGTTTGTGGGAGGCTACAAAAATTCTTCCTTTGGGATTTTTTTTTTGTGATTCTCTGCCCCCTTGTGTACAGGGTTTTTGTTTGGTTCTGTGTTTTGAGTTATGGGAGCTTCTCTGACTTGAATTGAGTTGGTTTCAATCACTCTGTTTCTTGGGGTTTGATCGTGTATTCAAGTGGTGGATGAGTCTGTTACATGTTCTAGGGTTTGGTGTGAAGATTGGGAATTTCTTCTGGATGCTATGCTGCTGGTTCGTTTCGTGGTTCGTTGATGGTGGGATCGAGGACAAGTCTAGTCTTTTAGTTGGCTCTGTCGGTGATCCTGAGAAGACGAAGATGACTACGATGAAGAAGAAGAATAAGATGTGGTTTTGGAACAGGATCTCCAGCAGTGGACTCAAGATCCCGAGTTTCTCTTATCGGTTTCCTGGCTCTGTTAAATTCAACAAGATTTTTTGGAGGAACGTTGTGATTGGTTGGATCGTCTTCTGGGTTCTGGTCTCCATCTGGACGCTCTGGTACTTTAGCTCTCACGCTATGGAGAAGAGGAAAGAGACGCTAGCTAGTATGTGCGATGAGAGGGCTCGTATGCTGCAGGATCAGTTCAACGTTAGCATGAATCATATTCAAGCCATGTCTATCTTGATCTCCACCTTCCACCATGGCAAGTTTCCTTCTGCTATTGATCAGGTATTCTTCTTGAATTCTTGTCTTCCAATCTCTTTGGAGTTGTGTTATGATATCAAACTCTGGGAATTTTGATTGACGCCTGAGATCTAGTCTTGCTAGTAGAACATAAGTTGTAGTAGATGAACAATCCTCAAAGTGTGAAAGATTTTCCCACTCAACTTCCTCGCGTATTTCCGTTAAGATTTTCGATTTTGAAGATTTGTTTCTTGGTATTTAATTACCACCACTTGGTAGATTACTATCTTCTTGAGTACTAGCGAACAATATTCTAACATCAATAAGCTTTGTGTAGAGGACTTTCTCAGAGTACACTGATAGAACTTCCTTTGAGAGGCCTCTCACGAGCGGGGTTGCATATGCCGTGAGGGTGCTCCATTCAGAGAGGGAAGAATTTGAGAGGCAACAAGGTTGGACTATTAGGAGGATGGATTCTCATGAACAAAACCCAGTTCACAAGGATGACTATGACCCAGAAGCTTTGGAACCATCTCCTGTTCAAGAAGAGTATGCTCCAGTCATCTTTGCTCAGGACACTGTTTCCCATGTGGTTTCTCTCGATATGCTGTCTGGGAAAGTAAGATCTTTTACTAGTTCTAATTTTATAGTTATACTTTAGTTCTTGCTTTGACTGATACATGACTCAATCTCACTAAATTCTTCTTGACAGGAAGATCGTGAAAACGTGTTGCAGGCCAGGAGCTCAGGTAAAGGGGTTTTGACAGCTCCTTTCCCATTGATAAAGACAAATAGACTTGGGGTGATCTTAACATTTGCAGTCTACAAGAGAGATCTCCCCTCCAATGCAACGCCAAAAGAGAGAATTGAGGCTACCAACGGGTGTGTAGCATAAGCGTCTAAATAAATAATTGAAGTTAGATTAGATGTTTTCCGCAATAACGCATAAGATTTACAGATATCATTTTTGCTCATTGATCTCTTTTGATCCCCTTGAAGGTATCTTGGTGGAGTGTTTGACATCGAGTCCCTGGTGGAAAACTTGCTTCAGCAGCTGGCTAGCAAGCAAACGATTCTTGTCAATGTATACGATACCACCAATAGCTCTCAACCGATTAGCATGTATGGTTCAAATGTGTCGGCTGATGGGTTGGAACGTGTTAGTCCACTAATCTTTGGCGATCCATTTAGAAATCATGAAATGCGCTGCAGGTACTTGGGTCAATTCAGCATATGTCCTCTATTTCTTCTTGTTTGCATGAATGCAAGTGCTAACATTCTGTTGTGAGCTTCTTCCTCTTTGTAGATTTAAGCAGAAACCCCCATGGCCAGTGCTACCGATGATGATATCATTGGGTATGCTTGTGATAGCGTTGCTTATTGCACATATAATCCATGCTACCGCGAATCGAATAATCAAAGTTCAAGAAGATTGTGATAAAATGGAGCTTCTCAAGAAAAAGGCTGAAGCAGCAGATGTTGCAAAATCACAGGTACATACATCATCCTCAGCTTTTAGCTTTCTATGTTAGAGAGAAGGGTTGTGATTTAACTTTGTTTTTTATGCAGTTCCTTGCCACGGTTTCACATGAAATCAGAACTCCAATGAATGGTGTTCTTGGTGAGTATCGAAATGGCCACTATTATGCCTCCTTCTGTCACCTATTTTCCATGAATGCCCATATTTTCTCAAGAACTAACAGAACCAAATATCGTTTGATCTCATGTTGACGTTGATGTGTGGCTTGTAGGAATGTTGCATATGCTTATGGACACAGAATTAGATGGTACACAACTGGATTATGTTAGGACCGCACAGGCAAGTGGAAAAGCTTTAGTTTCACTAATAAACGAGGTTTTGGACCAAGCAAAGATTGAATCTGGAAAGCTTGAGCTTGAGGAGGTGCGGTTTGATTTGAGAGGAATATTAGATGATGTCCTGTCACTCTTTTCTGCCAAGTCCCAACAAAAAGGAGTTGAGGTAACATATGAAATGATCTGCAAAGCAAGAGTTGTAACTTGCAAGTCTTTTCTGACTGACTTTTTTGAGTGTTGCTTATGAACGCAGTTGGCAGTATACATATCTGATCGTGTTCCAGAGATGTTAATTGGTGACCCTGGGAGGTTTCGACAAATACTCACAAATCTTATGGGTAATTCCATTAAGGTACGTTATATTCTTTGCTGATCATTCATCGCATCCTACTAGCTGACTGATAGAAGGAGCTGATCATCTATAAATATCCTGGCAGTTCACTGAGAAAGGACACATCTTTGTAACTGTTAATTTGGTGGAGGAGCTATTAGAATCCATCGATGGAGAGACAGCATCATCTTCGGAAAGTACTCTGAGCGGGCTTCTAGTTGCAGACCGGCAGAAGAGCTGGAAAAACTTTAAAGCTTTCAGCTCCTCCAATGGGCATCAAAGCTTTGCGTCATCTCCACCTGATATCAACCTAATCGTCTCAGTTGAGGATACTGGCGTAGGGATCCCTTTAGAAGCACAGTCTCGTATATTTACGCCTTTCATGCAAGTCGGACCATCCATATCCAGGACGCATGGTGGCACAGGAATTGGGCTTAGCATAAGCAAATGTCTAGCTGGACTGATGAAGGGAGAAATTGGATTCTCGAGTACTCCCAAGGTCGGGTCCACATTCACATTTACTGCTGTATTTTCCAATGGCATGCAACCAACTGAAAGAAAGAGCGACCCGCAGAACAACAACCAGCCCATATTCTCAGAATTTCGGGGCATGAAAGCTGTGGTTGTGGACCATAGGCCTGCTAGGGCGCAGGTCTCGTGGTACCATTTTCAACGCCTGGGAATTCAAGTCGAAGTAGTTCCATGTGTTGAACAGGCTCTACGTTATATGAAGACTGTGACTAGCACTGTAAATATGATACTCATAGAGCAAGAAATATGGAATAGAGAAGCAGATGCATTCATTAAGAAGCTGCACAAGGACCCTCTTGTCCAGTCTCCTAAATTGGTTTTGTTAGCAAAATCAGTAGACTCTTCAATAGATGCTTTAAGCACCGGTATAGATCCTCCAGTAGTGATAGTGAAACCATTGAGGGCGAGTATGCTAGCAGCAACTTTACAGAGGGGATTGGGTATTGGGAACAGGGAAACACCTCAACATAAGGGACCTCCTGCTTTGATTCTCAGGAACCTTCTCCATGGCAGAAAAATTTTAATCGTGGACGATAACAATGTAAACCTCAGAGTGGCAGCGGGAGCTCTGAAAAAGTATGGAGCTGATGTGGTTTGCTCTGAGAGTGGGATAAAGGCAATCTCATTGCTTAAGCCACCTCACGAGTTTGATGCATGCTTCATGGACATTCAAATGCCAGAAATGGATGGGTATGTCTGATTGTTATACTAGTTTTTGAAATGTTTGAAAGATGTAATATAAAAACTTGAGATGTTTTTGCCTCTGTATTTCTGCAGATTTGAGGCTACGAGGAAAATACGCGATATGGAAGAGGAGATGAACAAGAAAATTAAGAATGGGGAGGCTTTGATAGTAGAGAACGGTAACAAATCAAGCTGGCATCTTCCTGTTTTAGCAATGACAGCAGATGTGATTCAAGCAACGCATGAGGAATGTCTAAAGTGTGGAATGGATGGGTATGTATCAAAGCCATTTGAAGCAGAGCAGCTGTACCGGGAAGTTTCTCGCTTTTTCAATTCGCCTTCAGATACAGAATCATAAAAGAGGATGGACTGGAAGAAGAAGGAACGGGAAGGAAACACAAAAGACTCGTGTCTCCTCTGCATCATGAAGTAGTAGTAAGCCCATATCTCTCAGCTCTCTCTCTCTATCTTATTCACCATGCTTTCTCGACTGCTAGTAACGCCTTTTTGAACTTGGTTGCAGGAAAAAACAGATTGACGATTGCAAAAGAGTGTATATAGAAAGGCTGGTGTGACCATATTTGTGGGCAGGCCAAGAACTTAGACCAGTTTCTCATGTAAAGTTTTTAAAAAAAAAATTCATTCTCTTCTCTGATTAGGACAGCAAAACTTGTGGTATGTAGATGAGTTGCAAGCTGGAATCTATTCAGAGTTGATTTGGACAGGGAAGAGAGGATGAATAGTATGTGTGTGTGTATGAATTTAGGATTCTTTGATTAGAATAGTGTAGCTTCATCATCATCGTCCAAGATAGGGAGTGGACTTTGTACAAATACGTACTACTCTGTGATATAAAGTTGAAGATAGCTTAATTTTTCTCTTCTTTACTTACGGAATTGAAATGCCTTTTTAAAATGGTTAATTGCATACTAACTAATCGATTTTGTTGGTCTACGAATGTAATTGCTCTTTATATAGTAACTAGAAATTTGGACCCCACAACGTGAGTGCCTTTGACTTTTAAACACGTCCGTGAGATTTACAGATTTGACTTGCGTCCGAGTTTTGTCCACACGACATGGGGCTTTCTCAAGCATTTCAAAGCCCAATAATAGAGATCCAATTAGTGATCGCCACGTAGACCTCACACGTCTCAATATCCAATCATAGAATTGCTGTGACGACGTTCGCTGTGAGTTGCGTCACCGATCCCTTTTAAGGTCCGTGACTCGTGACAGACTATTTTGAAACAAGGAAGACAAATTTTGTAAACAAACAAAAAAAGAAAACGCTTAGACAAGGAGAGTTTTTTCTTCAGCTCGCGATCGTCAATTCGTTTCTGTATTCATTTCTTCTCCGGCGTAATCATGGTATGGCTGCGATCTCGATCTTTACCCTAACCCTTGTTATGGTTTGTTGTGTCAATTTGATCATGTGGCTTTGTTGTGTTTTATTGGCTACAAATTATGCTCTGTACCTCTGATCTGATTCATTATGCCTTAATGATTTGATCGTCTCATGAGTTATATATCAATGATTTACTATATGTTTGGAAATTTAGCATCCTGCCAATTTTTATCATGACAAATGTGGATCGGTTATCAAAATTTGAGTCGGGTTAGCTGAGTTCTTATCTGTATTATGTGTGTGGTTGCTTGATTTGGATGCATGGCCCAATCTTACCTTGCATTTGCTCAATTTGTTGAGTGTGAATGAAGATCTTCTGATTTGAATATGCGCTGACATAATGGGATATCTATATTAATAATGATTGTTGAATGGTTTGATTTGATAATTTGCAGACAACTTCAAAGAGACTCGCAGATAGGAAGATTGAGAAGTTCGACAAGAACATTTTAAAAAGAGGAATCGTTCCTGAGACCACCACCAAGAAGGGAAAGGATTACCCTGTTGGACCAATCCTCCTCGGCTTCTTTGTCTTCGTTGTCATTGGTTCATGTGAGCACCAATTCCTAAAATTTACTTGCTTTGAGTTAGGCTTATTGCTCCTTGATTTATGTCTGAAAACTCCGAATTTGGACATTTGTTTCCTGATTGGTCTTGAGTTAGGCTTTTATATTAAACCAGTAACGAACATTGGTCTAGAGTCTTAAGTCATTTGATTATACTATGTGCCTGTGTATGTTTATATATCTATTAACTTTCTATATGCATTATTACAGCTCTCTTCCAGATCATCAGAACCGCAACTAGTGGAGGCATGGCTTAAACCGAATCGCATTCAAGCTAGAAGAAGCGATTTTTTAAAATGGATATCACTTCTCCTGACCTGTCTCTTTTTTTCATTATACTGTACTGTAGAATGCTATGACTTTTCTGTTGACTAAATGTTATGAAGAATTTTGAGTCTTTTCTATAATTATCCAACCTCTATAGTGTCTTCAAGTTAGTTGCCATTGTTATGCTTTTATATTCTTGTTGACTTGTCTCAACTTGGTTCGCCATATGTGATACCAAATACAAAAATACGGACGGTCAAACTATTTCCTCTTGGTCGGATGGGTTTATATGAACCGAGGTATAGTCTTTACATGAACAAGTCTTTTAATCCACAAAAGTTGACGTGAACAACTCATAGTCTAAAGGTCGAGAGAAGTAATAATGCTTTTAAAGCAAGATTTCTTGTTCAAAATTCCAAATTAAATGAAACAAATGATAGACAAGAGTATATATTTTGGAGAAAACCCCAAAAAATTCAAACTTAGTGCAAGAATAAAATCAAAGAAAGAATTAAGGGACTAATTGTTAGAGCTTTTTTTTTTTAAATCCAAGTTTTGAATTAATGATAGTTGTTGGATGGAAAACTGAATCTTCAATTGTTTACTCGGTGGCTGATTTGAAAACTTGCTCATTCATATATCATCATTGTGTGCTAACACAAGGAAGGTGAACGTTGCAATTTGATCATGGGTGGAGGAATAACTGTTAGATCGAAACAGAAAACAATCCCAAGGGTCCTTGAGCATGAGGTTCGGTGAATAGAAAGAGAGTTGGTTGTTGATTTAATCAGTTCATGTGCCAAACGGTTGGTTGAAAGCAATGCAAACAAACTTTAACATTTTTAAGCGATTCAGAACACTTCCAAATTGTTCGTAGATTTAAGCTTTAAGTCATCAAACTTTAGTTGGCTTATGCACAATTTTATTTAGCCATGTATATTTCCATTTCTTATAGTTTATTCCTTGCTAAAATTTTTTACTGCTTTATATTAATTGGAGAAAAGGAAACACTAAGAGGTTATGATGAGTTATAAAATCATCATTTTTCTTTAATATACAATATTGGTAATTGCTATGTTAAATGGAAGTGATATGATTGATGAAAGCAAATTGATGGGGTGAGAAAAATGAAACCCCACGCTTTACGACTACTTTACATTCTCCGTGGAATGATTTTGAAATTTTAATTATTACACCAAAAGAAAAAGATAACCAGCCAAATTATGCACATGCAATTTTTTTACATTCAATTCACATTTTCTTCCTTTTTTCAACTTGTACATTCAGTGACTTTCTTACAACAAATCAATAACTTTTTGGAATCAAGTTGTTCGCAGTCTTCTTCTAACGATGGCCAAATAATTCAGATTCATTTTCTTCGTTGATAGTCTTCTCATTTTCTTCTAACATTCGTTCGGATAATGAATTCTTCAATAGCCTTAAAAGCATTGCACATTCAGTTATTAACTTAGTTTGCATTTGTGAACTTGGGCTAGCTGTATATAGATTGGACGTGTATCATACCAAAATATTCATATACAACATACATCTATCTTACCCTTTTGTTTTTTGAAAATCGTATACAACTAACCGAAACACTCTCAAATCTATTTCTCACAATAATCCAACATAATATACCAAACCACTAATTGTACACAAGTGAAGGAGATCCAAAAACATTACCTTATAGCGTTGAGCAATTAACCTTTAGTGTATTGGACACTCCCTTCAAAATATTGTATCAACCCTACCCTCCCTTCTAATGTATCCCTCTTGATGCTCTTCTACATGAATTCTTCGTTAATAAATATTCCCTTTTTACTTATCGTGCAATTCTGTTTAGAAAATTTCGTAATAGAAAAGAAAAAAAATATCAACTCATCTACCAAAATATTTCATATGCAATATGCAAAGGTGGACGAACAAAAAAAAAGTAACCAAAATCATAATTTAGCATAATTGCGGCAACCACAATTATCATCCCCCTCATTTAGTAAACCAAGCACGCGTCTTTCTTTTTGGGCAAAAGAAATTGTTTTGATTATCCAGTTACTGTTACAAAACATTTGGTTCTTTTTTTATACAGATTTTCCAACAGAAACATTTGGTTTCTAACATTAGAACAGTAGTTAGAAACTTTGTAAGAATAAAAAAATAAAACGTAGAGAAGAATCAATAAAGTTAAGAAAAAAAAAGGAGGGGTAAAAAGGGAAAGAGAAAAATAGGAGGAATAATAATTGCAAGGAAATAATAAAATGGGGCCAAGTGAGATGGAAAAAGATGAAGCAAAAGAGAGAGAAAAAGACAATTCAAGTCGCTGAGATAAGCAAACAAAGGAAGAAGAAAGAAAGAGGAGATTGAATTGATGATGGTGGGAGGTTAACGATGATGCTAATGGCCACCATTGATCTCTCTTAACTTTGGGGCATGGAAGAAGACCTTGCCATGCTCAGACACCTCATCGGCCAGCTTCAAGAGCTCTTGCACAACGGCTCTCCTCCTCCTCCTCCTCTTTCACCTCCTTCGTCTTCTTCGCCGTCGTTTTTAGTTCTTCACCATCCTCAGTATCAGAACGGGTGAATATATTCTTCTCTCTCTCTATCTGATTAGATCTATGTTTTTGCAAATTGGGGGCAATTTGGAAACCGCGTAATGTGTTTTGGTTTAGGGCTTTTTGATTGCTTTATCTTACTTAGAGCTATTGGTTCAATTTCGCTTGTTCATTCCTTCAAATCATGCAATCCATATGTGAATCTCCCTCCTTTGTGTTTGCTTTTATATTAGCTGCAAGCTGAAATTTGATCTATGAATTGATTCCGATGTGGTTAATAGAGGCATCTTTTTGCCATTGTGCTTCCTCGAATCCTCTTCAGTGTTTCCCATTTTCATCGATTATTGTGCTGACTATTACAGTAGTCCATCATTGGGTCAATACCATAGTGTGTCAGTCTGCCTAATTTTGTTGGGTCTCATTTGCTGATGATTACTGTGAATCCTGACTTGATGCCATATTCACAGTAGTCCATTATTTCTGAAACATATTTAGTGCTTCCACTGCTTGGACCAGAAAAAGCCTTATTCTTGTAGCTGGTTTAGTGCTCTCCTTTTCTCTGGCATACGTTCTCTCTGGTTGATTTGAGGGGCAAAGTCTTTTTTTTTTTTTTTTTTTTCCTGACAGATATTATGGTTCTGTTATGGCAGATGGTGTTTGCCCTGTATTGACGATACTTCTTCTGATGATTGTTGTGATATTGTAATGGCTGCTGGAAAGAGGCCTGGGATCTTCAAGATGTTAGAGACCGTCAAGCGATCTCGAAAAGAACGGAATCAAGGGAAATCATGTACGCAAGGAGATGACATTAGTGGAAACATGGATCAAGAAATCTGGCAGGAATTTCCCCAAGATCTTTTTGAAGCTGTTGTTTCCAGACTACCAATTGCTACGTTTTTCCAGTTCCGTGCAGTTTGTCGTAAATGGAATGCTCTTATTGATTCAGATAGCTTCTCCCAATGCTGCACCGAGCTTCCTCAGACCAACCCATGGTTTTACACCATAACCCACGAGAATGTCAACTCGGGACAAGTGTACGACCCTTCTTTGAAGAAATGGCACCATCCTATCATCCCTGCACTACCCAAGAAGAGTATTGTTTTACCAATGGCTTCCGCAGGAGGTCTAGTGTGCTTCCTCGACATTGGTCATCGGAACTTCTACGTGAGCAACCCGCTGACCAAGTCTTTCAGAGAGTTGCCTGCTAGGTCGTTCAAGGTCTGGTCTCGTGTTGCAGTAGGAATGACTCTGAACGGAAACTCCACCAGTCATGGGTATAAGGTCTTGTGGGTTGGATGTGAAGGAGAGTATGAAGTCTATGATTCACTGAGAAATGTGTGGACCAAACGAGGGACCATCCCGTCCAACATAAAGCTCCCGGTATTGCTTAACTTTAAGTCACAGCCAGTGGCTATCCACAGCACACTATACTTCATGTTAACAGATCCCGAAGGGATATTGTCCTACGACATGGTCTCTGGGAACTGGAAGCAGTTCATCATACCAGGCCCACCAGACCTGAGCGATCACACGCTAGCTGAGTGTGGAGAGCGGTTAATGCTGGTGGGTCTGCTGACTAAAAACGCTGCCACTTGTGTTTGCATATGGGAGCTGCAGAAGATGACACTGTTGTGGAAGGAGGTTGACAGAATGCCAAACATATGGTGCTTGGAGTTTTACGGAAAGCACATTAGGATGAATTGTCTAGGCAACAAAGGTTGTCTGATATTATTGTCCTTGAGGTCCAGACAGATGAACCGTCTGATTACCTATAATGCTGTTACTAGGGAATGGACCAAGGTCCCTGGCTGCACCGTACCTCGTGGGAGGAAAAGACTTTGGATCGCTTGCGGAACAGCGTTTCATCCCTCTCCTACGGCTAGGGCTTGATCCTCTCTTCTGGCACCATCTTTGAATCCTTTGGAATCAAACGGTTCACTCACGGTCGGTTTGTTTTTGTTTGTTTGATTTTGGTTTTTAATATTCGAGACTGTAGTATACAAAAACATTCGTGTTGTAATAAGTAACTTGGGTTGTGTGGTTAACTGCTTCGGAACTTGTTAAATCTCTGAGTCTCTCATAAAAGTTGTCTAAATCCCTTTTTGTATTTGGTATGGCTTATCAAGTGAAGTCTAAGTATAAGAACAACGAAAATGTCTAACATTGAGTAATAATAACTTAAACAAAAACATTCTTCATAACATGTAGTAAAACAGAAAGTTGACACATTCTACAGTATAAGGAGAGAAAAAGACAAGACTCAGAAGAAGAAATATTCACTTTGAAAACTGCTTCTTCTAGCTCGATTCAGTTTTATGCCATGCCTCCGCTAGTTGCAGTCCTGATGATCTGGAAGAGAGCTATAACAAAGCATATTGAACGTTAGTGATTAAGACTATTACACATCACATTTCACCAATAATAAAGTTTATACTAAATGAAATTTTCATGCATTGCAAATTGTCTAATATTTCAAATACCAGATTTGATCACGGATCAAATATGTAATACACATTCCAGATCATGGGTGATGTATGAAGGTGGAAGTACTATGCACACAAAGAATAAAACATAGAACCAAAAAGACACCAATCTGTAGACATACATCAAGGAGCAATAAGCCTAACTCAAAGCAAGTAAATTTTAGGAATTGGTGCTTACATGAACCAATGACAACGAAGACAAAGAAGCCGAGGAGGATGGGTCCAACAGGGTAATCCTTTCCCTTCTTGGTGGTGGTCTCAGGAACGAATCCTCTTTTTAAAATGTTCTTGTCGAACTTCTCAATCTTCCTATCTGCGAGTCTCTTTGAAGTTGTCTGCAAATTATCAAATCAACCCAATCAATAATCATTCAATTTGGATACCCATTGGCATGTTTATATTCAAATTGAAAGAGAAATTGAGCAAATGCAAGCTAAGATTTGGCCATGCATCTAAATCAAGTAACAATACACATAATGCAGGCAATAAAGAAATCAGCTAATCCAATCAACTAGATTAAGTGATCAATTGAAATTTCCAATGATTCATTACGCAAACACAGAGTAAGTAAATTCATTGGCATATATCTCATGAGAAGATAAAATCCTCAAATAATACCACACATACTAATACAGATCGAAAGGTATACATCATAAATAAATCCCGATAAAAGAAATAAACGCCATGATCCGATCGACAAAACAAACCATAGGAAGGATCATAAGCAAAGATCGAGAATCGTAGCCATACCATGATTACGCCGGAGAAGAGAAACGCTTGATGAAAACAAGGGAAATTGAAATGACGATCGGATCCGAAGAAAACTTTCACCTCGTCTTTTTTTTGTTGTTGTTGTATTCTTTCTACTTTCAATATCACTTTTACCTGCGTGATTCACCACCTAAAAAGACCCAACAGTGCTATTCTCACAATGTACATCGTCACAGCCTATCTATGATTGGTTACAGAGACGTGTGATGTCTACGTGGCCCTCACTTATTGGATTGTTATTTGAGATTTAAAAACTTGAGACTCCTTGGACGTGTGTCATGTCAACTACTGAAAATCTAGCGGACGTGTTTCAAAGTCAAAGCACCAACTTTTTGTGGTAAATATTTTCCAACCAGCAGATTTTAGATTTTTAGTAACTTAAAAACTTAGAGAGAGCTTGGGAATTCACGACTTTTGTACAAGGGCAATAGCCAAGAGGGAGCATTAGAATCTAAACTTATAAGTTTTGTACTTTTGTTTTTGTGTGCGGGTGATTTAGACAAATCCGACTAAACCATACGAATATGTAACCAAACAAATCCTCTTACATCCAAAAACACAATATGTAATATTAGTTTCATCTCAAGCGTCATTCAAACCAGCAATCTTTAAAGTTTGTTTAGGATCCTTACCAGTTGAGCTAAATACATTTGATACTTTTTTAACTATACAAATATGTCCTCATTCAATATGTCACTAATCAACACTATAATAACTTAACTCAAAGAGAATTAGTTTTAGATCAAAGATAAAATTAAATTTTAGTTTAAAAACCTCGAAATGTAAATCAACATTTGTTTTGAAACAAAAGTTTGAAGTCTATAACAACACTGTTTGTTATAGATTTTGTAAAAGTCTATAACAACATTTTTTATTTGATGTGAGAGCCAACATATTCATTATGTGAAGTGAAAACATACAAAAGTTGATAGTACTACATTACACAGCCATAAAACAAATGTAACATTATACAAACCATGATACAGGTAGTTGAGAGTTATGAAGTTGTGCTTGTTAATTTGGCTATCTTATCAGTCCAAATAATCTTATCATAATCATAGCGCACGTTTCTGATTTGGAATGCTAGCTAGTGTCTCCGTTTCTACGACTGTTGCTGTAGCTTCAATGGAAATTAATAAGGTTTTATATTCATTAGTTCTTGTAGCCGTATCAGAGAGCTAGAGTCTAAAATAGTTTATCACTCTTTTGTCGGCCAGGTAATTCATATTTTAGGCCGTCAAAAAGATAAAAATTATTTTCAATAGGTTGATAATTTTTTTTTCCTTTCATTATTTATGACTCTTTCCTTTTCAAATTATAAGAGTTTTTAGCTAAAAACATATTTATTTTAATTTTTTTTTTAAAACCAAAGTCATTATTAGTCAATTTTTTACTTTAATTTATTACTATTAAGATTCTTGTCATGTTCTCAAAATAAAAAAGCAACATAAATAGCTATTTGAATTTTTTTTTAATTATATTAAATTAAAATTTATTGAAAAGTACATAGATATTTAAAAACATTTTTATAAAATGGAACAAACAAATTTAGCTACACATTCTTATAATTTGAAACGGAGGGAAGTATACAATTAAATCTGTAATATAATAAAATTGTTTATCACCATTCACCAAAGCATTTTACGCATAAAGAAGCACGAAAGTACTTGTTGTCTGCCAGGAAAGTATATTTATTTTGTTTTAGCCGAGAATTTAAAATAAGACAATAAGAAAGGAAAGCAAAAATAAAAAAATGAAGGTGGAATAAAAAAGACAAAGGAAGAAGAAAAATAGCAGCTCATTTCGATTTCTCTGAGGCGATTATGGTGTTTCACTGTTGCTCTTAGTCAAACGCCTCTTCTCCGATCGGTGACTTCTGAAGTCTTCTTCGGCCATTTCTTCTCTGTTTCCTTCTTGAGGTTTCTACTCTTACTCCGTCAAATTATTGGAAAACTCTTTTTTTTTTTTTTCCTCCTGAGATTTAGCTTTTTATCTATCTTAGAATTTAGGTTTATGCTTCTGGTCCGATAAAGAGATCCATAAATCAATGAAATTAGCTCAAGGCGTAAGGTGTAGCAATTTGTTAGAATGGCGCGTTTTTGCTGTGTCGATTTTTGTCTTCGTTTTTAGCTTCTCACGTTTATGGTTTTACTAGGCGAATTTGATTGTAAAAATGAGAACTTTATTATAACATCTTCGTTAGTTAGATGAATTTATTGGTTTGGGGGACCACTGGTTTTCATGGAAAACCCTAGGCTAGGGGGACCTTGATTGGGATCGAGACCTAACTTACTGTCGCATGAATCTTTATTGCTGCAGATAGATAGATCCCTTCATGGTTGAGCTTGGTGCCGTTTTCTTTGACATTAGTTAAATTCAATGTAAAAAGTTGTAAGCTTTTAAGCCTTGTGTGTTGAGATGGTTAGGTGGGAACCTTCTGGAACAAGTACATAGGAGGAATGGGGTAGGGAAGGTTTTGCAATTACAATGTTTTCATCGTGTTTCTTGACAAGTTGCTGATATTCTGGGCAATCTGATTTGAGGTATGTGGGCCCAATTGAATAAATGCCACTTAGTTTTTGTGTGATGGAGAGCACAAGAGGGAGCTAAGAAAAAGTAGTACCCTTTCTCTTCCCCTTTTTGCTGGTCTGGGTGAAACATAGAAAGCTCTCTCTTACTGAGGTTATTGATAAAAGGGTGAGTTAGGAACCACTGATGAAGTGATGAGCAGTGTTTGGTACTTGAAATTTTGAAGCTTTTTCTTCTCAGTGTTGTCTGTAAGGTAGCTGTTTGGCTAGCTAGAATTATTTATAGGATTGTATAGTCTTCTGTTAATATGATTTTTCTGAAACTTTTGGTTGTTGCAGGATTTGTTACTCTGGCTTTGGTGGTAGGTCTATGAAATCAACCCACATCTTCAATGGACTGCAACATGGTATCTTCGTTCCAGTGGGACTGGGAGAGCTTGATCATGCCCAATCCGTCAAAGACTGATAATGACAAAAGGCAGCTATCTACTGAGTGGGAAATTGAAAAAGGTGAAGGCATTGAATCTATAGTTCCACATTTCTTAGGCTTTGAGAGAGTTAGTAGTGGCTCTGCCACCAGTTTCTGGCACACCGCTGTATCGAAAAGCTCACAGTCGACCTCTATCAACTCATCATCTCCCGAAGTCAGACGATGCAAGCTTGCATCAGAAAGTCCCCCTGGAGATTCTTGCAGGAACTTAGATTTTGTCCAGGTGAAGGAATCTACAGCTCTTGAGGTATCTGTTGCCTCAGCTGAATCAGATTTTTGTTTAAAACTTGGAAAGCGGACATACCCTGAAGAATTTTGGGGTAGAAACAATAGTGGCATGTCAGCCGTTTCTATGAAGTTGTTGACTCCATCTGTTGTTGCTCGGAAGAAATCCAAATTGTGTGGTCAAGGCATTCAAGTCCCGCGCTGCCAAATTGATGGCTGTGAACAGGATCTTTCTTCTGCTAAGGATTATCATCGTAAGCATAGAGTCTGCGAAAAGCATTCAAAGTGCCCAAAAGTTCTTGTGAGTGGCCTGGAACGTCGGTTCTGCCAACAGTGTAGCAGGTAAAATCATCATTATGCTTCTGACTGGTGATTATGTTCATTGCCTTGTTTGAGTTATAAGCTGCATCCTCTTACTGTAAAATAGTTCAGTTTAGTCGTCCAGAAATAACTTTTACATGCGCTAATATTATAAGGTTGATAATTGATTTCTTTTATAATTTTTAGGTTACATGCTGTCTCTGAATTTGATGATAAGAAACGAAGCTGCCGCAAACGTCTTTCTCATCATAATGCGAGGCGTCGTAAGCCACAAGGAGTATTTCCATTAAATCCAGAGAGGGCATACGGTAAGAACCTACACCACAATATGATCAATGATTCCTCAGGATCTTTCCATCTGTCTATTCTTTCTTTTTCTATCACATGCATGCACACACACAACTTCATTTCATGGAAATCTAATGTGAAATGTTAACTCCTGTAGATCGAAGACAGCATACAAATATGTTGTGGAATGGGTTGTCCCTTAACACGAGCTCTGAAGAAACGTATGCATGGGGTACCACTTATGATACAAAACCTACACCTACGGAAAGCGGCTTTACTCTGAGCTTTCAGAGAGGTAATAGCTCTGAGGAGCAGTTGGTTGTTAGTAGCAGTCGTCCTTTCTCTGCATTTCAAACCTCAGGCGGGTTCTCAGCAGGGAAGTCCAAGTTTCAACTTCCTGGCGAAGGTTGGTAGCTGCACTTCTTTCACTGGTCCTTTGATATGTGGACCGAATAGATCTCTGTTGTTTTCTGCTCTAGTCGTTTGAAATGAGGTTAAAATCTTTTGGCAGGTATGGGAGAATACTCAGGAGTCCTCCATGAATCTCAAGATTTCCACCGTGCTCTCTCTCTTCTGTCAACCTCTTCGGATCCCCTGGTCCAACCACATGCACAGCCGCTTTCTCTACTCTTTTCATATGATGGTGTACCAAAGTAGATGAGTAAGTAATGTGAAATTTGTAAACTAGTTAGTCGGTTAGCTCCAGTTTGTGGATACTTTTCCTAACCGATTGAAACAACTTTATCCTTGATCCCTTTGGGCTACGTTACTATCATTTATCCTTGTTTAGTAACAAAGTGAGAAAACACATCTATGTGACAACAGATTTTGCAAAATATCTGTCTTTATTGATAGTAGAAGTTGTGAGAATTCATTAAAGACTGGTAGACTTTTCTTTTCTTGGAGATGAATCTTGTCCTCATATTGAAAGTGTAGAAATTTTAGTAGATAATGTTCATACGACCAGTTGACAAGTCTTGCGGACCACCGCAAATAGCAAACTAGCCGTAACTCGAGGGTTGGTTCCACAGGCCAACGCGGTCGCCGGTGGGGAGACAAATTTCACCTTATCATTTCAATTTTCAACTATAATAACCAAATCCTTGCTGGGAAACAATTTGTATTTCTTATAGTTTGATTTTAGATCAATGTGAAACCAAATGGCTCAAGTCGTCATTTAATACTGAAATAGTGACACTTCACCTCGTGTGAGACTAATGAATCTCCTTCCCAGGCACCAAAAGAGAAAGTGACATGTTTGTAAGATGCATCATTTATTGAAATGGCTGCTTCTAAATCTAACATTTATAGATTTTATGCGTCTTGCGTATTATCTCACTGTCTTCACTAAGCAAAGTTAAGGAAAATAACAACCTAAATGATCTCTGAAGTGGTTTTAAAATAGTCGTAGACATGTCTGACATAGTAACAAAGTCGGGATACAAAGGGATGCAAGAAGAAGTTGTCTTAATAGGTTTGGAAAAGTATACGAACACCTGAGCTAACCTGAGTAACAGGTTTAGCTTGAGCAATGAACGTTACACCTTTTTATTTTATTTGAAAAGAAACTCCACCTGGAAACAACCTGACTTGGAGTGACTTCGCATTCCTTACTCATTCATATGAAATGAGTAGGGAAAGTGCCAAAGATTGGCTGTGGTTCGACCAGGGGATTGTGTTTAGTCCCACGTGAATCCGAAGACGTTGACAGAAGAGAGAGAGCACTGTAGAAATCTTGAGATTCATGGAGGCCTCCTGAGCATTCTCCTACACCTGCCAAAACATATAACTCAGTTTCAATACCAGAGGTCTACACAAGGCAAATCCATCAGCAAACATGTAAAAATTCCAGATGACCAGTAAAGAAGTAATAATATTAACCTTTGCCAGGAGCTTGAATGTTGGACTTCCCTGCTGGGAACCCGCCAGAGGTTTGAAACAAAGAGAAATATCGGCTGCTGCTAGCAAACACCTGCTCCTCAGAGCCATGGCCTCTCTGGAAGCTCAAACTAAAGCCGCTTTCCATCTGTGTAGGCTTTGTATCATAAGTGGTACCCCATGCAAACTTTTCTTCAGATCTCGTGTTAAGGGACAACCCATTCCATAACATACTTGTATGCTGTCTTCGATCTACGAGAGCAAATATTTCACATTAGATTTCCCTGTTATATATAAATTTAATTTGTGTGTGATAGAGAGAGATACAATAGACAGATGGAAAGATCCTTACGAAACACTGATTTTATTAAGTTGTGGTGTTGGTTTTTACCGTATGCCCTCTCTGGATTAACTGGAAATACTCCTTGTGGCTTGCGGCGCCTTGCATTATGATGAGAAAGACGTTTGCGGCAGCTCCGTTTCTTCTCATCAAATTCAGAGACCGCATGGAACCTGACAATTAGAAAAGGAAGTCACTTCTCTACCGTATAATATTAGGGAATGTAACAGTTCTTTCTAGACGACTAAACTGAACTAGTATTTTACAGTAAAGAGAAAGCAGCTTATAAATCAAACAAGGCAAGGAACATTACCACCAGTCAGAACCATAATCATGGGTTTACCTGCTACACTGTTGGCAGAATCGACGTTCCAGGCCATTAACAAGAACTTTTGGGCACTTTGAATGCTTTTCGCAGACTCTATGCTTACGATGATAATCCTTAGCAGATGAGAGATCCAGTTCACAGCCATCAATCTGGCAACGCGGGACTTGCATGCTCTGACCACACAATTTGGATTTCTTCCGAGAAACAACAGATGGAGTCAACAACTTCATAGAAACGGCTGACATATCATTATTGTTTCTATCCCAAAGTTCTTCAGAATATGTTCGCTTTCCAAGCTTTAAGCAAAGATCTGATTCAGCTGAGGCAACAGATACCTCAAGAGCTGTGGATGCCTTCACCTGGACAAAATCTATGTTGCTGCACGAATCTCCAGGGGGACTTTCTGATACAAGCTTGCATTGTTTGACTTCGGGAGATGATGAGTTGACAGAGGTTGACTGTGAGCTTTTCGAAACAGCAGTGTGCCAGAAACTGGTGGCAGAGCCACTACTGACTCTCTCAAAACCTAAGAAATGTGGAACTATAGATTCAATTCCTTCACCTTTTTCAATTTCCCACTCAGTAGATAGCTGTTTTTTGTCATTTTCAATCTTTGACGGATTGGACATTATCAAATTCTCCCAGTCCCACGGGAACAAAGATACCATGTTGCAGTCCATTCAAGCAGTGGGTTGATTTCATAGACCTACCACCAAAGCCAGAGCAGCAAATCCTGGAACAACCACAAGTTTGCAGAACTAGAGGTAGTAAATGAAAGGGAAAATCAACTAAGAGAAGACTCAACAATCCTATAAAAACTCTGGCTAGCCAAACAGAGCTACCTTACAGACACCACCCTCAATTATCAGCAAAAGCTTTAGAATAAGAAATAAGAAAAAAAAGCTTTAGAATTTCAAGCACCACACACAGCTCATCAGCGTCTTTTAACTCACCCGTTTATCATTAAACTCAGCAAGAGAAACCTTTCTATGTTTCACCCAGACCAGCAAAAAGGGGAAGAGAAAGGGTATTAATTTTCTCTCCATCACACAAAAACTAAGTGGCATTTATTCAACTGGACCCACACTCCTCAAAATCAGATTGGCCAAAAAATCAGCTACTTGTCAAGAGAACACGATCTAAACATTGTAATTACAAACTCTTCCCTACCCATTCCTCCTATGTACTTGCAGAAGATTCCTAAGTAACTTCCTCGCTAAAAAGCTCACATTGAATTAACTATAGAGTCAAAGAAAACGGCAGCCATGAAGGGATCTATCTATCGATCTATCTCCAACAATAAAAATTGAAGTATAAAATCGTGACAGTAAATTAGGTTAGGATCCCAATCACGGTCCCCTCAGCTAAGACTTGTATGAAAGCAAATGCCAAATGGTCCCCAAACCCAATAAATTCATCAATCTAACAAAGTGATAAGAAATTTTGTATCAATGCTATAATCCAATTCGCCTAGTAAAAAGCCACATACAACAATTTATCACCAAAGCTTTGAAGTAAGACAAAAAGAAATCAATTCGCCATTCTAACAAATTCTCAAAACCTAGACCAAATTCATCATAAAAACAATTTCATCAAATCAACAAACGGAATCAATTTCTTACTAGGACTAGAAGAATTAAGCTAAAATTTTAAAGAGAATTAAACGGGAATAAGGTCAAATCTCAGGAGAAAAAGTTGTCCTAGAATTTGGGGGGAGTAAGATAAAAAAAAAAAGAAACCTCGAGTAGAAAACAGAGAAGAGACCGGCGAAGAAATCTCCGGCGGTGGTCGATCGGAGAAGAAGCTTGTGATTTGTGACTAAGAGCGAGAGTGAAGGAGAGGAGATACCATAATCGCCTCGGATAAGCTGCTCTCAGGACTCAGGAGTCTTGGATTAACGCATCATCCCACTCTATTAATTTTGTTCCTTATTCTCACTTTTTTGTTACTGTTTTTGCTTTGCTTTTTTAATTCCTTTCACTGTTTGCTTTTACGTTGGTGTCTTATTTTATCTTTTTCTGGTAATATTTTTTTACAGGTACACAGCTACTTTCGTGTGTTTTTTTCTTTTCATTTTGGGGCGAAAATTTTGTGAGAATTTCGTTTTAGTCATTTTTAATATATTTTTTACGGTTTCGCACTTGTAAGTTTGAAAAGATTATAGGCTTTGTTCGGGTTCAGCATCCGGATACAAACATTCAAACACACCCATTGTTCATTTCGCCAATTTGTTTACATTCAAATATTTTTGGACCCGAAGCTAATTGTATAGAAATTGGATATTTAAGATGCAAATTTTGCTTATAACTTTAAAACAAAAACAAGAATGCTCTACAACTTTATTAAAATATTACTGTATATTCTTACAGTAAGAATCTTACTAAATCAGGTTTTATTTTTATGTCTTTTCATCATTTTATGTTAAAATATAAAAAGAATGAATTGCGGAATCACATTTATCATCAAATAAGATTTTTCTTTTTGGTTATGGTTGCGGAATCACATTTATCACAGTTATCAAGAAATGTTT
Source organism: Cardamine occulta (assembly GCA_028015245.1). Lineage (NCBI taxonomy): Eukaryota > Viridiplantae > Streptophyta > Magnoliopsida > Brassicales > Brassicaceae > Cardamine > Cardamine occulta. Next base: position 22,180,636 of record CM051362.1, on the reverse strand, counting down.
GAGAGTCATTTGAATGAGGTATATATATTTACTGCAACCCAATGATATCTTATGACTACGAAACTTAAAATAAATGTTTGTAAGCAATCATGTGACATGTCATATAGTTGATTTAGTAAAAAAGATGCGAAAATCAGACGGCGGTGAGATGGAAACCGGCGAATGGAAAAGATGAGGAAGAGACGTCAAAAGTGGTCATGGTTCCGTCAACTCCGATGTGGCTCAAATGCTTTACGTCCGTCGGAAAACCTATCTCAATGTCCATATCTCTCTCTTCCGTATCCTCTTCGTAACCTGGTCACTCATAAAGTTATTCAAATAAGTTTATGTCAACTCAAATGTAAGACTCTTTTCAAATTTTTAAAGTGTTAGTAAATGAAAAATGAACATTAATTCAAATGGTCAAAAGACTATTCAGGTGATCCCCTATTTTAAATTGGAGGAACATTGAGAATCCAAAAAAAAATGTTGTGCTCCCAATAAGAAAACGAAAAGACAAATAAATAAGAGAGTAGAAAAAGAGACATACGAATGAAAAGGTGAGTGAAACTCTTGAAGCTTCGAATAATTTTGTAGATACCATCTGAGATATTAGCACCGTTGTTGTCCATCTTTGTGTATTCTTTTTTAAATGAGCCACCTTCATCACTCTCTTCTCTTCCTTATAAAATCAAAAAGAAAAAAAAGATTATTCAAAAAGAAAAAATGAAGAAGCAAGAAGACACAATGAGGTGTAAGAAGAAGGTACTCTTGATGAGTTGGTTTGGTTTCTTGTGTTGTTGATGACTAGTGGCCACGGCGACACTGGATTGGGTTGAGCACCCCAATGAAAATGGCAATACCACAAATCGCTCCATCCGATCTTTCATCTCTTTCCCTCGAAAATGTATGTACATATGTATGTATGTTATATAAAAAACATGTAATGTTAAATTGTTAATGCGTGTGTGAGTGAATGAAATGATGGAAAAGTAAGGATTTTGGTAGGGTTTATATTACAATCTTGTTTAAGTTTATAACTTTGTAAGCAAGTTAGTATCATTAATTCTTTGAAGAATTTTGTAATTCCTAACACAATAAAGGAATAAACAGAAGGAGAAAGAGAAAATGAGTGTCATTATTGAGTATATGTGTGGTTGCTTTTAGTTGGCCAACAGTGCCACTTAACCTAATTTGAAGATTAGAACTTAAAAGATTTAAGATAATCCCCTCACCTTCCACTTTTTCTCCTTACCCAATAGTATCCTTCTTCGTAATTTAATCAATACCATAAATATACTAAAAAGCTCTGAGACACTTTCCTCTGACGCTGAGAGAGACATAGTTACATCTACAGTAAGTTTAAAACAACTTTTCATCTTTTTGACCCAGCTCGCAAAAACAGCAAACCTATGACAAACCAGGCCAGATCAAACCTAGTCGATGTGAGCCCTACATAGTGGGTAGTGGTTAGCTATTAAAGTCTGGATGTAAGCTGTCTTCAGACCCACACAACCATAAACCTACTTATGCTTCTCTACCTTAGATAATAAACTTCAGGTTATCCAACCATTCATTAAGAACAGTTTTATGATTCATTAGATTGTAACATATTGATACTTGTATGTTTCTGTATCCAAAACAAGATCAGATTATAGTCCAAGAGTTTATCAATCATTCGGTTTTTATGTTTCTTGACTCTGGGCCCTCACTTGTAAAAGAAGCCACAACTTTCTGGGTATTAATCTTAGAACCAACTCCAACTCTATCTCAGAGAGATAAAAGGGACTTCTCCCACCTAAAACAATTTATTTTTTAATAAGCTCTAATCTAACTATTTATTTGCATATAAGTCAATTTTAATATAATCGACGACTTCCCCCAAATGCATAAGACATTGTCTAAGAACTGTCTAACATAAGAAGGAAGACTTAGTTGGTGTAGATAAGCCAAAATAGAATAAATGATGGCCGCATAATTTAATAGTCACAATGGAGAAGAAAGAAGAGGGAAGACCCGTGATTCTACACAACTCAAACCTACAAGAAGTATTTCATTCTTTCGTCTCTCCTCATTGCATTATACACAGCTTGAACCTGTCAAAACAATCAACACAAGTTCTCATCACACCACTATTCAACTCCTAATTTTCCCTCATCTTCTGTGTAAATAGGGTTTGGTTCTCTACGCTTCTTGTGCCTAAATACCCATATTGCTTTGCATATGTGTGAGAGAGAGCGGGAAAAGGGAAAAACCTGTTCGCTAGAGACAACTCGGATAGGGCCAATATTCACCGACACATACTTGCCTTTGCTTGATAAGGTCTGCTTTACACAATCCTTTGATGGGGGCAAACACAGATTTGCAGCATTAGTAGGATTCTCTTGGTACTAGAATATTTGCTTGGAAGGCTAACATAACAAGATACTCTAATTTGATTCTTTGATGGAATAGTAGTTCACATCCAAACATAACAATATGAAGGAATAAGCATTAGCAGCTATATGCACAAGACTAAGCATAGACCCATAAATAAAGTAATCTCATCCACAACAGTTCAATATTATTGATTCCACATACTAAAGGCATAGTATTGAATAGCCTGATGCGTTCTATACGCTAGAGAAGTGAAAACTAAACTAAAGACTGATATAATAATAGAAAGAAGGCAGATGCGTTTTATAAGCAGTACTATGTATCCAATGCCAAAATGACTCTCTATAGGGAAATACTGATTCTAATTGAGCTAGCAGGTTTCCTGATGTGTTCTATACGCTAAAGAAGTGAAGACTAAACTAAAGATTGATATAATAATAGAAAGAAGTCTGATGCGTTCTATAAGCAATACTATGTATCGATTGCCAACATGACTCTCTATAGGGAAATATTGATTCTAATTGAGCTAGCAGGTTTCCATTTCCAAATTGACAATCAGGAGATTTGATATAACAAATTCTCATATCAATCAAAGGTATCATGGATTACCTCTGGAATTTGTCGTTCAATAACAGATTCAACTGCAACAACCATAGCATGCACAAAATCATCGCCACCAGATCCAATTGCAGTAAACCCTCTATCTGTTGGGTATGTATTGACCTGACAAGTAAAACACCAGCCTCGAGTCAGCAAATATCCATCTCCTTCTTAAATATTACTGAATGCAGCATTCCAAATTTACAGTGCCTTCATAAACACCAGCAACTCTACTAGAAACGAACTAAAACAAGAATAAGATACTCTGCATGGGATACCTTTTGGTCAAGTTCGAGCCAGTCTTTAGCAGAATCATCAGCCACAGTGCCTCCAATAATCATATTAGTAGTTTTCCCAACCCTCCCATCAGTCTTTGACACTTCTACATTCCATCATCAGAAATAGAAGAACAAAATTATCAATAAACTCGGAACTTAACATTAACATCATCTGTTTCATCTTACACCTTTCACCTTTCAAGCTTGCTTGTTAATCCTAAATAATCTAGTGTTAACCCTAAATACTCAACACTATTACGTCAATCGAGTCAACAAATCCGTTTCCTCTTCATCGTAGATCCAAGCTTATCGCATCCGCCAATCAAATTTCATTTCGGCCAAACACGAACAAAATCACTCAAAAATGATTTACTAGGAAGAAATTAACGAAGGTTCGCACCTGAAATCGCCTTGAGAACAGCTTCTTGAGGCGGACCTTGATCGGATTGATCGTTGTTATTGCAATTGAGCCGAGGTAATCGCTCGGGAACAGACGCAAAACCGCTGAAACCTAGACTCTTTGGCGCCGGGAACAAACCATGGACAGGAACTGACGATGGAGAAGGAGGAACAAAGAAGCACCTACTTACGCCGGAAGTCTGCCGTGATTCCGAGAAGAAAACGGAACGCAATATCGTTTTGCAAGCCATTTTTGAAGCTTCTGTTTGGAGATGATGAGTCCAAAAAGGCTTAACGCTGCGTTTGGTTATTTATAAATGTCTCTGACGTTGGCCAAGGATAAGGTATAAGGACACTTATGCCCTTAGGTTTTTTTCCCTGGGTAAACTACGTATCTACATTTAGGGTCGTTACTGTCATTTACCAGCCAAACCATTACGCATCGTACAAAAGCAGGCATGTTAATCAGGACCAAACCACGATTTGAACTTTTGGTTTAAAGTTTAATTGATTCAAAATAGTTACGTATAACAATAGTTCCTCCAAGAATCGTAGATCCTTTGAAGTGAGAACATATCACCTTAGCTACGTACTTTGACAAGTTCGAGCTTATTTTTAAGCTGAAGTTTCATTAAAATACGAAACCGTGTACACCGTGTGTTCGTGCCACAAACAAAAAGCTCAGATTTATGGCAAAAGACCTCTTACCACCCCATATACGAAGAAATAGAAATCGATATGAAAAAGCAAACATCCTTATACTCTAAAAGTAAGCAAATCAAGTAAACAACCTTCAACTTGTAACCGTTCCCTGCTCATGAAATGTAATTAGGCATTGCGCATCAATCTCTACGGCTTTTTTTATCTAGCAGGAGGTGGAGGGCCAAGAGATTTTGCCATGCCAACCCAAGCGACAATCCCGAAGGCGAGAATTACCCAACCACATACATCATATGTGAAGTCATAGTTCTTCTTCTTCTTCTTACCACTCTGTAAAAAGCAAGGGGATTTCTCAGAGCAACCACCATAATATAACCCACATGTGAGATTTTACCAATTTATGCTTAACTTTTTAAGAAGTTGCTACTAGTGAATAAAAAATAAGACTGACACTTGCCAAAACACTAAAGAACCAACAAAACACATGATAACTTACGCTAACATTTGATGAAGCTGAAGGACCTTCTCCACCTAGTGTTTGCTGTCCCATTCCCTGATTTTGAAACCGCATATGCAGTTCTGGGCCCTGTTTGCAAAGACAGAAAAGTTTTAGATTCCTCAAAAGAGCAAAAACATGAGCTCACAAATACAGTAAAACCTCTATAAATTAATACTCGATCAATTAAAACACTATAAAATAATAAAATCTTCTGGTACCGACTTGGGCTAGTGTAAAAATGAACAAAATTTGATAAGATAATAAAATAATATTTTTTTTAGAATTTCTATGTAAATATATGGTCCCATTAATAACATAAATTAATAATATGTAAGTATGCATATATACATATATATATATATATAGATAATATACTTTAATATCTTTTAATGAATTTCTGTTAGAACTCATCACTAATTTTTTTTATATAAAAAAATATTTTGTTGTGTTTTAAACTATCCTATTGTTATATCGTCTATAAATTTATCATAAAAATATTCCTATAAATTTTATAAACTCTAAATATGCATATTTTTTTATTTCAATAGTCATATAGACTATTTAAATATAACAACTGGGGCCACGAATAATAAATTTGAATTTTTGTTAATCGTTTATATAAGTGAATTTATCTATAGTCTTTATTATTTATTATCAAAATAATTTGCTTTTTCTTTAAAATTTTAAATTTTCAAGTTTAAAACTATTAACATTTATTACATCCAAAACATTAATTTTATTTAGATCAAATTCTTTTAATTTATATATTTTTAATATTAATAAAATTCTCTATAAATTAATAAAATATCATGATTCCAATATTATTAATTTATAGAGGTTTTACTGTAATAGAAACACAGAAAAGACTAAATCAAATGTCAAATGATTCTACAAATTCAATTCTCTCCACACGATTAATGTTATAATTAGTGTACGCAGACATTGACTCTGAAAATTAAAATGTTGAAATAGTACCTGTGTTGCGACATCCAAGGACTTGCGATATAGCTCGTTACCTGGATCCTAAAACATAAAATAAAAAGCTGGTCTCACTACACTCTCAGGTATACATAATTTACGATTCAAAAGCAAAAAATAAGAAACATGTACCTCATTTTCAGCTCTTTGGAAATACTCGGTGGCTTTATCAAAGTGCTCTTTTGCTTCATCAGGATCAGGAACAAGAAATGCTTGGGAAGTGTAGGCGTTCCCAAGACACCAAAGAGCCTGATGCTTCCCTGGATTTAATGTCAATGCCTCTTCCAATTTGGAAGTAGCATCTACATGATCCATCAATAAATTTTGTTAGCAAAAGAGAAGTAAGTAAAATAGGATGTTAGCAAAAATGACTATAAAACCATTAAGAAGAACTCATACCATTAAGCATCAGCTTTGCATCAGGGATACTCTGGAACTGAGCAAGTTCAAGTAATGCTCCACCCCACTTCACCAGATTCTGCATTAAATAAAATATCAGAAAAAATCTATAACAATCTCATCACCCAAATTCTAATATTTCCATTGAATTCGAACCCCAAACTATACAGAGTGATTAGTATCAATACAGTAAATATCACACAAGCAATCGAATCAAGTAATCCATCTATACAAAACATATTTAACGATTGTAAGCATATTATGTCAGATCATATCATCCAGATCAACCAAAAAAAACGAGAAGCCGGAACAGAAAAGGAAGCAATTGCGCGATTTATAAGAAGACAGGAGAATAGTAAAAACCTCGGAATCAAGAGGATCGTTAATGTACTGAGCCTCAGAAGCTTTGCGAACATGCTCGATCATTAGAAGCCTTTCAAAGTCGGCGGCAGTGAACTCCATCGTCAGATTCAGGGAGGCAAAAAAAAATCTAGGGTTCGGTAGTTTCTGTGTTACTGAGGAAATTACATTTCGAGATGTGAGAAATGGCACTGTATAATTCGTCCGAGGGTTTTAGCATTGAAACGGTGGCGTTTTACAATGCATGATTGGGCATTTTAAGCCTGCCAATGAAATAACATCCAAATGATCTTCTACGATAAAAGTACTGTATACAACAAAATTGAATTGGACCTGCAATATATCCTACCTATAAAGTTATGAAAAGTGGCCTAAAAGGCCCATTAAGCTAATAGCACTGTGATAGATCAGCAAATGTCTTCGCTGTTTAGGGTTTCATATGTTCCCCTATATATAAAGTGTCTCCTAATAAAGAGACCTCTGAACTCTCCGTCGTTTGTTCTTCTATTTCGTCGCCATGGTAAATGCTTAGCACTCGTCGCCTAGTTTTCTCTGCTAATTTATGCTCCTATGCATATGCTCTAAGCCGTGTTATTGTTTTTTCTTCAGGTGAAGTATTCCCAAGAGCCTGACAATTCCACCAAATGTGAGAACTCTTTCGTAGTCACTCTTCGTTTTTGCATCTAGCTTCACTGTTATTGGGATTTTGAAGCGATGCAATGATTATTGATTCAAATGGTTTCGAATTGGCTTTTGTTTGCAGCTTGCAAGGCGAGGGGATCCGATCTTAGGGTCCATTTCAAGGTAAATTTCTTGTAGTTCATACGAATCTCGAAAATGAATTAGATTTGTTTTTTTTTGGGGATTAGCTCGTAGCTAGAACAAACCTGATTAACAAAAAGCAGGGCTCTGTTGCATATAACAGATCTCACGTAAATGTCAGGAAAATCGAATTGGTCATCGTGATTGGGTGAACCTATGTTTCTTCTAATAGCTAATGGTTCAGTACATGATGGTACATTATTAGTTAGCTTTTGTTATCATTGAGTATTGTAGAATATGTTCTTTTTTTGCTCCTACTAGGATCTTTACGCTCTCTCTGCTGATACCAGCTCGAAATAACAGCCATTTTCTGGGTTTGGTTTTTTTTTTTCAAATGTTTATATCTGCATTTGTGTTATCAAAAGTTAAAATATTTTCGTTGTATATGCATACAGTGCGAAGATTGTTGTCTAAATTTAAACGGTGGAGTTTGATACAGTTTTTTTTGATGATTTGAGTAAATTTATTGATTTGAATTCAATTTGTCTGAACAGAACACTAGGGAGACAGCGCACGCCATAAGGAAGCTACCATTGACCAAGGCCAAAAGGTACCTTGAAGATGTTATAGCTCACAAGCAAGCTATTCCCTTCACCCGTTTCTGTCGTGGTGTTGGTCGTACTGCTCAAGCAAAGAACAGGCATTCAAACGGTCAAGGTCGTTGGCCTGCTAAATCTGCTCAATTCGTTCTTGATCTGCTCAAGAATGCTGAGAGCAATGCTGAGGTGAGTTCTTGTCTATTTTGTTTATTTATTTATTATCATGGTGATTCTGCTCAGTTGCTAAAATCCCATTTGATTGTCAGGTCAAAGGTTTGGATGTAGATGCCCTTTTCATTTCTCACATCCAAGTGAATCAAGCAGCAAAGCAGAGGCGTAGGACATACAGGGCTCATGGAAGAATCAATCGTATGTTTCTTTTTTATATTTGACTCTTTTAACAACCTTTGTTTCTTCATTCACATTGTTCTGACTCTTGATCAAATTCTCTCCTTTGCACAGCTTACATGTCAAACCCATGCCACATTGAACTGATTTTGTCAGAGAAGGAAGAGCCTGTAAAGAAAGAGGTAAATTTGAAGTCAAAACGAATTCTGATTTTCACTAGAACCGTTGATCTGTTTCATCTCATATCTATTTTGTTTTGTAATAATTTGCAGCCGGAAACTCAATTGGCAGCAAAATCAAAGAAAGGAGCCTCGTCTTGAGCCTTATAAAAAGTCGTTTAGTGCTCATCTGTGTTACGCTTAATACATTTTGCTAGCTTCTGTTTCTATAAGACGAAGACCCAATTTTTAAAACATAATGATGAGTTTTTGGATTCTTGTTGGCCTTTATTTACCCATCGTTTGATCTATTAAACCAATACAAAGTCTTCAAATTAATTTAGTAGATACAACTACTCTAATTAATCAGTTTGATAATACGGATTGATTTGCATGACATATACTCTATATTAAAAAGGATATGAAGTTGTAAATGCTCAAAAAGTTAACAAAACATCAATTTTTAATTTATGTTTAGAAGTTATGTTACAAATCTCTTCACCCATGCTTCTTCTTCTTAATATCTTGTCTTGTGTGCCTTTGGAGAAAAGGAACTAGTAATAGTCTCCAGATATCGTTGGTTTCATAATGTTTCCCTTAGATCTGTAAAACCCAAATAAAGCCCAATAACGAATCATCATCAAGGGCCCAAAAGAAGGAGCGAATCATCACCAGTCACCACTAAAAGGTTGCGCGAAAATGGTGAAATTGGAAACTTGTGCAAATTCAATTTAGAAAGAATCAGAAAATGGAGAGTGGTCTGATATCGGTGGATCGATGGACGAAAGGAAGTCAAGCTTACTTCTTGACTCATATGCACTCCGATCATACACGTGGCCTCTCCGGCGTATGGTCCCAAGGTCCTCTCTACTGTTCCCGCATCACTGCCTCACTTTTCCCCTCCCGATTCCCCAACTTCGACCTCTCATTGCTTCGCGTCGTCCCACTCTCTTCCTGGACATCTCTCTCCCTCCGCTCTCCTTCCTCTGGCTCCGCCGCAAGCCTCCATTTCATGGCCATCGATGCTCACCACTGTCCTGGTATAATACTCATCTTCTACACTCTACATTTACTTTGATTTCTCTGTGAATTTTGAATTTGATTAGATTTGTGTGGAGTAATCGAGTAGGCTCTTTGATGTTCTTGTTCCGTGGAGATTTCGGATGTTTTCTCTACACCGGAGACTTCCGTTGGGATGCTGATGAATCAGACGAAGCAAAGAACACTCTCGTCGCTGCTATCAACGAATCTCCCGTTGACATTCTTTACTTGGATAACACTTACTGCAATCCAATTTACAGCTTCCCTTCTCGTCAAGTCGCTGCGAATTTGGTTCTGACTAAATCCTAAAACCTTAAAACCTAAAACTTCTAAATCAGCTTTCTCTTTATATTCATCTGATTACTTTGTAGGTTGCTGATATAATAACCTCTCATCCTTCTCATGATATCATCATAGCAGTTGATTCTTTGGGGAAAGAAGATCTGCTTGTTCATGTTTCCCGCATTCTCAACATCAAGGTTTCTTATAGATTGAAATCAATCAATTATATGCTTTCTTTATCTTCTTTCAAATAGATTAACAAGTTCTGATTTCTTTTCTTGTTTTCTCCTTTAGATTTGGGTTTGGCCTGAGCGTCTCCGTACAATGCATCTTCTTGGTTTCCAAGATATTTTCACTACTGATACAACTTGTATACGAGTTCGAGCTGTCCCTCGTTATAGTTTCAGCATTCAGACTCTCGAGGGGCTGAATACGATGTGTCCAACAATTGGTATCATGCCTTCTGGTCTCCCTTGGATGAAAAGACCTTTCAAACGAGATGATGACAAGCTCTTTGGTTCTCTTTTAACTGCTACTTATGAAACAATTCCTAGGGCGGTTCATCGGTTCCATGACTATATGTATTCGGTGCACTACTCTGATCATTCTTGCTATGAGGAGATTGGAGAGTTTATTGAACTAGTGAAGCCAAAGAGTGTGAAAGGAATAGTGGTTTCATCATCATGTTACGTTGACCCTCTCTACTATTTTGGACGTATCTGTGGAATCAGCCAACCTCCACAAGTACTACTTATGAGACCTGACCCCGCAGAACAACTTCGAGCAGTTAGGATCAAGTCGTATTCTGCAAGTGACAAGACATTAGTGTTGGAAAAAGAAAAAAAACGGAAGCGAGGAGATAGTCATTGAAGTTTAATGAGAATCAAGAAGAGAGCTCGTTTACAAGTAAAATCCGCAAAAATTTCAGAGGTTGATTAGTTCCAGGTATAGTATCTGACAATGGTGTCTATGACTCTATGTGAATGGTCTAATACACAATACTTTTTCTATGCAAGGAGTATGTAGAAATTGTGAAGAAGGAAAATTTAATAAATTATAAGAATAAACCAGTTGAGTATAATGTCTCTATCATTGGAAAAGTAAGCAATTGTCTGTATATATGTTTAGTTTTGACAAAATCCTGATTTTATAAATTCGAAAACACTTGGTCAATCTTTTGTTTATCCAAGTGATTACTCAATCCAGTTTTTTTTATTAGCAATTCTTGCACATAAATAAATGATGCAATGAGAGATCAAGCGATGGAGTAATTGAGATGGTGGTGGAGTCGGAGTCGTCGTCGTCGTCGATCATACCTGGTTTAACGGACGACGCGGCTGAGCTCTGTCTCTCTCAAATTCCTCGGTCTAGTTTCCGGATCATTTCTCAGGTGTGCCCGCGATGGAGGTCATTCCTCAGGAGCGAGCATTTCACAGCTGTTAGAAAGTTGACCGGGACGGTGGAGGAGTTCTTGTGTGTTCTGATGGAAAGCGAATGTGGAAGAGATGTCTACTGGGAAGTTTTTGACGGCTCCGGGAACAAATTAGGACAGATCCCTCCCGTCCCTGGGCCTTTAAAGCGCGGTTATGGCGTTGTTGTGCTTGATGGCGGGAAGATTGTGTTCATCGGAGGATATACAGAGGTGGAAGGCTCCGGGATTAATAGCACCACCGTCTCTGCCTCAGCCGATGTTTACGAGTTCGATCCTGCTGCTAACAGGTCTCTCTATCTTCTTTGATTCCCATAGAGAATCTGATCAAATGTGACATTCCATAATGATTCTCTGTTTTTCAAATTTATTGAATCAATGAACGAACGAATGAATGAAGAAGATTCTTTATGACTGTTAGACAAATCAATTTAAGAATGAAATTATTACAGCCTTAAACTTCATCTTCTTCTTTATGTTTTCTTATAAATCTAAAATGGTTATGTTTGGTTTTATTCTGATATAAAATGTCGGAATTTTGGCAGCTGGAGAAAACTAGCGGGAATGAATATACCACGTTTCAACTTTGCATTTGCTGAAGTGAACGGTCTTTTGTATGTAATTAGAGGCTATTCCACAAATACTTATAGTCTTTCTAATGCGGAAGTATACAACCCGGAAACTAACCAATGGAGTCTTATGGATTGTCCAAACCGACCGGTCTGGCGAGGGTTTGCATTCTCCTTCAGTTCCAAGCTCTACGCAGTAGGTAGGAGTAAGAATTGCCGGAAATGTACATATATATAGATTTTCAAGGTACATTGGTTGAACTAAGTATGATGATCTTTCTCAGGAAATGGATCGAGGTATATTGATATATATGACCCCAAAACGAAGACATGGGAACAGTTAAAGTCGGAGAAATCAGTGTCGGTGTATTCTTATACGGTTGTGAGGAACAAAGTTTATTTCATGGACAGGAACATGCCGGGATGTCTTGGAGTGTTTGATCCAAAGGAGAATTCGTGGAGCTCGGTGTTTGTGCCTCCGAGAGAGGGAGGTTTCTGGGTGAGACTTGGAGTGTGGAACAATAAGGTTCTGCTGTTTTCACGGGTTTGTGGACATGAGACCTTAATGTATGACCTTGATAAAGAGAAAGGGTCCAAGTGGAGTGTGTGTGATCAGATTAAACCATCTGCTTCTCAATTGACCAGTGTTCTCATCAACTTCTGATCAAATTTTTTTTTTTTTTTTAACTTCATTCTTTTGCAAATTCTCTGACGTTTTTGGAGCTGTGAGTTTTGTGTTTGGCCAAAATGTCTCTAATTTCTTAACTTTGTCTGTATATATGTTTCCACGATTATATACTTTTGCATCGCGTTACTTTGTCATTGATTTTTTTTTTTTTTGAGTAAATCAAAGCTTAATTTCATAACAATCTAATCCGCTTGGACCATTAGTTAGCGTTCCAAGCCGTTCACAAATTCACGCTTGGACACCACAAACTGAATGTGGTCAGATTATTCCATTTGGAAAATATTGTATTTACAGAGTATGCTAACTATAGTGAATATTATTTAACACCAACCTTCTGTACCATTTACATGCGACTGATTAGTCTGGAGAACTGGTCACGAGTTAAACCACAGAAATGGTCCCAAACGAGACTGGCCGAACCGTCTTCAGGTCAAAGATTACAGACACACTGACAGTGGATAGTTCTCGTTGCGCAAACCTCTTCAGTCGGAAAAGTTTCCTTACAACATGGGGACTTGATGTAAGGAATACGAACTAAACAATTTCTGAATCAGAGGGAGAGAAGTAAAACACACAACATTATTATTTCCTATGTTCTAATTGTAAATGGAATGGAAAGGAACTATACGCCTATAAATTTGAGAAGCTAATAAGCAAACTTAAAAATGTAAAGATTTTGTACAAAAAGAAAACTTAAAAATCATCAGCACGGTGGATCTCGCCCATAAGCATGCGGTTGCTAGTGACTTTGAAACCTAGAAGAGCTGGATCTATCTGTCTCCCTTTCTTCCCTTTCTTCTTCCCACCACCTCTGCTTCCTTCGCTTGCAGCAAATGACTCTGCTACCACCTTCTTCATGCTACTACTCTTCTTCAACATCTCACTGAACGACGCCTCTGACGTTGAGCCTTTGTTTCCCGCTGCTCCTGCTTCTCGTCTCACACCTCCTGATAATATTGTATACAGACTTGAGTCTCATTTTCCATAAATAATAAATAATGCCCAAATCGACAAAGGATCATTGAGATAGATACCTTCAATTCCACTATAAGAACTTGCTGTTCTGCTAGCTGTGTCAGGCATATGCTCCAACAATCCTTCATGCGATGATGAAGAATGGGACGAGGGAGGCCTTCTTAACAATACTAAATCTTGCCCATGTGATGGAACTACCAACCTACAAACAAATCGCCTCATATTTATTCGGCAGAAACATAGAGGTATGTACTTATCTAATCTACAGGTGTTAAACGTCAGAATACAAAATTACCTATCCTTCCTTCTATCTTCTCCAACCATGTTGTCACTGTATTGGTCTGCAGCAAGAGAATATCAGGATAAGCCTTCATAATAACAAAAAAGTACAAATCAACCTTCCAAATCATGATTTCAGGGAAAACGAAATCTTAACGAAGCAATTACTTTGAAAGATACATACCAGAGATATTGAAAGAAGACTGTTGGCCAGGCGTAGAAACAGGAAGCTCTCTTTGAACCAGGGAGTCTAATACTGCTTGCTTGCCCATTCTGTCTTGAGCTTCATATGACATCCTTCCCATTCCCTCGTTTTTAGGCGGTACATTGTTCCAAGTTTTAATGTCATTCGCTTCTTTGCTCATAGCATACATATTACTCAAGGCTTGAGTTTCATTCTGAGGTGACCGTCCACCATCAATAATTTCAGAAAGTAAGGAACTATTACGCTGCAATGATCCCATATTGTTCCTATCTCCAGGTAATCTGTTGATCTGTTCATCAGAAAATGCTCGAGTCCCAAAAGCAGACGAAGCATTTAGACTACCACCATGGTCTGAAAGGCCGCCAAGCGATTGAATCCCTTGCATAAGGCCTGAAGGAGCCATCCTGTCATACGAATCCCCATGGTTCATGCTTGGTGACTCAGCAGATTGATGGCTGGGTCTCTGGTGTAGCAACTCCATAAAAAGCTGCTTTGACCTGTCTTCTGTAGAACCACCTGGCATCCATGAATTGGAATCTTCACCCAGCCTCCTTATTTCTGACCTCATTTTATGATGTTCAGCATCAATATTTGATCTATGAAATTGAGATTCGGCCCAGTCACCAGCTAGCTGTGTATCGGCTGCAGACCAGCGTCCTTCTGTTGGTTCCAATTGTAAAAAATGTGGTTCACCTAATGGTATATGGTGATTCTGATGATTGTAACCCGGAGTAGAATTTCCCATTCTGCCAGAAGATTGCATGTGGGCAGTAGCATCCCACAACTCCAGACCCTGAGAGAGTCCAAGACCATTTACTGCATCCAGATTCAGTCGCGATGCATTTACAGGTAAGGATGCTGATCGCTCAAATGGAAGACCCTGCTCGAATAATTCTTGTCGAAGCTGTTGCTGATATAAAAGGTTCCGCTCAAGTTGACCAAACTGATCCTCGAAGGGTGGCCTCTGCTGCTGCTGATGAAAGTCTAGTGGTCTAAATCCCGCAGAAGAGCGCGAACGCTGGATCCCAGGATGAGTTCTTAGAAGCTGATCATTATGGTCAGATGGCCACAGAGGGTCAATATGTCTCTGTTCCTCCAATAGTATATTGTGCCTCACTCCATTTGCCAATTGCATCAGCTGCTCTTGCTGTAGCAGCTGGTACTCTAAAGACCGGATTGGTTCAGATTGCAGTTGTCCATGTTGAGATAGCATTTGTCCATATTGAGATTGTGTTTGTGTTGAAAGTAGCTGTTCAAGTAGCTCCCTTTGGTGGCCTTCATGTGACAACTGCCCAAAATTTCCTGCAGCAAGTTGCTCAATGTATGCTGCGAAATTTTGTGATGGATGGCCAGAACTTTTCTGCAATTCATTCACTAGCTGCTGTTCTAACAACATCTGATCAAGGTTGTTGGATCGAGAGAAGTCGTGTGACTGCCCAAACCTTGAATCAGGAGTCTGTCCTTGAAGCATCTGTTGAAAATGTAATTGTCGAGCATGGGACTGTTGTTGTTCCTGTAGGAGCTTCTGATGTAATTGATGCTCTTGTTGTAGCTGCTGCAACTGAATCTTCTGCTGCTGCTGCAACTGAATCTTCTGCTGCTGCTGCAACTGGAGAGTCATTATATGTTCCAGATCCTGAGCTTGATCACTTCCATGTAAATGCGACAGCATATCCCGATTATGGAATTGCTGTTGGTGATGTTGATTTAATGGAAGTTGTTCCCCATGGGTAAGGAAGTTGGATTCATGTTCAAACTGCAATATCCGGTTAGCAGCCAGAGCATCAAGGGGCATGTTGGGGTCAATTTGTGTATTTCTTCGAGAATCAATGGGCTCCCCCATTGCATCATAAGACCTGTTTGGTAATGGGTTAACTGGTGTACTACCGTTCTCTAGCTCAGACCACAACACACCAAATGGGTGCAGCTTATTCTCATTCTGATTTCGAGTAGTAGCCTCAGTTGATTCAACAGGAATATCAGAGTGACCAGACAATTCCATTAAAGCATCATGCATATTTGTAGATGATTTTACGGACGATGCATAACCAGAACCTCCAGCTCTTCCTGGGAATACAATTTCTGATTTAGGAAAAAAAAACAAAAAACATTGTTTAATTATAATGAAAACAGAAAGACAAATTAATATGATAATGAAAGTATCTACACAAGTATATGAAACCCGAAGAAAGACGTGTTCTCCCACACAAATGACAGAAATGAGAAAAGGTTAGCAGCATAACAAACCTTCATCCTGAGCAGAGAAGTCCAAAAAACTTCGGTCCCCAGCGTGTGACGGTATCGCATAAACTTCTGACTCAGACTTTCTCTGAAAATTATCTTGGGACGAGGGGTTGTTATACACAGAAAATGAACAAGACGTGACAGTTATAGAGGATGAATCATTAGATACTGCTACAGGTGCAATTGATAACCCAGCCTCTGAATTTGCTTTTACACTAGTCTCTTCTAGCTCACTCTTTTGGTCACTGATATGAGCATGAATACTTTCTGTCTTTAAGTATGACATGACCGTCCCTAAATCTCTAAAAGGAGTTCCTTCTGGAGCATTTGCCAAGCGAACCTGTAGGTCTGTCCCAAAAAAGCCTTGTTCAAGCCATGAAATAATGTCAGGACCAATGAATGGTCCCTGAATTACTCCTTGAGGATCAATATACAAGAACATAAACTCCTCAGGTGGCATAGTCCCTTCTGAGTGATTCACTTCAATATCTGGTTGCTGCATCTTGCCCATATAATCTTGCTCAAAAGAAGCAACAAGGGGTTCACTCCCATCCAACACAGAGGATTTAGTAAAAGCAGATCTATCCGCTTCAGGACTTCCATAAGAAACTTTATAATCGGCTCCAACAGATCCATAACTTTCAGAAGCCACTGAATTCAATCTTGAGACGTTTGAAGCGCCCACCAAACCTCCGTTATGACTAAAAAGTAACCCTATAACAATAGTTGTTCGAATTTTATTCAGAATATATAGGATATTGAAAATGCACAAAAATACATGGTATAGAAGACCCGGTTAAGACCTATCATGCACATACCAGAATCATTATTTTGCATGGAACCATTATCACCCTTCATAAACCCTAGCAAAGCACCATCCATTTTTGTCTCACCTGAGTCAGGTATGTGGCCTTTCACTGCAGTAACATCCAAAAGATCAAGGTCAGAGAAGCATTCATCATATTATGCTAGGTGAAAAGATAGAAGCCAAGCAACTAAAGACGAGATAACATACTCAGACTGTTTTCACCAAAAGGTTCTTCCCCAGATGAAGCGTAAACTTCGCTACTAATGATCCTTCCCTTCCATATGCCGTTAAGGCTTGCCTAAAAAATAAGATACCCAACAACAAACTCAGGAAAACTCGGTAGCAAATAAGAAATAGAAACATTAATGAAACACCTATATAGAAGGGCAACAGAAGCAAGTTTTCAGTGGGGAACATACCTCTTCTTCGGCATCAGGTGCAATAAAAGCAATCGGTTTGATCAAATCCACTTGAGTTATGGAGGCAACTTCCTCCATCTCAGTCGGTATCCTAACTAGGGAAGGATCATGCCTCTGTTTTCTATACATGTCAAGCAACTTACCCCTTGGATACCTAAACATAGAGGCTGACGCGCTTTGTTTACCAGGGACACTTTCCTTTCCTAAGAGCTCATAAGCACCAGCACCAATTAAGGAAGTTGAAGAACCCCTCCCAGTCACAGATGCCCTTCCTCGGCCCATAGTGAACCCTAAATTTGGTCCTTCAGCTCGTCCTCTATCAAGTCCAAACCCAGGTGCAGCGCGATAAGAATTTGGCCCACCAGACTGGGATTCCATCCTATGACGTGGCCTCCATTTTTCACGTGGGTCAGAATCCCGTTCGGAAGTTGCCCGGACACTGCTAACCACAGATTGATTTTCACTCTGAGGCTCTTCCTTGTCCTTGCTATTATCTACCTTCTCACAACGGGTTTCTTTTTCTTTGTCATCAGGACCCCACCGAGATGACCATTTGCTGTCGCGCCGAGAATCATGTACAGCAGCACGAGAACTAACATCATTCCACCTATCAGAAGAAGCAATATTTTTATTGTCACCGGTGTCTCTGCTTGAGACATTGTCAATGCGACGTTCTGTTTTTCTTCGATCCGCTTTCCTAGCACCTAGTAAACCAGTTTCTCTTTCCTCTTCACGCCATCTGCGACTAGTTTCATTCTCAGCCACAACCTTCCTCCAGTCTTTTTTATCTTCCGGTTCATCCAAGCGCCAAGCATCCTTGAGATTTGGGTCACTTGGATTACCCATGGGCACAGGAGTAGGAGATCGAACATCCTATCACATAGTAGAACATCAGATGAATGGACCATGAGAATAAAGAATTAAAATGTTACAGAGAAACTGCAAAAGAACTCATCTAAAAACTTGGTATTCTCTAGATATTAAGTACAGACATGGATAGTATAGCATCTTTCTAGATTAGGTATTACCATCTTGTTCTCGGTTGATTTGGCGTAAAGCCACTGTGGAGACAACGGAATGCTGTTATCTGACGCCAATTCTGCAGAAAAACAATTAATAAAGTCGTCAATAGCTGAAGGAAACAAGAGAAACCAAAGAGATAATTAATTCTATTCAGATCCCAAATTCTGGATAATAGAACTCCGCCTCATGCTCACTAATCCAAACATGGAGTTTCTAATGCATCTGGACAAGAGGAAACGGTTGATAAAAGATGGATTGATATCATAGAACCGTAATCAGCACATATTAGGTCAAATTTTGATAAATCTGCTAGCTATACATGCCTGCCGCATCCTATGAAATTCAGATCCGGAAACCAAAGGATTACAATTGCTTCTCCGATTCAGATCGATCAAGAGCGAAAGAAATTCAAACATCACGAATCAAAACAAAGACATCCAGGTTAATCGAAAAAGAAGAACAAGACGAGGATTGAGAGAGGGAAGAAGGTGAGGGAAGTACCTTTCAACTGATCAGACGATTTCGAAAAGATCAGATCGTCAGGCAGATTGAACTTCCCTTCGGCCATGGCAGGATTGAAACACAACCAACTTCGAGAATACGAAAAAGAAGGAGATGACCAAACGAACGAACGAGCGAGCGCAGTAGAAAAAGCAAAGCAGAGGAGAAAGGGTTTTGGAGAGATTTGGCGGAGAAACTTTTTGCTGGTTTTCGATTTGGTTCTGGAAGAGAAGAGAAAGCTTTCGCGTCGAGATCGAGAGAGAAGAGAAAACGAGAGTGAGTGAAAAGGGCGAGAGAAAGGAAAGGCTAAGGAGGGCTTGCGTGGTCACAACACCGATCCGACTTAGCCCAGTTTTTTTTTTTCCTGTGTTTTTTTTAAATCCAACTTTTTTTTTACTGAAAACCTATAATGTAATTTCCAGTAGTTTTTTTACCCTGATATTTCGTCCCAATCTTATCAAAACCCATTTAAAGATATATAAATAGGTATATTATTAATGAACGTTTAGAGTTGATTTGAGTTGGACCTTTGCAAAAAGTCATTTAGATTTAATAGAGAAACATTACAGACTTGCAGTATTTAAACAACTCTACTTTGACCATACAACAAAAAATCTACTACCATTTTAATCACGTTTTTTGCAGTTTGTCACACTTATTAATGCAAATTTTGGTGTTGAAAACCACCACATGAAGGTCTTCTTGAAAATCGATTTTATTATTACAAAATAAGGTTTTGTGTTTTTTTAAAAAATTAAAAAATTGTTCTGGTTGAGAGAATTTCTGTTTAACCTTTACTATACTTGATGTTAAACAGTAAAAATTCTCACGCAACCATGTATACTTTCAGCTTATTTACTACAGCCGCTAACCAATCTTACGATTAACCAAATTGGTGTTGCCACGAAGTAAGTATTTGAGTAGCTAAGGAACAATTTCTTGATAACAATGACAAAAGAAGAAAACACCAATACTAAAATCCCACGTTTTTCTTTGATGTGTTAGGGGGGGGGGGGGAGGTCTCTACTTCTGTAAAACCCGTTGCAAGATTCAACATGTAAAACCAATAACCAAACACAAGATTCAATGTTATTATTTGATAGATCATAATGTCAAGATAAACACTTGATCTACGATTCCTTATAAACTACGACCATGTTTCTAGCTTCCTCTTCAGCCTTACTCATTTTTCACCTCACTGCTATGGCTTGCTGTGTTGCTAATTCCGGAAGAATTTGTTGCATCTGATTCAGCACACGCCCTTAGAACAGCCTCATTCTGCAAGAGATTCTCAAAACTGTTAAAATTACTTGTGTTGAAGAAAATATAAAAGAGTTAAGGCTGATTTGTTTTTTTTATAATAAATTCGTGGATATTAACAAAGTTTCATATGAGCTCAAAATCACTGCATAAATGTTGATAGATCGACAAGCCTTGAATTCATAGCAGAAGAAAACGCTAGTAAAGTATGCACAAGAAAGTTTAAAAACGAGCTCAATAATAACACAAGCATATTGAGAGATGGGACAAGCTTTGTATGATTTATCAAAAACAACAAATTGGGAAAAATGAATTCCAAGCATTTTTCTAGTTGATAGGTAAGCGAACTCTAAACGATCTACTTTGGCTCACTATAACTTCAATCAAGATATACTCTGTTCTTAGTTATTAACCCAAAAAAATTTACTCTGGTCTTAGTTTGACAGAGAGATATTTAGAAGACACCAAAGGCCAACCAAGAACAAAAATCTTGAGCAGCTTAAGTAATTACAAACTACACAAATGGCCTTGTCATAAGTCATTACAACTAATCAAACCTGAGGAGCCACATCACATAAAACTGAACAATACATGTAGCCATTTCCCAATGGAAACTCAAATGAATCCATTAACATTTTTAACAAGAATAACCAATAAACACAGTCCAAATCCATCCTCTCCGAAAAAAATTCGATCAGTCGGAGAGGAATCTGGGGGTAAGAAACTTCGATATAGACTAGAAGAGAGAAACCCTAAAAGATGGAATAAGGAGAGTACCTGCCACACGCGACGGAGGCGGGTTTTGGCATTGGATTTACGAGTAGGAGTAAGCTTGATTCTCTTCCAAATAAGCCCACCGGAATCGTGCTTCTTCACTATTTCCATCACCCGAGTTCCCCAAAACATTCCTCTCATGGCCGCCACTCTTTCTCTTTCACAGAGACAAAACCAAATGAGGGTCTCAGATTAGTTTAAGTCAGAGCTTTCCCTCGACCAGCCCATTTCTTACTACACCAGGCCCATTTCATTTACGAGCTTTAACAATTTTGCTAAATAACATAAAAATAAAAATATTAAATTTGTCAACTTTTTCTGAAACATAACTTTTCGGGTTATTGGTCATTGAAACTTTCATGATTGGAGTTAAAGACAAAAAGACTGTATTATGATCAACTGAAGAGAAGAAGGTGTACATGAAACTAGGCCCATGTATATCTCGAGTAATGTTATCTACAAAAATAATCCACATCGACGAGTCTAATGCTTTTGAAATGCACAAAAAGGAAACAACATATGCCCTTTATCTCAGACATGACTCTAAGGTGAAACCCAAGAAATTACAATAAGACAACTCTTTCTGAGTTTACCAAGGTTTAAGGTCACCAACCAGACCAGCGGTCCAGTTCAGTACCTTCTCATCTGCCTTCAAGTATATGCTTTTGTTGTGGGGTAACTTTCTAGCTAACCCGTTAAGTATCTGGTGAAATGCATCCCCTGGTTGCGCTGGTTGAGGGAAGAGCATGGCTCGTTTCATCGAGGGATTCGCAAGGAGTCTCTGTTTTCTGAGGATCACTTCTGTTGGTATTGAGGTTAGGATCGTGTCTAGTTCTGGGACGTCTTTTTCACCAACAAAGACTCCTATTTCTTCCCAGGGGATGGCGTCTGCAAAAGGCAGTACAATGTCGTCCGCTATGATGACTGGAATGCACCCAAATACAACCGCTTCAACTAACCTTGGACTCCATGGGGCCCAACCTAGAGGACATAGACAGAAGATGGATCTTTGCATGTCTTCGTAGTATGTTGTTGGGTGATCCGTTGAGATGTCGAAAAGAGGGTTGTTCTTGAAGTTCTCCCACACCGCTGCTCTTGCGCCTCTGTACAAAGAGAGAAGTTCCATTCAGCAGATTCCAAAACAATTTGATCCTAACGAGGAATGGGTAACTGTGATCTTAAAAGCAGTGCTTCTTTTATTGTATGATACTAATGAGTTTAACAGTTCTATTTCTAACCAAACCTCATCATTACGAGTTTTACAAGTCTACAAAATATGTACCTTGCATAATAGCCGCCTTCTGGGTCATTGTTAACATCATAGAACAAACCCCGGAAGTAGACAAAGATAGACCGGGGAATATCTGGTGGAATAAGATGGGCCTGCATCTTCTGTGGAGGTGCAAAAGGAGGAATAGTGATCGAGCCTTCGTCCAGACACACATGGTTCCTCTGACCAAATGTTTGAACCAAAGTGGCACGCTTGAGTAACGGAAGAATCCCTCTTTCAATGGCTTTTTCCTCCTGTTTCATGTCAATAAAATCTTCAGTTCCCACCCAAATCATATTGGACTATTCTATAATCTTATGCAACAGCAATCACCAAAGTACATATATAATTTGGGGGTTATCTATTCAATGCTTCTAAAGATAAAATACTCAAAATGTGTTGTTCCTCAATGCCGATAGAATCTACCTGATAATGAAAGCAAGCTCCAAAGTCATGGGGCACAACAAAGAAGTGATCAGCTCCTTCTGTTCGATTCCAATAAGGCCAATTTGATGAGATTAGTTGAATGGCGCTTCTCATCATACGAGGCGATTTAAAAGGCAATGGCAAGCCAGTAGGAGTGAGATCACAAGTGGGGTAAATTGGCGTGTAAAACCAATCAGCTTCATCGGGATTACGCGTTCGCACAGCACTAGATAAGAGGAACCTATGCATAAAAATCTCAGCAGCAAACATGTGTGTAAGACATCGAGGATCCTTTTGAAGTAATTTCTTGTTGTACTTGCTTGGAAGCTCGTATACATAAACCTTAAGCTTTCCCACTGGATTATCCTCTAAGACATCACCAGCACTTCCTGCGTTTCAGGGATTTAAAAAAAAAAAAAAAAACTTTTTCAGCTCTCTTACATAGTTTTTCAGTCAATGCACTGAACTTCTTAAGCAAATCAAACTATATTATATATACCAATCTCAGATTTCAAATGATTAGAGCTAAACAGCCACCATAGGATTAATCGCAAAAAATCAATCAATTCAACTCTACATTCCAATCAGATGGACCAAGTACCAGAAATTCGCTCCGTCCGAACATTATGTTCAGCGGAAGAAGCAGAGAGGAAGAGGAACAGAAGAATAGCGGAGAGGCAATAGCGATTCTTCATATCTTCTGGAGATGTGTGCGTAGTGATGGATCCGAGAAAGGAAGAAGGAAGAGAAAACATATAAGGATAGAGTATCGTTGGGAGGTCATAGGCGCAGTGGTTGACGAGTTTACTTCGGGGTTAGGTTTTAGGGTTTTTTTAATACGAAAGGAAGATGCGAATTTTGAAAATGAAACAGCGAAGAAGATAGAAAACGAAATTGGGGAAATAGCTTCAAGTCACAGATAAGTAGAAATTGCTTGAGATTCACTTTCCCATGGTGTCCAAGTGTCAACGACCAGACGGAAACTGGTGCACGTCACAAGACTCACAACGTGCGTGCCAATGTGGGCTGAATTAATGTCCATTGGGCTGCGTTAACGTTCACTAGCCCATTAACTCTACTCTTTGTTTTCCAGGAGACTAGAATGTGTATCATTCGCTCTTAGTAGTGTAGTTAGTTATCTCCAACTCCTATATATAATGGTTAAAGAGGGCTCCTCAGATAATGACAAATAGGTTTTTTAGAGAATGACACATAGCCTTTTTTTTATGAATCTATTTCAATTTTTATTTTTTCACATAATTAAATTATATAAGCAATTAATTTATATTTCTAAACAACAAGTAACCTAAATGAATATTAATATATGTTTGACTATTAATTATACATAAAAACTAAATTTAAATTTGTCTATTTAAAAATTATTATAAGTAAATAAAATTCAAAATTCAATTCAAAACATATAAATTATATAATACAAGATTTAAAATGTATCATTCTATTTTACTATTTTGAATGATTTAATCTTTATTTTTAAACAAATAAGGATAATTAAACTTTAATGCAAGTGAAACAAATAACAAATGATGAGATTGAATAATTTTAGAAGTTAACTTCAACCTAAAAAATCATAAGCCATGAAAAAATTATTCAATACACACTCGAGAAGATAAAAAATTATATAAGAAAATAGAGAGAAGGATATAAAATCGAGAAAAAATGAATACAAAAACATACAAAATTTTAAACATGAAAAAGAAGATGAATTCAATGAAAGATATATAAAAATAAAACCTTAAAATGGTAAATTGAGAAAAAAATAAAAAGTCTCAAGAGTATGAAAATTGAGAATGAATAAATATTTCGTAAAATAATGTATGAAAGAGATTACACATATCATCAAGAAAAAAATATAGATAAGAAAATTCTTAAATAAGAAAGAGAAAATCAATAATAGAAATAAAGATCTAAAAACGTATTATTTAAAACTCAAACTTAAGTAAAAATAATATATTATTAAAAAATAACTAATATGTAGTCTATAAATTACTATGTTTTCGAAAATATGTCAAGATAATTTTACGTAAATAAATATAAGTTACTTTAAAAAATTAAGATAAAACATGTCATACTAAAATTCGCGCATATGCACGGATATTAGCCTAGTGACTATAACTTTTAGTATTAGTAATGGTATTATACTATTATTTAAAGTCTGAATTTCACTCAATCATCATCGAACAATATATAATTGAAAAAAAACGAATTCTTTTTTCTGCATCTTTGAAATTTATTATCGAAAAAAAAAAATACAGTACAAAACACAAACAGAAATAATCTAATCCCTTATAAGCAAAGTCTCAAAGATGGGGAATCAACTGCCAAAATACATAAAAATACCATATAAGTAAATCATATGTCTCATATTCCTATCAAACCGAAACTTTCCAAAAAATAAAAATCGCCAGAGATTGCTAGAGTTCGCCGGGTAATCCATCCAAAAATACCAGAGTCTTCTAACTTTTATGTCCTCGTTAGTGTTGAACAGACTTCTCAAGTAAAACCACAATTACAACAAACCAGACAAAGTCAATCATTCCATAATAAAAGAAAGATTTTTGAATAACCTAAGTGAAGCCGGAACAGGAAATTTCTATGTAAACAAAATGAGTTATTTGTGTTTGACAAAAGAAATAATACCTTTCAAAAGAATTCAATACATAGATATTTGTGTAGATCAAACATGGTCTTTTTACTTCTTAAATATCAATTTTTGTTATTGTTATAAAGTGCAATGCAATAATTTAAAAGAGTCAACTTTGGTTTAATATTATTTTTTTGTATTTTTAGTAACATGCATTATTAGGCCTATGCATTCTGAAGAAAGAAGTAGCAAAAAAAAAAAAATGGGCGAGTTAGGTTGATTAGACTTGAAAAGCCATTGATCACGGCGTTTTCCAATTATTCCGTCTAAGAATTACATTCCTCATTTCCCAATTCCTTTTTAAGATCTCAGTCAGTCCAAATAAAATGCAAACACTAATTTCTCCATTTGTCTCTCATAGTCTCCGTCTTGCTCCTCCTCTCCCTCGTAACAGTCTTCTCAACAACTACCACCAAGCTTCTCCGATCCGCCTCTCAAGCCACTTTTCAACCACCTCCCTCCGCCTCTTTAACTCCGGCGGTAGACCCCACCACCTTCTATTTCCTTTTAATATTTTTTTTTCTTGCTAGGATCGAAAAAGATATTTTGCGGGGTGGGGCAATAACGTCAAAGCGGTGTAATCATTTGGATAAATTGGTCATTTTTTGTCATCACTAATTTTCTTTTTTGAGTCTTTAGGTCTGTGTTTGTATATCTGACGCCGAGTCTTGTGCTAATTTAGCAGCAGCAGCAGCGAGTCGGGACAGTGAAATGACAACTGAAGATGGGAAAGATCCGAGAATCGCCAAGATCGCATCTTCCATTAGAGTCATCCCTGATTTCCCTAAACCAGGTCTCCATTTTCTCAGCTTTTTACTTATAGCTATTGTCGTCTCCTTTCCATTGGTTTAGTCTTGATCTGTGTTGTCATCTCAAAGTTTTGACCCTTTGGATTGGATACTTTCCCAGGGATCATGTTTCAGGATATAACAACGCTTCTTCTCGACACTGAAGCCTTTAAAGATACAATTGCTTTGTTTGTCGAAAGATACCAAGGCAAAGGCATATCTGTTGTTGCAGGTAACCTTATGGCCTCTGTTTAATCAATCGATGAATGGATTCGCCAATACTATATTTAGTTGCTTTTGATTGAGCTCTACGAGTCGTATTGGCCTTGATTTGATACTGAGTGTGTTTACGTTAAAGTGAAAGTTGAATTCTTTTCGTATTTATTGAATTGGTGGATGATTTTGTTCGTATGGCCCTCTAAGATGCTGTGGTAAATGCAGGTGTTGAAGCTAGGGGTTTCATTTTTGGCCCTCCTATTGCGTTGGCTATTGGTGCCAAATTTGTTCCCATGAGAAAGCCCAAGAAGTTGCCTGGTATATATTCTTCTGTCCTCTAGTGACTTGCTATTTTAAAATTGAGTTTTGTCAAAGTTCTCAATGAGCTCCAAGTTTACGATTATTAATTAGCTTTTAGCTTGCTATGTTTTTAATTATCCATGATGTTATTCATTTGCTACTTCATAGTTCTTTGTGGTTACTCCCAGTAGCCTAAGTGAGTATTTTTAGTTACATATCGATGAACTATGTTGTTTATCTTGACCAATTACGAGAAAGGTGTTAAGTCATTTGGAAACTTATTGAGCAGTGCTAAATCATGATTGCATTTCTTGTTTATATCCATGGAAGTTAATTTCCAAAATGCCTAATGATTTTGGTTTCTTCAACAGGGAAGGTTATTTCGGAGGAGTATTCGTTGGAGTATGGAACAGATAAGATTGAGATGCATGTAGGTGCAGTAGAGCCTGGTGAGCGTGCTATTATTATAGATGACCTCATTGCCACTGGTGGAACTCTCGCTGCTGCAATCCGACTACTTGGTAAGTGCAAGATTTGAAAAGTATATATGTTTTAACATTGTTGATTCATCGTTTTGATAATGCAGCGTATGCATGAATAACAAAATGTTTCAGTTAAACTTTGACTCTTTCACTCTCGCCCCTCTAAATTGTTTGTGTTTTGCAGAGCGAGTAGGAGTGAAGATTGTTGAATGTGCTTGCGTAATTGAGTTACCAGAGCTTAAGGTTAGCTCTTTTATCTTTGTTTTTGCCATCTGCTTCCTGTGTTGTAGTCTGATTAGCTAATGAAGAGATATGTGGCTGCAATGTTTTTTCAAGGGAAAGGAGAAACTAGGAGACGCTCCGCTATTTGTTCTTGTAAGCTCGGCTTAACAAGAAGAAACCTAAAGGGGTTATTGGAAAGTATTGTTGCTATTTTTCAATGTATGGTGAGACATTAGACATTTTACTTGTGATTTGATCATTGTTCTTTCAACTTATCATAATTGGCTCGGACTAGAAAATGGCATTTGAATGCCAGGATTCGGATTGCAGTTACGATCCGAGAAAACCCGATGAATAAGGTGTTATGGGTTTTATTTATAGGATCAAAGTTGTAATTGGAAACTCGAGCATGGGCTAAGGTTTTGGTAACTCAATTTTTCGTTTAAGTTAGGCAGCATCTTGCACGTCACTTTATTCCCCAATGACACAATGCTCGTCCATGTCCCGTGTCGATCAGTATATTTTTACCAATATCACCTACTTGTAACGGGTAACAAATACATAACACTAAGTAAAATCCTCGAATTGCGAAGTAAATACTTTAGTAGTTACAAATTCTGTATTTTGAAGATTTGTTTTATTTCACGAAACATAGATTATAAAATAACGAGTTCTTAAAAACAATAGTCATTTAGAGCTCTATCATCTCAATTATGTGTATGAAAATGTATCTCAATGTGTGTCCCAAAAAAAGAAATACTTATTTGTTCGAAAGAGAAATCCCTCATCCCACTCTTCTTCTAAGTTACTCATCTCTCTCGATACTTCTATCACTTCTCAGAATTATTACATTTTGTATTTTTACGTTACATATATAATTATTATAACACTAGGGTATTCTCGGAATGTTTCAAGCATGCTATAGTTGAAAACAGATAAAATGTGGGACCCAAAACAAAAATTCAAATTAGCTTAGAAAAAATAAAACAAAAAGGAAATCACAGCGTGTAAGCCGCTGGCTGCTGCTTACAATTGACATGAACAACACAGTGCAAAATGACAAACAACCCTTCATCGATTTCGGATCTTCGCTCTGAGCAATCGATTTAACAAATCCGAGAATTTTGGTTTTTAGCTACATCGCCAAGAAAAGCTCAAGTTAGGGATACGTCTTACCAAATCCGTTTCCATGGCAGCCATTATCGTTTCTCAATGTCGCTGACTGCGTTTACCTTCTGCCATTTTCATGTAATCTTCTTTCATTTCGCCATTTTCCTTAGTTTTCGTTTTTGGAGCTATCCTAGTAACTACATTATTGTAGAGGTTAAAGTCCAGCAAAATCTATAGGTTAAGGATTTATGGTGATAACATGTTTCTGCTTTTTTTCTTCTTAGTGAAGCTTATAAAACCAGCGTAGATCTGAGAATCCATTCATTTCATTTCGGCGTTTGTGAGGAGGAAGAAGAGATGTTGTGTGCTTGTTCAGGCGAACAATTCCGTTTCGAGGACCAGCCTGGGTCACCGGAATCTCTAGCTACAAGAGATTTCTCAGCTAGTGGACTATCTTCCAGAAATGGAGGAGGCGATTGGGATGCAAAATTGGACGAGATTCAAGTCGATGAAGCTGAATCGACTTTAAAAGAAGCTCTCTCACTTAACTATGAGGTGGGTTTAGCTACTGCTGCATCAATTATTGTGTTTCATGTGCCTGATGTTGAGTTTTTCTTTTTCCTATGTTAGGAAGCTAGGGCTTTATTGGGGAGACTTGAATATCAGAGAGGTAATTTCGATGCAGCGCTTCAGGTGTTTAAAGGGATTGACATTAAGGTCTTAGCTCCGAGGATAATCAAAGCCATTGTAGAGAGAACTCGTCCATGTAAACCTCGCTCCAAAGTTGTTACTGTGCCTCCAAGCACCATGTCAATACATTCAGTCAGTTTACTTCTTGAAGCTATCTTGCTTAAAGCTAGATCACTAGAGGAACTCGGGTCTTACAAAGGTATATATATGAATATTAACCTGTGATGCTCTCCATATTTTTGACATTGAAAGTTAGTCACAATGTTCTGATAATTATTGTTTTACCAGTGGCTGCTGAGGAATGCAAAATAATCCTGGATGTGGTTGAGTCTGCACTGCCAAGTGGTATGCCTGACGCAGTCAGCGGGTTAACTAAACTGCAGGACATTTTTCAGAAGGCCCTCGAATTGCTTCCGTTATTATGGACAAATGCGGGGAATCATCATGAAACTATTGCTTCATATCGCCGTGCTTTATCCAGACCATGGAATTTGGATCCTCAGAGGTTAGCTGTTACGCAGAAATCCTTAGCTTTGGTTTTACTTTACGGGAGCGTTGAGGCATGCCCAAAAGACAACATTGAGGAAGCAATTGTGTTACTAATGGTACTTGTAAAGAAGATGGTGGTGGGGAACATACAGTGGGATCCAGAACTCATGGATCATCTCACTTACGCCCTATCCATGACTGGACAGTTTGAAGTGTTGGCAAACTATCTAGAGCAGACTCTTCCTGGTGTTTACACCCGTGGGGAGAGATGGTACCTTCTCTCCCTTTGTTACAGTGCTGCAGGGATCGATAAAGCAGCCATCAATCTATTAAAAATGGCCCTAGGTCCTTCTGAATCAAGACAGATACCACACATTCCTTGGTTATTGTTTGGAGCAAAATTGTGCTCTAAAGATCCAAAACACTCAAGGGACGGCATAAATTTTTCTCATAGGTTGCTAGACTTGGCAAACAATCAGAGTGAACATCTTTCGAGCCAAGCACAAAGGTTCCTTGGTGTATGCTACGGAAACGCTGCAAGATGTTCCAAACTAGACTCTGAACGGGTTTTCTTTCAGAAGAAATCTCTATCCTCTCTAAATGAAGCTGCAAAAAGGGCCAAGGGTGATCCGGAACCAGATGTTATATTTAACCTAAGCGTTGAGAATGCAGTTCAAAGAAACCTTCAGGCAGCTTTGGATGGTGCGGTTGAGTATTCTAGTATGGTGGGCGGAGTTTCAACTAGAGGATGGAAGCATTTAGCTATTGTCCTTTCAGCAGAGAAACGGCTCAAGGATGCTGAATCTATTCTGGATTTTACCATGGAAGAGGCTGGTGACATTGAAAAGTTAGAGCTTCTGAAGTTGAAAGCTGTCCTTCAGATGTCTCAAGAACAACCTAAGCAGGCATTGAAGACATGCAGCAGTTTGCTGGCCATAATCCGGGCACAGGAGAAATCTGAACAATCCGAGGTACCTAGTTTGGGTGTCATACTACATAAGAGACATATTCTGTGAAGTTTGTCATCTCTCTGAATAATCTAATTCTATATTCCCAGACTCTGCTACAGAAATTTGAAACTGAAGCTTGGCAAGACCTAGCCTCTGTCTATGGAAAGCTAGGTTCATGGTCAGATGCAGAAACATGTCTGGAGAAGGCAAGATCTATCTGCTTTTATTCTTCCAGAGGCTGGAATGAAACAGGTATGGAGAAAAGACATTAGTCATTCATTCATAATTTGCCCTATGTTTATAACAAGCTCCATACATTTACTTTTATGGTTGGGACAGGTTTGTGTCTAGAAGCTAAATCACTTCATGAAGAGGCTTTAATATCCTTCTTCCTATCACTCTCGATCGACCCAGATCACGTCCCCAGCATTGTTTCTATAGCAGAGGTTATGATGAAATCCGGAGGTGAATCACTTGCAACCGCTAAAAGTTTTCTGATGAATGCCTTAAGTTTAGACCCGAGAAATCATGATGCGTGGATGAAGTTAGGGCAAGTTGCCAAAATGCAAGGGTTACCACAGCAAGCTGCAGAATTTTACCAAGCTGCATATGAACTAGAGCTATCGGCGCCAGTACAAAGTTTCATTTGACTTGCAAGATTTTTCCAGCTGAAGTTACTGAGAAAAGCTAAGTGAAACCAGGTAACAAAAATCGTCTTCAGCCTTTAAATATAGTTGCAGAGTGGCAGGTTCTTGTCGTTAACGTTTTGGTAAATAATATTTTGATAACGGTTATAGAGCGTTAACATTTTCATTATGTGTACTTGACAAATTGGAATTCAAGATCTACAAGCTACACTTTGAAATCTCATCGGTTACTTAGATTGTTGAGATATGTTTATATTTTCCAGAGTTCAAGAAAGCAAATTTGTTTCTATATTGCTTGAATTTCACTAAAATTGATGTTATTAGACGCAGATTTGGCATGCTCGACAAGTATTAAAAAGGTTAAACGGTTATTAGGGAGATTTGGACGGATTACGTGGATTTAATTCTGCTAAACGTTTTTTTTTTTTTTTCTTTTTAAAAGTTTCAAATTTTTGTCGTTTTGATAATTAAAACTTAAAACCGTAAAATAACTTTATATTTATTGAAAATCTCTTTTTGTGTTGTCGTTTTCGAAAATTCTTAAAAAGCAAAAAGAGGATTCTTCCGTTACTTTTAATTATTTTTGGTTTAAAAATTTTTATATTATATTGTTTCATTAACGTTACATTATATTTTATTATATATAAATAAATTATTTATTTTAAAGCTGTTTCATTGTTTAAAATTATTATATTATTTCATTACGTTATGTTATATTTTCTTCTATAAATAAATTATTGTACTTCAAATCGTTTTATCATTTAAAATTGAACACGGAATTTTTTTAACATTTAGATACATATAGTTTTTTTTCTTTTTGTGAACAATATGTATTATGTGAATTTAAATATGATAGTATTACAACTAGTATAAACCAGAAAATTTAATGACTATTTATCATATAACGAACATATGTGTAGAGTGAAATTTTCTATAAACTAATAACATCGAAATTATGATATTTTGTTAATTTGTTAAGAAGTTAATTTATAAAAAAAATACTTAATTACTTGATCAAAGTAATTATAATTATTCATGATTAATCAGATCATTAAGATAAAGAATATCCAAATACTGTACGTATCAACTTCGCACTCGATATAATGTTTTAGAAGCATAATAACAAAATTTGTTGATTTGTTAAATTGTTAATTTATCAAATTTATAGAGGTGTAACTTTTTTTTTTTGGGTTAAATAGAGGTTCAACTTATAGAAAAATTTGTAACCCTAAATCTCTATTGTTGGTGTTGCTTTCCATTTGTATGACCAATCCATTTTGTGTGACTTTGATATGGTCATTTCTTGTACGACGATTTATAATAGAATCAAAATACGTGATAGAAAGTTTCCCATATGGCAGGCTTTCTTTTTATTGATGTTATATATATATGACAGTCTTAAAAATTTGTGTAGATGTGAAACGAATAATATAAAAGGTTGAACAAAGCTCGCATAAAATCATTAATGTGGAGCATTAGACCATGCATACAAAACGTATACTCTTTTATGATGATGATTTAATTAAGATGAGAATCATAGAAAAGTAAAAAAAATAGCGGAAATCAGGAGGCGAGTGATGTGTGTCGACCAAATATAGGATGTTGAACGGCGAAGTCAGGATTTTAAGAAAAAAAGGATGACAAACTC
>CM051362.1:21485144-21497644 GCA_028015245.1 Cardamine occulta | reverse complement strand
ACTTAGTGGAGCTTGGTGAAATTTCGGACTTAGGCATAAATTTGTGTCCTGCAGAAACTGTATCGGTCAACACGATTTGGTGTATTGGTCAATACACGGATGAATAGAACCCATATTTTTCAAAGATAAATCTGATCGATTTCATGAAGGTAGTATATGCTGTAACTACTTCAGATCGACCTTGGTATGCTGATATTGCCAATTACCTTGATGCTGATGACAAACCAATGAAGTTTACAGGGTATGCTAAGAAGAGAAATAAAGAGAAATAAAGAGGTTTTATTGGGATGAACCTTATCTCTACAAGTATTGTTCAAATGGTATGTACAAAAGGTGTATTGCTGAGACTGAGGTTCCAGATGTGTTGTTTCCTTCTTCTTACGGGAACAAGTATATTTTGGTTACTGTGGAATATGTATCCAAGTGGGTAGAAGTTGTTGCTAGTCCAACCAATGCCTCTTCTGTGGTAAGTGATGGTGGTTCTCACTTTATCAATAAGGTTTTCAAAAAGTTGCTGAAGAAGCATGGTGTTCATCATCGTGTGGCTACTCAATACCATCCCCAAACTAGTGGACAAGTTGAGGTTTACAACAGGCAGATCCAAAAATTTTTAGAGAAGAGAGTAGGAAAGACTCGAAAGGATTGGTCTGCTAAGCTTGATGACGCACTATAGGCCTATCGGACCGCGTTCAAAATGCCACTTGGGACCACTCCATTTCATCTCCTGTACGGTAAGGCATGTGACCTCCCAGTTGAGTCAGAACATAAGGCAGCATAGGAAGTTAAAAATGATGAATTACGACATCAAGTCAGCTGCAGAGAGGCGTTTGATTCATCTTAATGAACTTGATGAGATCAGATACCATGCCTATGAGAACTCCAAGCTGTACAAGGAGAGAATAAAGGCATATCATGATAATGATCATGTACTTCTGTATAACTCTCGTTTAAAATTGTTTCCTGGGAAATTACGTTCTCGTTGGTCAGGTCCTTTCACTATCAAGGATGTTCGTCCATACGGAGCCGTTGTGCTGGTAAGTACTAAAGGCAATAAGTTCACCGTCAATGAACAAAAGGTAAAACACTATTAGACGAAAGCCGAGACTCCATCCGGACATGTTGTGTCTCTAACGGATGCACCCGCTGCCTAGTCTCAATTACGTCAAGCTAAGAACTTTATACAAGTGCTAAGTGGGAGGCAATCCACTGGTAAGATTGTACATATGATTTACTTTCATTTTGCTATTCAATTTCTTTTATTATCTATAAAAAAAAATCAGCTAGTGTATTGGTCAATACACTTTTGAAAAATGTATGTTTACTTAAACCCTTTTTCCTTTCTTCTCTCATATTTTCTTTTTCTCTTTTCTCTTTTTCGCGTGACATACCCTCCACCATAGCCAAATCCAAAAATCCTTGATTCTCAATCAATTTTGGCAATTCAAAGTCCTAAATTCAGTAGATTTTCATCCTCTATCCAAATCCCTAGTCCAACCACTACGAATCCAAGATGCCTCCAGCAAAGAAGACACGCTATTCAAGCAAGAAGACCACCGCGCCATCCACCTCTGCACCGTCTCCACCACCCGCACCTCCATCGCCACAAGACGCACAACCATTGTGCACTTAAATGCGGATCCCAACCGCATCACCTCGTCATCCTTGGCCGAGATTGGAGAACAAGAGGTGTCCGCCCATGACACTGCTACTGATGCGGACACCGAGCAGGATTAGTACCCCCACTCACTGACCTTTTCTCTTGTTTTATTTCCCTTTCATTTTTGATAGTCTGTCAGTCCTTTTTGCTTTGAGAATTTGATGACTTTGAACTATGTATTGTTTTTATTCTCAATTTCAGACTTTGTGTTCTTAACAGGTTGAGAATTATGCTAACATGACATGCAACCATATAACAGAACACCTATGACGAGAGCCATCTGTGTCGAGATACACGTCTAATGTATTTCTGTGGATACATTGACTCCATTAGAACAGCCTTCTGCGATCAAATTTTTGTATCAGTCAATACAATTCTGTGTATTGATCAATACATGTATGAACAACACTAATCTCAGTCCATTCGATTTTTCTCATTCTGGGGACAGTGTTATTCAAGTCTAGAGGAGGTAGTTGCTGACATTATCTTTTATTTTCTTAGAGTCAAATCCTTTTGTTTCTTTTTTTTATTGAGTCAAATCTAGTCCATAAACAATGATAGTACCGAGGAAACCACCACAGTTGCAGTAACTTAAGTGACCACTGATTCTACCCTGATTTTGAATCCGAGACTAATGGAAAAGTCAAAGGTTGACCGGTTGACTTGAAGCTTCCATACTTCCAACAGAAATCCTCGTTTTATGGCCCGAGCTATCAATCTCATTCACGATTTCATTGTTCTATGGGCTTGACTTCTCATTTGTACCAGACCCGATACAACTTTTGTGGAATATAAATGGTACTCCTCTCCCTTGATTAAAATAAATTAATATCTAAAGATGAAATGGTTCTCTTTTGTGTAAAGGGGTAGAAAAAATTTCCGTGACCTCATTATCTTACATGGAGATAAGGGATGATCACGTAAATGTCGCGGCGAGGTTAGGATTTTCCCGTGATACCATTATTCGCTTACCACTTTGAGTTATATAAAAAAAAAAGTTCAATAAAAAGATAATAAAGAAAAAAATAAGTCTGGGGAAGAAAAAGAGTACCAAGTGTTGTATAGTTGTCTTGTTTGGATATTGAATGACAATGAGTCTATAGGTTTTTGACATTGAAATCAGAGTTGAGATGTAGCGATGAAGGACTTTCAGGAAATTATGTTGTGAAGTTGTGGGTATTATCGGAAAAACTGTGAGTGCTAGCGATAAATTACATGGTGGTCTGGATCTTGTTAGGTAAGAATTTCTAGTGGCTTTACTATGGTGAATGTGAGTGTGGTGCTTTTATGACGTTATGAGTTTCGATGTTTTCAAACTTCTTTCTTGTATTCAGTTTTCTGTTTGCTTGAGGGCAAACAAAAGCTAAGTCTGGGGGAGTTGGTATATCATAGTTTTATGGGTTTTTAGACGATGATATATGTATATAATTGAGTCCTTTATGTCTATTTCGAGTCTATATCGAGTCTTTGACAGGTTTACATGTAATTGGGACTATTTGGACGTTTTGGGAGCTTTAATGGAGCACTGTAGCTGAGAAGTCAAAGTTGGTGTTTTTGGGGTAAAGTGTATTGACCAATACAACTTACTATATTGACCAATACAGTCCGATTTCTATTTTTCACATGAAGACAACAACTTAAGGAGATTTGTAACTTTGCCCAGAAGTTTCTCCTGTTTACACAAAGACCCCAGTTCGTGTATTAACATTATATTAAGTTTTTAGACTTTGTATTATCGATCTATCATTCATTCTACACTTAAGGAGAGAGTTTTGAGAGTTTGGGGCTGATCTTATCTTGTACTTTTGAGAGAAGATTTCGAACCCCTCTTATTATTTACTTTGTTCTTTTATGATATCTATATTATTCATGTCTCTGTTTTCCATTGCCATGTTTGAGTAGATTTCATAATTAGGTTTAGGGATTCTCATAAGGGATTTCATGGAATGATGTGTTAATTGATTTAATAGGATTCAAACTTGTTAGTTCTTCACATAAGTTATGTTTAAAGCTTGATCTACACTGATCACCTAGATACTCGATTTTAGGTTGTTGAACTAGCGCGGAAGCGTGATTCATAATCTGACTAAAACTTAGAGTGAGCAAATTAGATAATTGCAAAGGAATTTGGATTAGATAATTTGTGAACAAATCAAATCCGCGCTTAATGCTTATTTAGATCTTAGGATTCGCAAAAGAATTTGGTCTTCTGGAATTTAAGCATAGTTAATTCTCGCAACGGAAGTTGGTTAATCATACATTAGTGATTTGAGTTCTAGAGCTGGTACTTAATTCGATCCTAGCATAATTTCTTGATCATCATTACTTGATTTCCTGAGAAATTTCTTGAACCTAATGCTTTCCCATTCTTGAATACAACTTATTTTTAATATTATTTTTGCATTGTTATTTATTTAATTCATTATTATTTACTTAGCTGAATCTCGAAACGAACAAATCTATTGTGAGACCATTGAGTCTTTGTGGATTCGATCCCTACATACTACTGTGATCTCTTAATTTGAGAGAATAGCTTGAAGGGTTAATTTGAGTATATCAATATGTTTGGAATGTGCATGCAGTAAATGATGCTAAGATGAGAGTAATATCGTTGAGGCCAGAGCAAGGTTTGACAGAAAACTTTGTGACTAGTACAATGTTACGCAGGATAAGTTGAGACATCAAATTGCATCAGCCACAAAAAAGTACATCCTCTGTTTTAGATTTTGATTACGAGTTAAAAGTGAAAATCTCAAAGGTCTACACAGAACTGAATGTGAATGGACTGAGAGGAGATATAGTGACTAATAGAGCTGTGAAAGCTCTTTGAGTGCTAAAAGGTCAACAAAGAGTAACTTCATAGGATGCTGCAACTTTTATCCCTAAGGACCCTAACTGTCTTTGACACAATCGATTGAGCAAAAGGATGCAGGAACTCTGTTCACTGGCTTGATCAATGCTCCATGACATGTAAGAAATCAAATATTCAGCATACAACATCTACCATTAGAGCCCCTGGACTTATAATGACAATCAAGAATCTTAGAAGCATAACAATGCCCCATCAAGACTTTCAGAAACTAAGTGCTTAAGTTTCAACCAATACAATTGGATCCACATAGTATCTTTGCTTTCACATCCGGCAACTTACATTGGCTACAAGAAAAAACGTTTGTATTCTCCAAAAAGAGAAATCATGTATTCAAGTTTCAAGAACAGTTCTGCATTGACTGATTTACAACGCATGCGTTGCTTCTCTAGCTAGCTAGGATAAAAAAAAAACAGAAACCTAAAGAAGACATGTATAATATAGCAGTTTCATTAATCTATATATACATATAAACGAAGAGGGTCAGAACTTTGGGATATAATGGGCATCATGCCATGAACGCAGACACTCATCATGAGGGCTCCACTTGCTATTGACACGAGAGGCTTTATAGCGTTTCCAATCACTAAGAACAAGAGTAAGATCAGAGACCTTAGCAGGGATATGACGACAGCAATTAGCGTGTACGGTAGTGACAACACCCATATCACTACTGTCTTGGCAGAAACCACTAAACTCGGTTGTGTTGAGAAAGCCAACAGTGACACCAAGCTCCTCAAAGAAGCCAGTGTCGAGAAGCTTCTTGAGAACATCTTGTTCCTTCATGCCAGGCGAGTCAAGCCTCATGTCATACCATTTCTGGAAAAGAGAGATGGTCTTGTTGTTGGACCGGACGTGGTAAAAACCAGTGTTGATAAACGGTTTTCCCACGCTATTACTGTCCACACTTATCTGCATATCAAAGCTCTCGTTGTTACTTAGCCTCGAAAAGGGACTCCTAAGCCACATCACGTCCGTATCCTGACAATATAAACACAACTTATTGAGAAACATATTAATTGTTTTGTTGAATGTTCCAAAAGTAAAAGAGACCTAACCGTGAAAATAAGATTGTAGCCACGGCTAAGGACGTCAAGGAGCAAACGAGTCCTCCGCCACATCATCTCAATGAAATCTTTTGACATGAACACTTTCTCTCCTTCCAAGTCAACCCCATCAGTGTCCATCTTGTAGCAGTGGAGCCTCTTGAAGCGGCAACGATCGTAAGCCGTTTGATCCGGTGCCACCACCATCAGATGGTTTAGAAGCGGCACAGTGCCTTCTCCTTCCCAAAAACTCTCTAAGAATAGGTCAAACATTGTCCTACCTCCTCCAACCTCCGCCACGTACGCTTTGTTCACCATAGCTATTATCACTATCCTGTTGTTTCCGGTGGCCGCACTATCTAGCGCCGCCTCTAGGTCGTCCACCGGATATTCTGTTCTTCTCTGTAACAACTTGAATATATTTTCAAATCTTCCTATATCTTAGGATATCTTAGGGTATGTCATGAATATATCAAAATCAAACTTACCAAAGTGTCGACATTATTTTGGAAAACGAAGGTAGGATCAGAAACTGAACGTGATGAGAAGAAGATATATATGGCGCCGGCGAAGAGGAGAACAACGGCCAGAACGATGTTGCCGGAGGAGTGAGTGCAGAGAGACATGTGTTTTGTTTATCGGATTCTTAGGAGTAGGAGACTCATCTATATTATGTTCCCTTTTTTTCTCTCTTTGATTTTATACACAACTATTAAACCTTATCTCTTAATTTTTTTTTTTTTTAATTTATAAAAGAGAAACTATGGTTTGTTTGACACATGTTGAATTTAATTAATAAGTATTTTAAAATATCGGCTAAATCCGATTTTTTAGTATATAAACAATTACTCATTTGGGCCTAAATTAATTGTTGAGGAATAATTAGCGGTAATACGCTTTTGCACGATTTTATCTGTATTTTAACTGCTGAAAGTATAAAAACAAAAGTAATTAATCTCCGAACTAAAAAATAAAAATAAGTTAGGAGCAGAAGAAGAGCTTGTGATGTCTTTGTCAGTAGTCTTCGTGTTTTCCATGTTCAAAGCTTTTCTCGAGCTTGTTGTAATCCACACGTGTGGTTTCTTTCCAAATTTAAGTTCTATTTTCAGATATTTATTTTCGTACTTAATTTTAGAAAAAGAAAAAGATTAATGTAATTTAAATTGAAATAATTTTTAACTTAGTATCATCAACATAGTTTTGCATTTACATAAATATATAATTGTTTTTCTTTTGAAAATATATGAAAAAATAAATTGACAAAAACCGGAAAAAAAAGTAAAATACAGGCACAACATAAGTAAACCGTTTTTACGTATGTGTTTTATAGCTTAATAAAAACTAGTCATTCTTATTATTTAAATATCAATAAAATTGATTTAAATAGTTATAAACAAACCCACAAAATTATGAATACAAACTCTTATGCGCGAGTACAAACGTAATCATCTATAACTCAAAATGGAATTTATAAGTCAAAGACTGGCTTTGCGTTATGTTTCAACAAATATTAAATTGCAGAAAATACACCTTCACAATTAAGCCCTGAAAGTCAACTAATAGTGTGTAGTAGGCCTGTCAATTTGAGTTTTTACTCGCGGATCCCCATTTCATCCCCGCGGAGCGGGTACCGGTCAATTTTTTTTTTCAAATCGTGGGTTACAGATGCGGGTCGAAGCATTTTTTTGCAGGACGGATGCAGATCGAAGCATTTTGACATGCGGGTTTGCGGGTATCCGTTTAAAATTTTTTTTTTTTATTAATATTATTATTATTTTATAAAATTTAGTAGTTAAGTTTTTAAAATATAATATATATATATATTTTCCAAAGATTTTTTTTAAAATTAAGAATTTATGTTTTTTAATACTAAAATTTTATTAATAAATACTATTTTTAATAAAATTATAAAAATTTAATTTTTTATTATTATTTCAAATTTTTCGGGTTATCCGCAAATTTAAGCGGGGCGGATGCGGGTTTATTATTTTT
Organism: Cardamine occulta; assembly: GCA_028015245.1. Lineage (NCBI taxonomy): Eukaryota > Viridiplantae > Streptophyta > Magnoliopsida > Brassicales > Brassicaceae > Cardamine > Cardamine occulta. The sequence continues at coordinate 21,490,080 of CM051362.1, read as the reverse complement.
ATTTGGCGGATCGCGGATTGCGGGTTGATGCGAATCAAAAATTTGTCTAATCCACTTCGGGGCGGGTCGCGGATTGGACCCGCTTGACAGGCCTAGTGTTTAGGTACATAAATTTGGTCCAGAGTTTAGGGCGGTAAAGCCAAATCTAGAGCTAGAGTAAATCGATATTAACATCAGTTAAGCAGCAGGAAATAAATTTTCAATAGACTTATATTGGGGTATTCTCTAGGATCTTAGCAAAAATAGTCATTAACCAAGAATTTAGTAAAAGCTGTATGATTAAATCAAAATTTTCAGAACTGTAACATATGTTTGCTTTAATGGTGGACGAAAGTCACTGCGATTAATCAATGAGCTTCACAGCCTTCAGCAATTGAACATTAATGAATAACCTGGCATTTGAGCAAGAGCATATTAGAGACGCCATGACTCGCTCTTAAACAATGATTTTAACATTTCAACAAACAAAGGACAAGTTGGTTACCATTTGAATTAAAGGTATCAATAAGTTTGGTGCGTGGTCTGGCGTTTAGGTCTACGATTTCAGCTCCTGATATTCTTGTAATGATTGTCGAGATTACTAAAGGAATTGGTGTAGCACCAAAGTTTAGCTTTCACATCCAAATGACTTGATCTCTGCAACCAAAAAACACCTCTCTTCTGCAGATTCAACAAGTAAACATGAGACAGTGTCTATACAAGCTTTGTGACACTGGATTTTCCAAAGCTAAACAGTAGCAACTGGACAAGTATCAAACACAAATTTCAATGAAAATTAAGAGTTTTGTCGACTGTTTTGCCTCAGAAAGAATAGATAGAAGCATATAACTATTTTTTTCAGAAAGGGTAAGGAAACAAAGAACATATCTTTCCAGGAAAAAAAACACCAATAACCGGGCATTTGGTCTAGTGGTATGATTCTCGCTTAGGGTGCGAGAGGTCCCGAGTTCAATTCTTGGAATGCCCCATTGACATTTTGTACAACAATGTTCTAAATGCCAGCTAACATTTCAACAATTTTCAATTAAAGATAATACAATTTACTGTTAACTACTAACCCTGAAGGTCAACTAATAAAAGTAGATCTAACAGGTAATTTCTTTCTTAGATTCTCTAAACAATAAAACATTCTTATATCAGATTCAAAAATAAAACAGAGTGAAGCCTATTTGATCTTTTCCATAGGATTAAACAACAACAAAATGCTTCAATGGAACTCAATAAACAACAGGGCGTTTGGTCTAGTGGTATGAAACACAGATCTTGATCCAAGTAAAAACCAGATACTACCCTTTCATTTCAGCTGGAGAAAATAGAAACAAAAAGCAACTTAAATTTCATTACTAAGTGCTTAATGCAATGGAATATAAGAGCATACCGCTGTCACGTTCTCTCAGTAAACTTCATATAAAGAGGACTATCATGTTTTGTAAGCAGCCAGATTCAAAAAGAATGAGCTGGAGAAACAGCAAACGAATTGTAATTAAGCATTGAACACAAAAGCAAAGGGAAGCAACAATTCTCTTAAATCATAAGAAACAGGGCATTTGGTCTAGTGGTATGATTCTCGCTTTGGGTGCGAGAGGTCCCGAGTTCGATTCTCGGAATGCCCCCATTGACTTTTCCCAAATTTTGTTCTACAATTCTTTCAGAAAAGGGAAAGAAACAAAGAGAATGCTTTAACTGAATAACAACGACAACCGGGCATTTGGTCTAGTGGTATGATTCTCGCTTTGGGTGCGAGAGGTCCCGAGTTCGATTCTCGGAATGCCCCATTGACTTTTTTGAAAGTAAATGTTCTAAAGTCTTGCTGAAATAGCAAATCTTATTTAGTCCTAAGTTTTTCATAGATTGTTTTCAACAACTGAGGACCATATATCCTACCTTTCACTTCAGCAAGTGAATATCATAGGCAAAACCCCTATAATTCCTAATGCAATGGAAAAGAAAACCATACCGCTGATTCACGTCCAATCAATAAATCATTTAAACAAATAAACTTCATAGGGAGGACCATCTCGTTTTGTAAGCTGCCTACTTCACAATGAATGAGCTGCATAAACAGAAGAAGAATTTTGAGTAAGCATTCCAACAAGAAAAGCAAAGGGAAACAACAATTTTCTATCAAAAACAAGAGAATGCAGATAGAAGGAATTAACTGAAAAACATAAGAAACAGGGCATTTGGTCTAGTGGTATGATTCTTGCTTTGGGTGCGAGAGGTCCCGAGTTCGATTCTCGGAATGCCCCATTGACTTTTTCCAATTTTTGTTCAACAATTCTTTCAGAAAAGGGAAGGAAACAAAGAGAATGCTTTAACTGAATAACAACGACAACCGGGCATTTGGTCTAGTGGTATGATTCTCGCTTTGGGTGCGAGAGGTCCCGAGTTCGATTCTCGGAATGCCCCGTTGACTTTTTGTAAAACAGGTCACAAGTTTCTCTTTCATTTCAGCAAGGTAAAATAAAAAACAACCACCACCTCAATGTTCAAGATTGAGTGCATAATGCAAAGAAAAAGAACATACCGATGTTTTATGTCCAGTACATGAGTCTTTTCAAACAGTCAACTTCGAACAGTGAAGACCGTCATGTTTTGTAAGCTGCCCGATTCATCAAGGTGAGCTGCAGAAACAACACAAAAATCATATGTTGTAAGTTATAGTTCAGAAGTCTTGTATCTAATAGATTTGTCACATTCAGGATTTCAACTATGTGCATTTACATAAAACTTCATCAATATTGCCTAGAAAGTTAGTCAATAGCTAAGCATTTCGCATGATCAGTCAAAGGTTAAGACAAACAAGATCATAATGAATCGAACTACTGGAGGGCTTTCAAATGATTGATGTAAAAACCAATTGGAAAATGTAGGGACTAGAGGATTAACTCTTCTAATGATTTTTCGTGGAAGAGGCTTAAACAATTGGACCAATATATCTCTGAAGTACTTTCATACAGATTACAATCAAACCCGAGATCAACTTTCAAAGGAAAATGCAAATGACCATTTTACTGGAATTTAAGTTGAAGTAGATCTCACAGATCAGATCAATGAACATCCTACTAAGACTTGAATATATATTTCGTAAAAGTCAACTAAGGGAACGAGAACAAAATATGACCAAATCTTCAACGTTTTAACTAAATTGCTTAACAACAGGGCATTTGGTCTAGTGGTATGATTCTCGCTTAGGGTGCGAGAGGTCCCGAGTTCAATTCTCGGAATGCCCCGTTGACTCCTTTGAAAGTTTTTGTTCTACAACGCTTTCAAGAAATTGTAATGATACCAAAAGAATGCATTAACTGAATAACAGCAATAACCGGGCATTTGGTCTAGTGGTATGATTCTCGCTTTGGGTGCGAGAGGTCCCGAGTTCGATTCTCGGAATGCCCCATTTAATTTTTCCAAAACATTTGTTCTTAATACCCCCATTGACTTTTTCCAAGTTTTTTTTTTTCAAATTCAACAATGCCCCTCAAGGTTTCATTATTAAGTGTGTAATGTTAAGGAAGATGAGAAATATAAGAACATACCGCTGTTTCGTATACGATCCATAAAAGTTTTTATCTAGTAAACTTCATATAGGTGGGCCCTTCACATATTGTATGCTGCTGATTTCACAAAGATTGAGCTGCAGAAACAGCAAAAAAATCATGATTAAGCATACACGGGAAAAGTAAAAGGAAGCAACAATTCTCTTAGAAAATGTTGGAATGCAAATAGAATGCATTGACTGAACAACATAAAGAAACAGAGAATTTAGTCTAGTGGTATGATTCTTGCTGTGGGTGCGAGAGATCCCGAGTTTCATTCTCGGAATGCCTCCTTGACTTTTTTCTTTTTTGATCAGTGTGTTCATAAAGTTACGGCTCATCAAAGATATGTTCATTAATACATACAAGAATACTTGTCAAACATTCAAGGGTACAATGACTAAGGCTCTACTCACGATTCAGCAGTTAAATGCGATAATATATAATCCTTATCTCCTGTAATGTAGTCATCAGACAAAGAAATGGATCAAATACTTTTCACCTATGTACTCTCTCCTAAGATTTCTAGTTCTTATCCTTACCAAACACTGATCAAAAATTCCAGAGAAACATTAAAGAATATTTCAAAGGGTGCATCAAACGCATCTTTCACTTCTGCAGGATTTGTTGATCAATTGAAAGCCTTTTTATCCCATAAGATTCCCTATTAGATGAACTACACTTGAAGATGCTACAATATAAAAAACACAGATAAGAAAAACAACTCCTACCAAGATATATTCAAGATTGCAAAATAGTTAGCACATAGATTCAGTAGAGAACATCTAACTTAAAGGCTCTGAACTAACTGAAGAAAATCAAGAAGCTAAATATTATTGTTACATCTGATACTTCAGATCCTAACAGACCCTAATGCCATGTTTACAACTTGTACTGCAGATATAATGCTTAAATTGGATTACATAAACAACAGGGCATTTGGTCTAGTGGTATGATTCTCGCTTTGGGTGCGAGAGGTCCCGAGTTCGATTCTCGGAATGCCCCTTTGACTTTTTCAAGGTATGTTGCTAAATGAATTGATAACTGAGAATTTTATTCCATATAAATTTGTCTTCTAGTACATAATGTTCAAAGATGACATACAGCAATTCAACAGTGTGTAGTTGCCTTATATTTCAACAATATTAAACTACAGAAAATTGGCATCTACTACTAAGCCCTGAAAGTCAACTGACAGATCTAGATCTAAAATGTATCTTTCTTTTTAGATTATCTAAACACTAAACAAGTAAAAAAATTCTCATCAGTTCATGAATCAAATAGAAACGTTTGAGCTTACACTAACTGTATGTTGCCAGCTATATCAAGAATAAAGCCCTCAAGAGGAAAAGTTAGACAGGTAAATTTCCTGTAAAAAAGTGAACCATGTATTATCTTTC
>CM051362.1:21422644-21475144 GCA_028015245.1 Cardamine occulta | reverse complement strand
GTCAATGTGATGTTGAATAACTCGCATAGGGGCAGGTCGTTAGGCAGTTCTTCTGCAACTAACTCCTTGAAGTCTTCCAGAATTTCCAAAACCTCATGTGGAGTCGATGTTTCCTCCGTTATGGCACTCATCAATCCCTTAACCACCAAAGGATAAAAACACCTTGCCTCTTTAACAGCTTTATCGAGCTTTTTGTCATCTTGCGTTATGACCAGGAAGCTTGACTTCTTTTCTTTTGTAGTGTTACCAAAATCCTTAACAGGAGCCATAGCAATTTTATGAGTTCCCCACGTAAACATAATCACATTGTCTCGTCCTCGATATGTGATGTTGTTATCATACTGCCAGGGCCGCCCAAGAAGAATATGACAAACATCCATGTCAAGAACATCACAAATTATCTCTTCTTTGTAGTGTTTACCTATAGATAAGGGAACTTTGCAAGTCTCGCTAACCCTCACTTGTGATCCTTTCTTCACCCAACCAAGAGCATACGGCCTTTCATGACGAGTCGTGGGTAGTTTCAAATATTCCACCAGTTTTTGAGAAACTAAATTCTCAGAATTTCTATTATCAACAATCACATTACACACTTTGTTTTGAATAGAACAATGTGTTCTAAACAAATTCTTGCGTTGCCCCTCTTCATTAGGTGATAACAAGACTCGTTGAAGCACAATACGTATCCTTTCATCAGATTCCTCTTCAACAAACTCAACCCCTTCATATTCTTCATTCTCTTCGAAATCGTCTTCCTCCTCTTCTAATAAGGCGACCGTTCTTCGACTGGGGCAAACATTCGATTTGTGACCTTGTCCTTGGCAACGGAAACACTTATCAATAGTCAGTCTAGCATAAGGGTTATTCTGTTTTGGAGCCGGCATTTTACTCTGTTGAGCGCTGCTATTAGAACTACTGGCTCCTTTGTTGCTAGGGTTGGAATCTCGATTGATCACGCTCTTGTCTTTCTCACCAATTGGTTCGAGATTGTTCTGAACCAAGGGCCTTCTGAAAGTTGAGAACCCCCGAGATGATTTCTCCATTAACTCTGCCTTCAAAGCTAGACTGGAAGCTTCTTGCACAGTCCATACGGTCTGCAATCCCATCTTTCCTTGAAGAGAGCCTTTTAAACCACTGATGTACCTGGCCACCTTCTAACAGGACCCTTCCTCTGTCGTTGTCTTTGGATAACTAATTTATCCCACCATATAGCAGCAGTCTTCTTCAATCTGATTGCCACCATCTTAACTTGTTTATTCTCCGGGACACTCATGACATCGAACAATCGATCAACATCAATTTGCCAATCGAGGAATTCCTCTACTCCCATAGTCCCATAGAACAATGGAATATCCGCCTTTACTCGGTAATCATGATTGTTTTGTTGATTCCCTTGTTCTCCTACTTCTTCTTCTTCGTCCTCCTCCGAACTGGAATCGTTAGCAACAACATCACGATTGTTTCTGCCTTGTTGACGATGGTTTCCACCTTGCTGGACCGGATTGGGTTCCCTTCTCCCTCCTCTTCCTCCTTGTACTGCGTTAGCAATCTGGTTGGGTAAAGCCGCAACCTGATTAGTTAACGTTGTCAACAGATTTTTCAATTGAGTGTTTAAAGCGGTAATATCCCCTCTTAAACCCTCAATATCTGATTTGGTTGATGGTTGATCACCCATGGCTGATCAAGCTTCGAAAAGAGAAGGAGAAAGCCTTGCTCTGATACCACTTGACGCAGTCGGAATGCACTAGGTTAACAAGCGTTGAACCTAGAAGAATGTATCAAGCTCACAAGCGATAAACTTGAAGAAAATATGCTCTGGAATCCACCAGAAAAAGGTAAAGCTCTGGAAGAAAACTCGAAGACTTTGATTGATAATAATGAGAATGTTCTTTAAAACATATTACCTAAGGTTCTTTATATAGGGAAAGCTTAAGACGAAAAATAGGTAATTCCTAGAAATAAGGAAAGTTAATAGATCCTAATAGAAAAAGAAAATAGAAAAAGGAAAAAAAAAAAGGAAAATATCTAGAAACCCTCTCCTGCATCAAGAGGTCCCGAGTTCGATTCTCGGAATGCCCCTTTGAAATTTTTAATGAATGTGTTCAAACCAAACTGAAAAAGATAATGAGTTTTAAACAAGGGACCAAATCCTTACCCTTACCATTTTCACTGAAAGGTATTATGAGTTCGGCATGAGGTCAGGTGTTTAGGTCCCCTACTTATAGTTCTTAGAATTCTTCTAATGATTTTCAAGATTAATGCTGATACTAAGTTTGGGGTTCAAATCTAATGGCTTTGATCTTCTGCAGATTCAACCAGATGACACAGTACTTTTGCTAGCTTTGCGCCACTAGATTCTCCATAACCAAACCACAGAAACTGGTCAACTATCACATGCAAATCTCAATGAAATTTTTTTTGCAGGAAATTCAAGATCAAGAACATGCTGAGTAGCAAACTAAAAGCTTTTGAATGATCTATCTGAATTAAGGGATACAAAATTGGAATTATCAGCCTAAACTTCATCTTAAAGAGTATGACACAACAACGTGCATTTCCATAGTACTGTTCAGAAAGCCGAACGAAGTATTTTTCAAGAAAGTTTAAGGAAATAAAGGAAATAAAGGGAATGCGAGAGGTCCCGAGTTCGATTCTCGGAATGCCCCATTGACATATTTTTATAGATGGTCTGAATTCCAGCAGATAATTGATTAGAAAATCAGATCTTTATTTAGTCCTAGAGTTTTAAACAGATCTTGTTCCAGCTGAGGACCATATATTACACTTTCATTTCAGCTAGAGAAAATTAAAACAAGAGGCACCTTAAAGTTTCAATTTCAAGTGCTTAATGCAATGGAATATAAAAGCATACCGATAAATTTTATATATGGAGGACCATCATGTTTTGTAAGCTGCTGAATTCACAAAGAATGAGCTGCAGAAACAGCAACCAAATTGTGATTAAGCATTGAACACAAAAGCAAAGGGAAGCAACAAATTCTCTTAAAGAAAGAAAAGAATGTAAACAGAAATCATGAACTAAACAACATAAGAAACAGGGCATTTGGTCTAGTGGTATGATTCTCGCTTTGGGTGCGAGAGGTCCCGAGTTCGATTCTCGGAATGCCCCTTTGACTTTTTGTAAAACGTATGTTCTAAATGCACCAGGTCAGAATGATAGCATCTAAATTGTAAATTCTGCCGAATTTGTCACAGCTCACATACATCATTTGAAGAATTTGTATTTACATAAAACTCAACCAACACTGATTCACAAACAAATGAAGAATCCACCAGAAAAATCAACTGATAGTCTTTCTGATGATTTCAGTAACAGCTTCACGCATCAGAGATCAAATTGCTCGAAATTAAGCCAACTATAAGTTTCCAGATTCATCAAAAACGAGCCCCATCAGTAGGACAAGTTTTTGGGTGTAAATTTACAGATGAAAATAGAATGCTTGAATCGAATTACTTCAAAAGCAGAGCATTTAGAGCACTTAGAGATCATAGGTTCTATTCTAAGAATGCCCTTCACTGAGTTTTAAGCATAAGGTCTAGTAGCCAGCTGAAACCTATAGGGTACAGAGACAGTTCCGCCTTAGACTTTTAACCTAGGAGATGCGATACCTAAGCAACACACTTACATAACAATATTAGCAAACTAAAATAACACCTACGAAGGAGTACAGAGCAAATACGTACCAACTTAAGAAGAAAAAACGTTTCAGGCGCCACTGGGGAAAAAAAGTTGGTTTAGTAATTTCGTCGAACAAGTGGTGGGCGTGTCTCATGAAGCAGCAATGATACGCTCACATCAGTTCGGAACTTCGACGCGATCAGACGAGCGTGAATTGTTTATATATATATGTGGTTTAACTGAACCGAAACCGCAGCAATATATATTAATTCAAACTGGTTAAACAAAACCGAAACTTGCGTCAAAATAACGGAACCGAGTCAGAGAAAATTAAATTAACGCTGTCGTAATTTCTCTATATATAAATCTAAAAAAAACCTAAAAGGCGCTACTTCTCAAAAGTCAGTCTTTCCTTCGGGTGGCGACAATGGCTGCTTCTTGTTTTCTTCGTCTTTCTCATCGAATCTGGTTTCTCTTTCCTCTTGTTATCATCTTTCTCTTGTCGTCAGACGCGGCGGCGCTCAAAGTTATTGAACCTGGCGAGCCATCTCTGAATGTGAGCATTACTTCGTGTGAGCGAATCCAAGTTTCTGGCTACTCGAGAACCAAATTAGGGAAATACGCCAACTCTTTTAGGTTAAAATTGGCTCCATTCCCAGAGAAGCTACACAGCAAAATTCAGGTTTGTGTTCACCGGAATGTTTCACTTAAAATGTGCCAGTGTGAAAAATCCGATTGGAAAAATCTTCCTAAAGGGATCTGGATCAGCTCTGTAAAGTCCCCGTACGATAAACAATACATCGATTTGAAATTCATTGGTAGTGAATTTGAATTGTCTGGTTCAATGGTTACCATCAACGTTTCAGAAGAGTTTCAGCGATGGCGGGTTTTTTGTTTAGTAGCTGGACTGGTTGTGATGTTGTTAGCGCCATTTGTTAGCAGTTGGCTTCCGTTTTACTATACAAGTTCAATGGCGGTTGGAGTTTTTCTCGTTGTTTTGATAATTATTTTCCAAGTTATGAGATTATTGCCTGCCGGGAGGAAGAATGTTATGTATATTGCGTTCTGTGGATCTGTGGTAGGAGCTGGATCTTTTATCCTACATCAATTCTCAATGATGGTAAATATGATTCTTCTCAATTTTGGGTTGAGTGAGGATATGTATAATCCGGTGGCGGTTCTTGTGTTTGTGGGGATAGTGATTACTGGAGCTGCTTTTGGATTCTGGACTGTGAGGAGATTTGTTGTTTCAAAAGTTGATGGAGGTGTTGATGCTAGTGTTGCTCAGTTTGTGAAATGGGCGATGCGTTCTGTTGCTGCCACGTTTATTTTACAGAGCACTCTTGATACACCTTTGGCAATGGGAGCTTTAGCTTCAGTTAGCTTGCTTGGTTTTCTTGTTAGCAAAACGAAAAGCGTTGCAGTTCAAAGTCATTGGCTGGTTTCTACTGATTCTGGTGAGAGACGACGAGCTGAGTTTCTTAGCCGCCCTGGAGGTGGATTGTGGAAGAGTTTTAAGAGTGTACCTTCATCTTCTGGCTCTCCTTACCGTATGATCTCACCGCGGAGAATACCGATCAAAAAGCAGGATTACTATTCTACATACCACAAGACGCCAAACCAGAAGAAGATGTCGAAGCAAGAGTATGAAGAGTTGACACAAGAGACGACAAGGGAAGCAATGGCAGAACTTGCAGCTTCTCCAGGGTTCAGTGATTGGTTAATTGAGCATGCTGACAGAATCAAATTGCTTCCCACTGATAGCTATGATGATGAATTGGGTAGTGAATCAGATTCAACCGGAGAACAAACCTGGACTGGTTTGTTCTGGTAGAGCATAAACCTTTGAGGCAATGCAACTCTTAACTACTTGCACCACGCATACCGCTTGTCATTAACTTGGTATGAATCGAAAACGTTGTAAGGGTCTTAAAGCTTTCAAAGAGTTTAGGGGATACGTAGGAATTAGGTTTAGGTGTAGAATCAATCTTTGTATAATCACAGTTTTCCAATTTAAGCAGGTCTGATGAATTTAATTACTTAATTGTGTAGTACTGTAGTTGGTTGTTGGTAAAGAACAAGAGGCTGAGAACCAAAGCTGTATTAACCAAAGCTGTATTAAACGTCGTTCACTAAGAAATACCATCGAGGTACGTCGATTAGAGCTCTTGATTCTCATCCTGCCATTGTTTTTTAAGCACTAATACTTGAGAGGAAATGAAAAAAGAACTATAACTGAAGTAACTTTGATATCAAAATGAGATGAACTTACGAAACATTAGAAAGGTGCGGGAGCATGAACCAGAGTTTCCAGTTTTGCAGTATTTGGATTAAACGCTCCCCTGACCCATTATATTCATATCGAAGGAATTACTCAGAGGAGATGGCTGCATTGAAAAGTGCATACAACAAAACATTCCCTTAGAAATTTTGCATCTCTCACTTCATAAAAAGAAAGGAAGCCTTGACATAACGCAGAGAACAATCAGCGTAGAATCTAAAACAGCAAAAAAAGGAGCATGCTTTTAAAGTGTTTGCACAAGTCTTACTAGATAATATTCAGATAGTAAAACAGATTCGTGTAAGTAAAGATATGAGTTTCAACAGGTTATATCTTGGCCCTCTCAACTTACAGCAACAATCAAAAAGAATAAGGTCATGGTTACAATTCGTATTGCAGCTTCCTTCAAAGAAGTTATAGAAGACTATAAAAAAAGTTTGAACCAGATTGCATAAACAACAGGCATTTGGTCTAGTGGACCAGTTCGATTCTCGGAGTGCGCCATTGAATTTTTCCAAAACAATTTCCCTAAATGCTAGCTACATACCCCCATTGACTGTTTCCAAAAGATTTTTCACAGTTCTTTTTCAACTATGCATGACCATATATTTTTTATTTATCTCAGAAAGAGGAAACAGAAATAAACCCTCCCTTACGGTTTCACTCAACAGCTTACTGTTACTGCCGAGGAAGATAAGGGTATACCGCTGTTTCATATCCACTCAATAAAAAATTTTAACCAGTAAACTTCATAGAGGTAGGACCTTCACATTTTGTGCGGATTTCACAAAGAATGATCTGCATAAACAGCAAAAGAAGTATATGAAAAGACATTAACTTAACAGTTAACAACATAAAAAGAGTTAGAGAACAGGGCATTCGGTCTAATGATATGATACTTGCTTTGGGTGCGAGAGGTCTCGAATTCGATTCTCGGAATGCCCCTATGACATTTTTCATGAAAGTGTTCTGACCAAACTGAAAACGATAATGAGTTTTCAACAAGGGACCAGATCCTTACCACGTGATATCCCCTACTTTAGTCCTTGGAATTCTTTTTATGATTTTCAAGATTACGTGCTGATACTAAGTTTCGGTTTCACATCCAATGGCTTTGATCTATTCAACAAAAAACACCTCCCTTCTGCAGATTCAACCAGAAGACATGAGACAATACTTATTCTAGCTTTCTGCCAATAGATTCTCCAAAACCAAACCATAGCAATTGTGCAAGTATCACATGCAAATGTCAATGAAAAACTAAAAAAAAATGCAGGACAGGATCAAGAACTGGCCGAGTAGCAAACTGAAACCTATTAAATGATCTACAAAAAGACAAACATTTACTTCGGTCGTAAATTTCCCTTCGGTTGCAACTGCTACCTAGAGCCTGACCAGCGTTCTAAAATGAAATTGAAATTACGGGATGCAAAATTAAAATCTTCTACCTGAATTTCCTCTTAAGAAAGTGAGTATGACACTTGAACAACATGCATTTCCATAGCACTGTTCAGAAAGTAGAACTACTCTTTCAAGAAAGTGTAAGGAAACAAAGTGAATGTTCCAATTCAAATAAACCAATAACCAGGCATTTGGTCTAGCGGTATGATTCTCGCTTTGGGTGCGAGAGGTCCCGAGTTCGATTCTTGGAATGCCCCATTGTCTTTTTGTAAACAGATGTTCTAAATGCCAGCTAACATTTTATCAATATTAAATACCAGACAATTCACTTTTTGCTATTAATCCTTGAAAGTCAACTAATAGAATTAGATCTAAAACATAATTCCTTTCTTAGATTATTTAAACAAGAAACATTCTAATATCAGCTATAAACATAAAATATAGAATTATTTGAACTTACTCTAGCAGTATGTTACTAGCTTCATCAAATATAGAACCCTCAAAAGCAAAACTCAACAAGAGTAAGTTTCCTGTAATAACAGTATGAAGTGTTTATTCTCCTTTCCACATGATTAAACAACTACACAATGCTTCAATGGGACTAAATTAACAACAGGGCATTTGGTCTAGTGGTATGATTCTTGCTTTGGGTGCGAGAGGTCCCGAGTTCGATTCTCGGAATGCCCCATTGATTTTTTTTCACGGAGATGCTCTAAATTCAAGCAGAAAATTTCTTAGGAAATCAGATCTCTATTTAGTCCTAGTTCTATTGCAGATCTTGATCCAAGTAAGAACCAAATATTACCCTTCCATTTCAACAAGAGAAATTATTAAGTGCTTAATGCAGAGGAAAAGAAGAACATACCGCTCTTTCACGTCCAATAAATAAATCTTTTTAACCAATAGCCTTCACATTGGGAGGACCATCATGTTTTGTAAGCATCCAGATTCACAAAGAATGAGCTGCAGAAACAAAACAAAAAAAATCGATTAAGAGTTTACCGGAAAAGCAACCGACAAATCTCTGAATGAATAGAAAGAATGCTAATAGGAGACATTAACTGAAGAACATAATAAACACAGGGCATTTGGTCTAGTGGTATGATTCTCGCTTTGGGTGCGAGAGGTCCCGAGTTCGATTCTCGGAATGCCCCTAAGACTTTTTGTAAAACATATGATCTAAATGCCAACTAACATTTCATCAATATTAAATTACATGCAATAAACCTTCACTATTATTAAGCACTGAAAGTCAACTAACTGAACTAGATCTAAAATGTAATTTCTTTCTTAGATTATCTAAACAAGAAAATATTCCAATTTCAGATTCAAAAATAAAAAATATAGAATAGTTAGAACTTACTGCATGTTGCCAGCTTCATCAAAAGTTCAACCCTCAAAAGTGAATTTTCCTGTAAAAACAGAGTGAATCATGTATTCTCTTTTCCACAGGTTCAAACACCAATTCAAAGGTTCACTGGAAGTAAATCAACAACAGGGCATTTGGTACACAGATGACATTCAGGATTTCAACGATGTGTATTTACCTTAACTTCACCAAATATTACTGATGTTTCGTCTAGAGAATCAGTCAATAACTAATCATTAGGTATAGTGGCATGATAAACAAGATCATAATGAATTGAACTACTAGAGGTTTTTCAAACAGGTGATGTATAAAGCACTTGAAACTGTAGGATGAGGGGACTAATGGTTCTTAAGGTTTTTCGCAGAAGAAATTTGATCTAGTAATTTCATTGGAATTAGAGTTAAAAAGAGATCTCATAGAATAGATCAAGGATCTCATAAAATATTTAGTAAAAGTCAACTAAACAACGAGATCACAGTATGACAAAATAATGTAATCTTCAACATTATAACTAAATTGCCTAGCAACAGGGCATTTGGTCCAGTGGTATGATTCTCGCTTTGGGTGCGAGAGGTCCCGAGTTCGATTCTCGGAATGCCCCATTGACTTTTTTGAAGTAAATGTTCTAAAGTCTTGCTGAAATAGCAAATCTTATTTAGTCCTAAGTTTTTCATAGATTTGTTTCAACAACTGAGGACCATGTATCCTACCTTTCACTTCAGCAAGTGAATATCATAGGCAAAACCCCTATAATTCCTAATGCAAAGGAAAAGAAAACCATACCGCTGATTCACGTCCAATCAATAAATCATTTAAACAAGTAAACTTCATAGGGAGGACCATCTCGTTTTGTAAGCTGCCTACTTCACAATGAATGAGCTGCATAAACAGAAGAAGAATTTTGAGTAAGCATTCCAACAAGAAAAGCAAAGGGAAACAACAATTGTCTATCAGAAACAAGAGAATGCAGATAGAAGGCATTAACTGAAAAACATAAGAAACAGGGCATTTGGTCTAGTGGTATGATTCTCGCTTTGGGTGCGAGAGGTCCCGAGTTCGATTCTCGGAATGCCCCATTGACTTTTTCTAAGTAAATGGTCAAAATCCCAGCTGATAAATTTTTCTTTGTTGCCTGATTTTTCCAAGACAGTATTCAGCAAATTCAACATTATAATTCATCAAAATTTACAAACAATCCACCATTAGTATTAACCGCTGAAAGTCAACTAATAGAACTAGACCTAATACATAGCTTTCTCTTTGACTTTTAGAAGCCAACTCTGAAAACTGAATCACCAAAAGTAGAATAGATGAACTTACCCTAACGTATATTGCCAGCTTCATCAAAAATTTACATCAAAAGGAAAAAGTCTTCAATGTGAAATTAAAACCTTGAAACGTTCTATTTAGTCTTAAGGGCCGAACATCAATTAATTAAAGGACATTTACATAATCTCTCTTAAATAAAGAAACAGACAAATTTACTTTGATCCAGCAGCCATAAAATAGAGAACACTTACAATTGCTGTACACTGCCGGATTCTCCATGAATGACCATTAAGAAATAGGAAATGGATCGTGATACTACCTTAAGCATGATTAACCAGTGCAAATTCCTGCCTATAAAACAAGTCTACAGTGGGACTTGTTTAGATAAGTTCTTCCAAAATTCATGCATGCAGAATTGAAGCGCAAACAAACAAAACAAAACAAAACCATGCAATAACAAGAAAAGAGCTCTCAGTACGAAAAAGAATGGTGGTCCTGGGATTAACCTACAAGGCAATAAGTATACCTAATTGAATTTACCACGAAAGCACGGTGAATCTAGTCCAGAGATAACAATTTAACTACTCTGTTAATCTAAAACGCTGACTATAAACATGATTGATAAAAACTCATAAGGTTCATAAGAAAAGTTTACTTTCAAATTTGTTCAGGATACAAATATATATATAGCACAAGTTCTACAATGGGAAATGAGCGTTTGAAGGTGAATATGAGTTTTCCTCCAAAAATCCATGATTGAGGATGCTGCTTGCCTAGAATCATAACCAGCCAACTGTTCTCTGAATCACCATAGTGCATCCCGTGGGAACAACTCAGAAATGAAGCGTAAACAAAGGTTATAATATAATTATATCAAATTCAAGAGAACAGACTGACCGAGATGATGGAAACCCCTCCAGTTATCTCCTGAAAAACAGAAGATTCATGGAAATATTTCATGAGATGCACCAACAGGACATGAACTGGAGCTTCGTGCGTCTGCATATATATAAGCAAGTAGCCTAGTTCTGCATTCACTGGTACAGATCAGTTGCATGTAATGTTATTGCCTTCTTGTTAATCTTCTAGGGAAAGAAGACTAATCTAGGAAAACATCATTCGAAAAATTATGTTCATTAAGGCATATAAGTATGTTTGTCTACCATTTTAGGGTATTTAAACTTAGGACACTGCTCAATGAAAGCAGGTGGTCTTTGATAAGTCACAGATGCAGCTCTGATCAAAATCCCAGCAGTTAAACCCCATATCATATAATCCTTATCTCCTGTTCTGTAGTCAAAGTAGTGGATCAAATACTTTTCACCCAACCACTCTCTCTCTTCAGATCTTCGGTTTTCATCCTGGACAAAAAAAGGTTCAAGCAATGATGCTTTAGAATAAGAAAAAACAACTATAGCTTACGTGACTTGATAAGAAAACAATAAGAACCTTAAGGAACATTTCCAAGGGTGCATCAAAAACAGCTTCCACTTCCCCAGGATTTGGTATCGGATTGAATTTGTTTTTGTCCCTCAAGATTCCTATCACAGGAATCACTCTAAGGAGATGCTGTAAGATAATGACGCACATGTAAGAAAAATATAGATCAGAAATGGAGAATTTTGCATCTCTCACTTCACAAAAGAAAGAGAAAGCTTAACGTACGGCTAAGAACATATGCTTTAGAGTCTTAAAAACAAAAAAAAAAGGCATTATTCTGCCGTATTAACACGACTCCTAATGAAGAACATTCAGGATCAAAAACAAGATATGATTCAAAACCACTCACTTTAGCTACCAGATCTCTGCTACTATGATATAATACAGCTAAGATTGAGGTTCAAGAATGAAAGCTAAATAAAGCCTCTAGTAACTCATACTATGACCTTGACGTTCAAGCACAGGTCAGCAAGATAGTCTGTAACATTCACGTCATAGGCAATCTCAAATTCTGATCTCGCTAAGAATATATATCACCAATAAAACAAGAAGAATTGGGAGCCATTTTATGATACCTTGGAAAGAAATGGTTCAAGATAAGTGACAACATCAACAAGTGAAGGATCCAATCCAATCTCTTCCTCAGCCTCTCTGGTTGCAGTCATCCCATCATCTTTATCATCCTCCTCCGCTTTACCACCAGGCAGTGAAACTTCTCCTGCAACCAAAAAAAAAACACACCCTTTAACACTATCCTGAGCAGTTAAGTTGATAGCAACCTCCTCAAAATCAGACCAAACACACACAATCTGTTTCTCAAATCTCAAACGCATCAATCAACTCTAAAGAATCTGCATAACCGTTCTTCATCTCATTAACCAAAAATCAGGGAATTCAATCATTCCCAAGCTCAAAGACGAAACCTTTAAACATCCCATCTAATCTATAAGACCAAAAAAACGATCAGATGTTATCAGAGAACAAACCCGAGTGAGTAGACAATCTAGAAGACCTCTTAGTGAGAATAACACGCAAATCACCACCGTCTCCTTCGAAAATACAGATCAAAACAGCAGCTCTCTTGGGTTTAAACCTCTCAGGGTCTTTGGGAATCGGAGCAATAGATTCCTGAAATCCAACCTGCGAAACCACTTTCCCAGCAGTCTCCTGATTAGCCTGCGTCTCCTCGGCGTCATCGTCAAACGATGAAGAAGGCGGTGGCTTGTAACGGCGAAGCTGCTGAGCCAAAGCGGAGAGTCGAGAAGACCCATCAACGAAAGAGGAAGTCGTTGTTGTTGTCGTCACCGCAGGCTCCATGAGATTGTAGAGAAGAGTTGTGCGTGCAAATGAGGGAAGCCTACGGTGAAGCAAAAACATCAAATCCGATTTGAGGAAATTGGATTCGGTTTGTGTGTAATCATAATAAGATCCCAACAATTCAATTAATTCGAAAAAAATCAGACACCTACTCGTGACTCCACGTGTTTCTTGTCTTGTGCCCTTTTGGGCTTTTTCGTTTCAGAAAAGTTTGAAGCTTTAATTATGTGCCACTTGTGATAACAACTGTCTAAAAACCATGGAACTTTAAGTTGTAAATCAAATATGTTTTTGGTTCTAGGCCTAGGCAAAAAAATTGTACTTAAACCTTGACTAAAAATAGAAAAATATCTCAACCCAGCTGTCTAGGGTTTTTCGCCTCTCTTTAACTCTCTCTCGAAAACCTAGCAGTCCCTCTTCTCACTTCTCACATGGGCAAGTTTAGCAAGAAATCCGCCACCAAGCCTTTGAATAAAGGCAAGAGAGAGCATGAGGATGATTTGGATACCAAAGTTAATCTCAAAAAGCAGAAGAAAGACGTAATTCCTCCTTTTCAAAAGGGAAAGGCTGAGAAGAAGCCAAAGACACCATCCACTCCTGCGGGAGAATCATGTACACTCCTTGCTGAGAACCTATCTCCTGAGGTTGGAAGAGAAGCTATCAACAAATTCTTCAAAAATTCTGGTAAAGTTGTTGATGTTATATTTGCTACTACAGATGATGGTGCATTCTTGGGATTTGGCTATGTTGACTTTGCTACTTCTGAACAAGCAAAGGAGTGTCTGAAATTCAATGGTGAAACGTTTCTCGGTCAACAGATTCGTCTTTCTTGTGCTCAACAAAGCGGTGGCTATTCTGGTGGTGGTTTTGGGAAGGGTGGTCGCAGTGGAAGGGATGGTGGTCGTAGAAGAAAAAGAAAAAAACCCACAAGAACTAAAGTTGTTTCGAACAATGAGAAATAGATCTTATGATCTTCAAGCTTCTGTATAGGAAAAAGATCTTATGTTTTTTAACTTGTCCTCTTTTTGTTTCGTTTCTTTCTGGTTCCATCTAGTTTCTGACTGAACCTTAAATTTTTGTCTGAATGTTGAACTATGCTCAATCAGAGTGTACTTGGGTGTTAAAAAAAAAACCTCGAATGAATTTGACATATTTTTGTAGTTTGGGTTTCGGTTCGATTAGGATAATATTCAAAATCTGAATGAATATTCGAAGAAACCTGAAGAACCTAAGCATTTATAATATTCCTTTCCATTTACTGTTGTCGGTTCTACTTCTCATTTTCGATAATTTTTGGGTATATCTGATTTTTTCGGATGATCAATGAAATAGAGATAAGTTTTATTTTTGGATTATCGGGTTTTTGATAATTCCGGATCATTTATGAGTATTTCGGATAAAAAAAATATAAACGGACCCGTATTAAAAAAAAATCGGATATAACTGAATTTTAAATACATAATCCAAACCGAGCCAAATCCGATTCGAAAACTATAAATATCTATATGGAATTTACACCTCTAGTTCTGAAACTTTGAAAATCTGAACCGAAGCGAACGAATATTTTAACCACGTGGTCGTGGGTTCGATCCCCACAGGCGGCACCAATTGTTGAACCGTAGACTCAAAACAAAGAGAATTAGGGTTTCAAGAGATAAGATTATAGTAAATAGGTGTTTTATTGATATCGTGTAGAACAAGTAACAAGAAGGTTTTTGAGCAAAGAAGACAAAAGGTATGAAATCTAAAACTTAGGTCTTCTTAGCGATTTGTCGATGCCCCTCAATGTCTCAAGACTTCTCCTTTTATATTGAATCTATGATGGTTTGACTCGGTTTGGGCCTCGATCGGTATTTTTTTTATTTCTTTGTTCTTTCTTTTTCTAATTAGGATTGTCTTTTTTCTTAGATCGGCTCTCGTTCATTCAAGTCGGCAAAGTCTTCCTAATAGACCAAAGTCAATTTGGACTTTAGGCGAATGGATCTTGAGGCGAATGGGCTTTAGGCAGATACTATACATGTTTGGTTCCATCAAATTATGTAGTATATATTTCATTGGGAAGGGATTCGGGCCGATGAATCGATTTATGGGCTGCGGCCAAAAAAATCTTAAGAAAAGTAAAAAAGAAGTAAAGATTATTCTACTTTCGGTATAATTTGGTTCAATCTATATACTAACTACGGGAGATGTATTGGACTTAGTATTTAGAGATATTTGAGTTTAAATATCAAATCATGTGTTATTGAAACATGAATTTTAAAATATCTTTTAAAATACAGTGTTATTGGATTAATGATTTTAAATTATATACTCAAATTCACTGTTATTAAAAACATGATTAGAATTGGATTTAAAAGTTTCATGTGAGGTTTGAGGGGATTTCTTAGTTAAAAATACAAAGACCAAAATCTCATAATTTTAGGTAAGATTTTAGAGAATTTAGGGGGTGTATTGAACTGAATATTTGGAGAGATTTGAGTTTTAATGAGTTTTGAGATAATTTGGTGAAATTTTGGTGAATTAGGAATTTTGTTATTAAATTTTCTGAAATCTCACATAAAACTATGGGATTTGGGTCTTTGTATTTTTAACTAAGAAATCCCCTCAAATCTCACCTGAAACTTTTAAATCAAATCTTAATCATGTTTTCAATAACAGTGGATTTAAGGATATAATTTAAAATTATTAATCCAATAACACTGGATTTTAAAATATATTTTAAAATTCATGTTTTAATAACACATGATTTGTCATTAAAACTCAAATCTCTCCAAATACTCATTCCAATACACCCCCCCCTTAATAACAAAATTCATAATTCACCAAAATTTCACCAAATCATCTTCAAACTCATTAAAACTCAAATCTCTCCAAATATTCACTTCAATACACCCCCTATATGTGTTTTATGTAGATTGCTAATTCTACAATCTACACTGATTTTCACATATAAAATTTGTTAGCTAGCTTATCAAAGCTAAAATACGAATACAATGGAACTGGTGAACCACCCCTTACAAAAAATCAACCAAGTAATTGAAGGGTTGGCACGATTAAATAGACTTTTTCATATAAAAAACCAGACCGTTCAGATTATTCTTGTATTCTATTATATTAAGCATACTAGAACTTTTGAGAAAGTTTTGAAAGTACATATCATTGTCCTCCTGTTCCTGCCTCATAAACCTACGAATCGGTTAAAGTAGCTTAGAAATGGCGTCTACTTGTTAAATAGAATGTGAAAACATATATCTACTATTTTATGGGTTTTTTTCCCTTACGTGCCCACCCATTTTTTGTATAATAACCAAGAAAAGCAACTCCAACAGTCGTCTTTGAACCTTTAAACTCAAACCAAACATATTTATTGTTCCAAAAATTTTGTCTTTTTTTAAATTACATTATAGTAGATAACTTCTACTAGACTATTTCTTGCCGTGACTTAATTTCTTAATTTTTCTCCTTGGCGTTTTCTACGTGCAGTTGTTCAGACCACAGAAAAATATAACAAAACAACATAATAATAATCGAATCAGACAAAATTAAAATTTAGAGTTGTAGAACAAAAAAATAATGGGAGAAAAAGAAGAGAAGAAAGAGAAAGGCGAGGAAATCATCACGGCCGTTTACAAGGTTCACCTTCACTGCCGGAAATGCGCATGCGACATCAAAAAGCCTCTCCTTCGATTCCAAGGTTAGGTCTCATTGTGTAATTAATGATGTCCCAAAGTTTACAAGTCGTTCTAAAAATAGAAAGCAGTTCCACTATTCAGAGAAGAGATGAGTCTTTACTCTCTCTTATGAGGTCTCAAATTTGAGCCTCGGATGTGGAGTATTGAGTTACTTACATTAGCTTTCTCCTGCAAGTCCTAGAGATTTTTTTTCGTTTACTCGGGTTTTAACTTTGCTACCGGAGTCCAAACTCTTCTAGAGCTTGTTTGCATGGCGGTTTTAAGTTAAAGTGGTCAAAAAAAAAAAAAAAAAAGTTAAAGTGGTCGAGAAATTTTACCGAGAGGCAAACTACGTCTACGTCGTAACAGAGCTTAGTCGAACTCTATAGTCGATCTCAAGTTATCAAGTATCAACCAAAAACATGAAAGTCTCTATTTTAAAAGTTAAGTTACATAAATATCATTTTTGAAAAAGTTAATTACATAAATAACACTTTGTCCAAAGTTATTGTGAAAATAGGACTTCTTGTAATTGTTGTAAGGCCCTTGGGCATTTTTGCAAATAATTTTTTTTATAATACTGTTTTAGGGTTTAGGTTTTTTTAATAGTAAAAAAATAACTAATTACCATATTAAGTTTTTAGAAGTACCAATTTCACATTACTCTTATGAAAAAAACAAATTAAAAAAATTATATTTCAAATATATCATTTTTTTGTTGTTGTCCTTGAGACTTATTGTTGATTTATTCACAAGCGATGTGTTACACTAGCATTTGGAGGATTGATAGTGATGTTGTAACATTTTGATTAATGAATAATATAATAATGTTGTAGGGGTTCATAGTGTGGATGTTGATGTGGAGAAGAATGAGATAAAAGTAAAAGGGAAAATAGAAGTCGTGAAGATTCACAAGCAAATAGAGAAATGGAGCAAGAAAAAAGTGGAGCTTATCTCTCCCAAACCCTCCGAGGTCAAGAAAACCACCACTACAACAACAACTACTTCTGTAGTCGTAGCGAAGAAAACCACCGAGGTCAAAAAGGTAATTTTGCTTAGTTCCATAGTCGTATATCATATACTACAACAACTATTTTCTGTGTGAATTAATGTTGTGAGAGTTTTCTTTTAATTATCCATAGGATGTTATTCGAACGACAGTACTAAAGGTACACATTCATTGCGCACAGTGTGGCAAAGATCTTCAGAACAAACTCTTGAGGAACAAAGGTAAGATCGGGATCGATAGAATTCTTGAAAATATCAAGTGATGGGGAAACATAGAAATAAACTTCAAAATGTTAAAGATCACATTTTAGTTTTGTATATTGGTTCATCAGTCTAGTGGTCCGATTCTAACTTTATTATTTTTGGCAGCTATTCACATTGTGAAAACCGATAGAAAAGCTCAAACCCTAACGGTACAAGGGACGATAGAATCCGCAAAACTTTTAACCTATATAAAGAAGAAAGTTCACAAACATGCAGAGATTATAAGCTCAAAGACCGAAGAGGAGAAGAAGAAGGAAGAAGAGGAGAAGAAGAATAAGGAAGAAGAAAAGAAGAAAGAAGACGAAAAGAAAAAGAAAGAAGATGAGAAGAAGAAGAAGGAAGAAGTAAAAGTAGAAGTGACCAAAACGATTACTCAAGTTGTAGAGTTCAAAGAGAAAGTAAAAGTTGAAGGCCAAAAAGATAAAGATGGGAACATACCTTACTTCGTCCACTATGTCTATGCTCCACAGTTGTTCAGTGATGAAAACCCTAATGCTTGTTGCATTGTTTAGTTACAGAGTTAAATGTTTTTAATGTTGTTCTATAATATAACCATCATATGATCTATAACTAAACCAATGATAATGATGTGATATTGTATTAGAAAATAACCATTTATAGAAACGATCGATAGTATAATGTTTGGTCTTGGATGATGGCACATCGACGTAAATTAAAAGCTGTGTTGTTTTATTAGAAACATAAATTATTTGAAACCGTTCATCAAAATAAAAAAAAATAAAAAAAATTTACTTGATTTCATTCTGCGTAACAATATGAACAGTATAGAATTAATGTATATTGCTACAAATATAATTTTATTTTAGTTTATAACATGCTAAATTTTAGAAACCGTGGAAGCACCCTTGGCCCATTGGTTAAAGATTTTTAAAATGTTTCTACACCAGATTCGGGGTTCGAACCTCAGATAACGCTGTTTATTGCAGATTAAAGGATGCAAATCTTTTCAGGAGTTCCAGAATATTACATATAGATTTGTTCGTCGTGGTCTCGTGTGTTGCGGAGAGAGTATGTCCATCATAGGAATGTCGTACCTGCATAACCATTCGTCATAGATCCGAATGTTGCAGAGAGAGTATGTCCATCATGGAGATGTCGTACATGCACAACCATATGTTAAGGAGAATTTTCATCTTGGAATCGTCATTTGAAGAAGTTGTTCATCATAATCGCATCCACGGTAAGATTGTCGAATAATCATCATATTAGAATTAGATCAGATATCTCCAATAATAATGATGTAATAGACGGAAAAAAAAAAAAAAAAAGACCGCAATAAATAGAAGTTATTAGTATCCATTTACATGTGTTCAGGAACTAGAAAATGATATATCACATATCCACTTTTTGTGTCTACATATTAGTGATTACTCCCTCTGTTTCAATATCTAAAATAATTTAAAATTTTTATTTTTGTTTCAGTTTATCTCATTTTCTCACATTTCAATGTAAAAATGCTAATGTATTTAGATTTTATGACTATTTATATTTTATAATTTTCATAATTGTTTTACTATTTCGGAGCATTATTAGACATTATTTAATTTAGATTATGCACACATAATAAAAATATATTTTAATATACTCTTGCTTTATAATTAATTATCACGTGTTTTATTTGTATTATTTCTAATGAATATGGGTAAAAGTATGAAATATTACATAAATTTTACATTCAAAATACAAAATATATACGTTTGTGAAAATATATTTCTTCAAAAACATACATTATTGAAAAAAAACAAAGGGAGTATTAGTTTTGTCAACTGTCGGAAAGAACGCGATAAAACTAATATCCTCTAAAGTTCTTTTCTATATTCACCTATATTATATTATGTTAATTAACAACTTCGAATTTTTCGGTTTATAGCATTTCGAATTTTGGATATTCTCAAATTTAGAAAATATAAACACTTAATATAGATCAGATCTTTTTAAAAAAAAAAACATGAAGTTTTATAGCTACTGCATGCATTGGTAAGGAAGATTTTCTAGCTACCGGTTTCGATTTTGATTAGTAGTTTGAATAATAAGACTTGAAATTGGAAAGGAAGACAAAGAAATTGGAATGGAATGTATACGAGCACAAATAGATTTACACAAAACAAGGTATACAAAAAAGAAACATATATTTTATGCATTTAAAGAAACAACAAATTTTGAACAATTAACTAATGTGGATCAATCATTTTCGAGTTTGCATTTTTCAAGAGCTGGAACGAATCCATTACATAAATATGGGATTTTTGTCTGATTATCCCATATGTAACAGTAAATGCGGTATCTTTTCTTATTTATCTTCTCTATTTTAAAAAAGATCTGTGTCTTATATTCTTGCTCTTACTTGGTAGATAGATATCTTAAGACCGAAATTAAATACTGGCTACATTTAATCCTCAAGCTCCCCAGTAAGATATATATTTTTTTGTAATTTTGATGAACGAATTAATTACTTATGACAAACAAATAACAAATTAACAAGTTAGAAGATTTGTTTCTTTCTTTCTCCTCATTTGTTATCACATGAAATTTTTTTATAGTATGTCAATTGCCCATATTAGGTTTTTTTCTTTATGTACGAATTTAACATTACTCTGTTTGCCCAATAAAATATTGGATTAAAAAAATTGTTACAGCAGCTGCTGCTCGTTACAATCTGGTAACAAATATAGTAACTATTTTCTATATGACTTATGAAATAACAAGTTGCATGAAAAATTACTCCCAAATAAAATTTTAATAGATTTAATCATTCTAACCGAAATAAAGAGTAAAAGACAAGAAACTTATGGAAACTATCTCAAGTGGACTTCAAATACAAATAGAAGATATTAGAGTATGTATAGTGGTTTAGTTTTATTAGTTGGTTTAGACCGGTTAAGTTAGTATATCATACATGTATATAATATTTAATCATGTAGATCGTAAGGATAATGTGAAAATATTTTTAACAAACTTTTCTCTTCATCATCTTCTTCCTCTCGATTTGTAATATGGTATCAGAGCCATCAAGCTCATTTTCTTCTTGATTCGGTTATATCTACTTCGTTTTCACCATTTATGAGCTCAATCTTCGCTTATTCAAGCTCGATCTGAACTAAAATAGTGTCTATCGCGAAAAATCCTCGCCGATCAACTCGATCTAAGGCTACGACAAGCTCAGTCGTAATCAAACCTCGGAAATCAACTCGATCTACTGCTGAGATCGATTCTCCATCAGATTTGCCTTCGAATTCTCCTCCAGGTGTTAAATCTCAAGTTTCTGGAGCTTCGCGAGGTGATTTATCAATGGAATCGGAAGATCCGACTCAATCTCCATTTTTCTTACACAGCGCTGATCATCCAGGTTCAAATATCATCTCTCATCGCTTAGATGAAACAAATTATGGTGATTGGAGTGTAGCTATACGTATTTCTTTAGACGCTAAGAATAAGCTTGGATTCATAGATGGAACAATAATTCGTCCTTTAGAAACGGATAGGAACTTTCGTCTATGGTCTAGGTGTAACAGCATGGTGAAATCTTGGTTGCTAAACTCTGTTTCTCCTCAGATTTATCGCAGTATATTGCGTATCAATGATGCTGCAGATATTTGGCGTGATCTTTTTAGTCGATTTCATATGACTAATCTTCCACGCACATATAATTTGACTCAAGAGATTCAGGATCTTCGCCAAGGATCCATGTCTTTATCTGAATATTACACTCGTTTGAAGACTCTGTGGGATCAGCTGGATATTGCAGAGGAAATTGATGATCCTTGCACTTGTGGAAAAGCTACTCGTTTGCAACAAAAGGCAGAGAGAGCTAAGATAGTGAAATTTCTTGCTGGATTGAATGAGTCATATGCAATTGTTAGAAGACAAATCATTGCTAAGAAGGCTCTTCCTAGTTTGGCAGAAGTTTACAATATTCTGGATCAAGACAATAGTCAGAGAGGATTCTCGAATGTTGTTGCTCCTTCTGCTGCTTTCCAAGTTTCAGAAATACATGCTTCTCCCATAGCTCATCTTAAAGTCATGTATGTTCAAAATGGACCAAATAAAGGTCGTCCGATTTGTTCTTTCTGCAACCGAGTAGGTCATATAGCAGAGAGATGTTACAAGAAACATAGTTTCCCTCCCGGATTTACTCCCAAAGGAAAGTCTTCTGATAAAGTTCCAAAACCCCAACCTATTGCTGCTCAAGTTACTTTGTCTCCAGTCATTGATAAATCTCCAAGCTCTCTTGATAGTCTGATTGGTAATCTATCTAAGGATCAGTTACAGAATTTTATTGCTGCATTCACTTCTCAGCTTCAGAATCAGTCTATTTCTAATCCAATTGAAGCAAGTTCATCACAGTCAGCCTTTAATCATTCTGGTATCTCATTTTCTCCTTCCACATATTGCTTTGTTGGAATATTGACAGTATCACAACATACTCTGTCCAATGATACATGGGTGGTGGACTCTGGTGCTACACATCATGTATCTCATGATAAGAATCTCTTTCTTTCATTGGATACTTCTGTTGTAAGCTATGTAAATCTTCCAACTGGCCCAAATGTAAAGATTAGTGGAGTAGGGATGATTCAAATGAATAATGACATACTTCTCAAGAATGTCTTGTTTATTCCTGAATTCAGACTAAATCTGCTCAGTATCAGTTCTTTGACAACTGACCTTGGTTCCAGGGTGATTTTTAATCCTTCTTGTTGTCAAATACAGGATCCTATCAAGGGGTTGATGATTGGACAAGGTAGACGCATTGGAAATCTCTATGTGCTGGACACACAATCTCCATCAGTTTCAGTAAATGCAGTGGTGGATGTTAGTATGTGGCACAAGAGACTGGGGCATCCTTCTTACTCCAGATTGGATGTTATCTCTGAAGTATTAGGAACTGCTAGACATAAGAATAAGAAGACTACTTATTGTCATGTTTGTCATTTAGCCAAACAGAAGAAGCTGTCATTTACCTCTGAAAATAACATTTGTAATTTAACTTTTGAGTTGTTACACATCGATGTTTGGGGACCCTTTTCAGTGGAAACAGTGGATGGTTTTAAATATTTTTTGACAATAGTTGATGATCACTCCAGAGCAACATGGGTTTATTTACTCAAGACTAAGAATGAAGTAATAACTGTGTTTCCTGCTTTCATCAAACAAGTCGAGAATCAGTACAATGTTAAAGTAAAAGCTGTAAGATCAGACAATGCTAAGGAACTGAGCTTTACAGATTTTTACAAGGAAAAGGGGATTGTTTCATATCACTCATGTCCGGAAACACCAGAGCAGAACTCAGTGGTAGAGAGAAAGCATCAACACATTCTCAATGTGACTAGGGCTTTAATGTTTTAGTCGAATATGCCTTTGTCGTATTGGGGAGATTGCATATTAACGGCTGTATTTCTTATCAACAGAACACCATCTCAATTGTTATCTAATAAAACACCTTATGAGCTGCTTACAGGTAAGAAACCGGACTATACTCAGATAAGAACATTTGGTTGTCTCTGCTATGGATCGACATCTCCTAAACAGAGACACAAATTTCAAGCTAGATCAAGAGCATGTGTTTTCTTGGGATATCCGGCTAGATTTAAAGGGTATAAGTTGTTGGATTTGGAGAGTAATATGGTTTCCATATCGAGGAATGTTCAGTTTCATGAAGATCTGTTTCCTTTGGCATCAGATAAGAAGAAAAATAATGATGACACTGCAGCTATCTTCACACCAAAGGATTCTTTGTCATCAGGTACAATCATTCCTTCTTCTCTTCCATCACCACAAATTTCTCCATCAACACAAATTTCTACTCATAGAGCTAAGAAACCTCCTGCTCGTTTAAATGATTATCATTGTTATTCTTTAAACAATGATATCACTCATCCCATTTCATCTTCTCTTTCATATTCAAAACTCTCACCATCACATATGTTATACATTAACAACATCACAAAAATTCAAATCCCTCAATCATATACTGAGGCAAAGAATTCCAAAGAATGGTGTGGAGCAATTGATAAGGAAATTGGTGCTATGGAGACTACTAATACTTGGGAGATTACAAGTTTACCATCTGGAAAAAGGGCAGTAGGTTGCAAATGGGTATTTACAGTGAAATTTCATGCTGATGGTAGTCTTGAGAGATACAAAGCAAGGTTGGTTGCAAAAGGCTACACACAGAAAGAAGGCTTGGATTATACTGAAACTTTTTCTCCGGTTGCAAAGATGGCAACTGTAAAATTGTTGTTGAAAGTTTCAGCTTCTAAGCAATGGTTTCTTACTCAGCTTGATATTTCTAACGCGTTTTTGAATGGAGATTTGGAGGAAGATATATATATATATATGAAGTTACCAGAAGGATATGCTGACATTAAGAGGGACATTCTGCCTAAAAATGCTGTGTGTCGTCTCAAGAAGTCAATCTATGGCCTCAAACAAGCTTCTCGACAATGGTTCATCAAATTTTCAGAATCATTAATGCAGTTAGGCTTCATTAAAGGTCATGGTGATCACACATTATTTGTTCGCAGCTATGGAAATGATTTTGTCGCAGTGTTAGTGTATGTTGATGACATTGTGATAGCCAGCACTACAGCAATGGCAGGTACTCAGTTGACAGAGGCATTGAAACAGAGTTTCAGGTTAAGAGAACTTGGTCCTCTAAAGTATTTTTTGGGTTTAGAAGTTGCTCGTACTTCTAAAGGTATTTCCTTATGTCAGAGAAAATATGCTTTAGAGTTACTTACTTCTACTGGTATGCTGGCTTGCAAACCTTCTTCTATACCTATGATACCCAATCTGCGGTTATCTAAACGTGATGGAGAATTATTAGAGGATAGGGAGATGTATAGAAGTCTTGTTGGCAGATTAATGTACTTAACTATAACACGACCAGATATTACATTTGCGGTGAATAAGCTGTGTCAGTTCTCTTCCGCGCCTCGCACAGCTCATCTTGCTGCAGTATATAAGGTGTTACAGTACATTAAAGGCACAGTGGGACAAGGTTTATTCTATTCGGCAGATCCTGATCTCACTTTGAAAGGCTTTGCTGATGCAGACTGGGGTTCTTGTCCAGATAGTCGACGGTCAACGACTGGGTTTACAATGTTCCTAGGATCATCTCTCATCTCTTGGCGATCTAAGAAACAACCAACAATCTCACGATCTTCTGCAGAAGCAGAGTATAGAGCTTTAGCTTTGGCGTCTTGTGAAATGGCATGGTTATCTACTCTGCTCTCAGATTTACAGATTCGAATACCAGTTCCAATCCTGTTTTCTGATAGTACTGCAGCGATCTATATAGCCACAAATCCTGTCTTCCATGAACGTACAAAACATATAGAAATCGATTGTCATACGGTTCGGGAAAAGTTGGATAAAGGTCTTATGAAGATGCTCCATGTTAAGACTGAAGATCAAGTGGCTGATATACTAACAAAAGCTCTGTTCCCTCATCAATTTGATCATTTAAAATCCAAGATGTGTCTTCATAACATATTCGGCTCATCTTGAGGGGGACTATTAGAGTATGTATAGTGGTTTAGTTTTATTAGTTGGTTTAGACCGGTTAAGTTAGTATACCATACATGTATATAATACTTAATCATGTAGATCGTAAGGATAATGTGAAAATATTTTTAACAAACTTTTCTCTTCATCATCTTCTTCCTCTCGATTTGTAATAGAAGACCATACAAATATAACTATATATTGAGGAAATCCCCAAATTTATTACATAAACGATTTCTTATGATCGTCAGCTTATGGAAAATATAAATATATATCAAGGAAATCCTCAAATTTTTAATTTATAAAATATTAAAACCGGTCTCTCATCATATGCTCCTCGAATTAGAATATAATAAATACACATTTGCCCATAATCGAGTCTAGGGTTATGTCTAAAACATCTATTCATTCATTTGGAATATTGACATTTATAAAAAGCATATGAAGATGAATTTTTAAATTTTATATAAATTGTGGGGACTTATCAAATAATTCTTGAAACAAATTAAAAAAAAAAACAATTTTTAATTTCCTCGAATGGACACAACAACATTGAAGAAAGCAAACAACTAAATCCGAGAGAAAATCACGGAAATAAATGTGGATTCTCCAGGTGGTTGTTTCATATCATGAACAAGAATATGAAAGAGAGATCTTAAGAAAGCTAAAAACATGGAGTTTGAAAATTCCTTAAATCTCCAGAACTTTTCTCACTTCGCAAGAACCGCCGATTTCGTCTCAGATTTACTTCCCTTCAATCTCTCCTATTTTTTAATGCTTTTTATTTCTTTCTACTTTTGCCACAAATTTTTCTTCACCAATTTTTGTTTCTTATATTATAAATTAAACTGTTCTCAATCATTTCTCTGTGTATAATAATCATCACAAACTAAAACCGAGAAATAAAAACACAGCAAAAATGATGTGTAGTAAGTCAAGTAGTGAAAGCTATGGAAACAGAGGAGATGATGATTACCCTGGCTTGTGTCCCAAGAAACAGAAACCTAATAATGGAGGAAGAAGAAAAGTCCCAAGAAGAGGACCTGGTGTTGCCGAACTTGAGAAGATCCGTCTTGAAGAACAACACATCTCTACCACCTCACCACTTCCTCTTCCTCTTCCTCTTCCTCCTCCTCCACCGCTGCCGGAGAAATCTCATACCACCACTGACAGAACCGGTCCGGTTTACCCATTCTCGTCTTATTTCCCAACTGGATCTTTCCCTAATGATTTGATTCCTCCGGCTCCAGTTTTTCAAAGGAAGCATCATGATTCTTCTCTTCACTATCTCCCACCGGTAAAATAGTAACAACAAAAAAACCTAATTTTAAAATCAACATTTTTGTGAAACGTTTTTTTTTGTTTATTGTGTGTGTTTACAGATGAATCTACCGAATCAAGGATCTGGAGGATTTTATCAGTTTATAGAGCCCCCTTCAAACCAAACATCTTACCTTGACAATGAAGAAAAGGCAAAAAAAAAATAGTTTAATCCTTAAAAACAAAATCAATTTTGAGTTTAATTCTTAATAATCTATTTTGATGATTCTTTGAACAGATCATGTCTGCGAAAAGGCCATGGCAATTTATGTCAGAAACCACTAAATGTAGTGTTGGACCGACCATTACCATCTCAAGGTCTGTTTTTAGGTTTTATCAGTTTTCTTGAGTTTTCAAGTTTCTTTATTCACTTGTTTTTGGAATTGTGTTTCAGGGATGGTAGTAAACAAATCAGATCACTAGACCTAAGGTTGAAAAATCATATTCAAGAATCAGGAACCACTATTAGAAATCCAATCAACATTGATTCTCCTTCTCTAGTCACTCCTCCTACACCGATTCTCGCAAATTCTTCGCTCGATTTCCCGCGATTTTTACAGGTAATGGCAGTTTCTTTATGTGTCTATCAGTTTGATTGATTATTTTCATCCTTACTTTTTTTTGTTACTATGAACAGAAAGAAGAGTTTGATCATGAAATCATGCAACGAAGGAGCGGTGCTAATCTTTCCCTCAACAGAAAACCATTTTACAGCTTCTTGCCCTCGAATGAGCAGAGTATCCGCGATCAAGATCTATCTTTTAGCTTGACATCCGAGAGACATGACACATCCCCTGATCACGGCATTGATCTTCGCCTTAAGTTATAATAAAAAAAATTCTAAGCAAATTTTCAAAACTTTGAATCTTTATGTCATGAGTTTGTAGTTTTCGGATAGATATATAAAAAAGATCTGCCAAAGACTTGGATTCTTTTTTTTCTCTTTATTGAAAGAAACATACTTAAGTACTTAACCATGGCTACTTCACTTTCAAGACTAATAATCTAAACTCAAAAGACTATCTCCAAAGACTCTATAAGTGAGACATATTTCTTCAAAGAATCAAAACTTTATTATAAAATGTTTTACACCAATTATAATCTTAAAGTAGCACATGAACAAGTATTGAAACTTTTTTTAAGAAATTGAGAAGGTTCATTTTCATTCCCTTTCTTATATAGACTTGAGAAATGGAGACAAATAAGGAGAAGAGAAATAAAGTAGAGAGCAATTGCCAAGACACATATCCATAACGGATAAGTCGATCTCACATAGGCCGGTACACCTATTATGAGGCCAACGATCACACTTATGAGAACTTCTGTTGAGTAATCCCAAGTCAATCCTCTTGTGTACACAATCGCCAATATTATTGAAATTCCTAGGAGATTGTTCATTGTAACATCCCTGTAAATCTACAAAAAAAAAAAACCATAATTTTTTTTTAGTTTTGAGTATCGAAAGTTCCATACCGAGTGCTAAACCCGGTACCAACACCGAGTTAATAGAGTTTCAATAAAACTAACCTCAGAGAATGTATCAGATGTGATTCTTGCTTTGTCTTTCTTGCGACAGAAGTGAGCAGACAAAGCATTCTTTAGGTTTCTTGCCAAAGGGATCACTACAAAGACAATATAAAAAGAAGGAATTCCAGCTGATACCGATAAAAGCTCGATGTTCATCATGAATGGTATTGCAAGAAATATGAAAATTAGAATCCCTAAAGTGACTTCAATGCAAGCTTTCAAGGTTCTTCTCTTTGAGAGCAACTTAACAATAAGTCTTTCCTTTGGTTGTTCTATCTTCAAAACTCCATCTTTCTCCTACAATAATATTAACACTTTTCAGATTTCTTAATCTGATAAAATAGTAAATGGACATATTTTTATGCACTTACAGCTCGGTTCTCTCTTTCAGATTCGGTGTTATCGAAACTGAATTTGTACCAGGTAAGCCATTTTGCGATACCTTTCCTGAATTCATTCTCATCTATCTCGCCATTTCTATCACTATCGAAATCAGCAAGCAATGTAGTGGCAAATTCATGAATGTCACACTTTATTCTCCCTAACATCCCAAACTCTAACGTCAGATCTTTCAACTCTGAAACTTGGATCTTTCCGTCTTTGTTTACATCAAATTTTTGAAACAAACTGTATGATAATAACAGAACACAATCAGATTATTGCTATAAAAATTGGATTCAAAAGAAAAAATGGATATAAATTACCTTTTCAAGCTCTCTTGACTTAGTTGTCCATCTCTTATAAGGCTTTGAGGTGAAAATTTTTGTAAATGTTTATGAACTTCTGACATGAGCTCAAACCTCGCGTGATCTAAGCTCTTTTCTTGGTCTGCTCTATCAAAATACTGAGTTTTGACAAATAAAAACCAAAGATTAGGCACAAAAAAACATATGAATCTTGAAGATTTACTTATTTTTTCGAGGTGACTCATACCGACAAAACAAAGTAGACAACAGTTGCAGAACCAGAGATTATGAATGTGATTAAAACAATAATGTCATTCCAAGATTTTGAATCAAATATCTCTGAAAATGTGACCATGGCGAAAGGCAACAAAGTCAAGAGCATAATCCCTGCCGCTTTCTTGTTCTTAGGATCTGCTTCTATGCTAGCTTCTGCATAGAAACCACCAAGATTTGCGCAAAATATATTCTTGAAAGAATCAGAAATCTGTAAGAGATTTAAACATACGAGCTTATGTTCTTTAATAGAGTGGTCCTGAATATTTTTCGTCTTGGACTCACTATGTCCTGTATCAAATTATAAAGAGGCCATTTTTATTTTGCACCCTTTTGAAATTTTTTTTTCAAATGGGTTCCCTGGACTTCTCCTTTTCTTATGGACTGATCTGATCTCAAACCAGTTAAGCCAAAGATAACACAAGCTCCCCATTGCATTGTCAAAGCAAAGACAGTGTATCCCACAGTAACTCCAACGTTATTAACTACCATCGAGTTTGCCATTTCACGGCTTGCCACTAGTCCTGTCGCTGAGATCATCTCATCATAAGCTTGTTAAGATCATTCATTGAAGTCAAAAGTATCAAAAGAAGAGAATGACTAATTCTTACAGAGAATAAGGGCAATTCTTGGGAACATAATAAGGAGAGGGAAGATGATTCCGCCATAGAAACCAACCTCGAAGATGACAAAGAGTTTGGACCTTCCTTCAGACAAGAAATATTCACCGATTATCAATAAACAACCAAAGCATAAAACTTGAAAGACATATCCTCCAACATTGTCTGCACATGGCAGAAACCCGTAGACATGAACACAAGCATTCTTGGAAATGCGATTTAGCGGATCAAGACTGAGAGATTCGTTGCTGGATCCGTCTTTAACTCCATCAGAGATAAAGATCGATTTCTCCTCAGAAAAAGAACTTAAAACACGACAGCTCACAGCAGAGATTAAAGCTATTAGAGAAAGAAAAGACAGAAACAGAACAAGACGTGCCATGGAAGTTAACTTGAAACAAAGCTTTTAGTGAGCAGTTTGGTCCGGATTCGTCTGTTTTACGCGCATATATATATACACACAGACGGAAACTAAGCAATGAACGTGATATTTCGAGAGGTTTTTACATAATAGAATAAAGAAAGACTCTTTAAGGTTGATTAAATTGATGCAGCTGAGGTTGGTATTAAAAAAACTTCGACTTAAACAATAATTAAGTCTGATTTTAAAGAACGTGAATGACACTTCTCTAACAATGGTTAGCGTATGATGATTATATAGATTTACTAATGACTATTGACTTTTAAGATCGGTTGAATCAACAATCTTCATTATACAACCTTAAAAGTCAATTTACAAACCAATGCAAATTTTGGAGTACCAGAGTTGTGGAACTAGACATGTCAATCGGGTCCACCCGATAAAAGCCCTGCTCATTTTGAATTTGTAATCATGATTTAGATGCCATTATAAAACAATTTCATATCTTGATATTCAAGTCAGTTCAAAGGGTTTCTACCGAAGCATTGATAAGTGGTTCATCGACTTCGCCGTAATCAGTAGATGGGTTAGGATCTAGTTGTCTTCGGCCTGGATCTCGTTTTACTGGTTTGGATTCCTAAGGAACATTTTCGTTTGTGAGATAGTCTTATTCCGCTACAGGAGGAACTACTTTCCGTTGCCGGGGGATTTTCTTGTCCTTTTCGGTTAGCCACTATGAAGGTTCTCAAGTTTTTAAGAAGTTTGATTGGCGATTTGGTGTGTGCTAAAACTCAGATTTATCTTCGTTTCTATTGTTTCAGTTTTTGGGTCTGTTTCCGTTTGGTTTTACGATCTGTCATGTTAAGTTGGTGAAATGTTTGGCTTCTTTCAATATGGCTTAGACTCCGGAAACGTGTTTTGTTTTCCGGTTTAGCTTTTCCACGATTACTCTGTTAATCGCTGGTTTTGTATCCTTTCCAAGTTTATTAAAGTCTTTCGGAGGAAAAAAAAAGGGAATGAAATTTGATCATTCACCACCAAGATTTAAAATTGTTTTAATGCATTCTTTAGTATTTTGAAAAACCAATTTATAGATTTTTCTGTTATATTTTTTGTTTGAATTATATACGTTAACATTTTGTAGACATTCATTTTCATATTTATGTACAAATTTTATTGGTAATGGTGATTTAAATAAACGTTGACGGAAAAAAAAATGTAAATAGTATTGTTACTTTGTTCATGAAACATAAATTCATTTAACCAAATTTTTCTTGTCTTCGAGAAATACACTCATATTTTTGTTAAGTAGAACAAGGACCATATCACAGTTACTTACGTAGAAAGAAAACAGTACTGTATCGATGTTCAAAGGTTTTGTTTTCTCTGTACATTTTTCCTTAACACAATGTGAAGCTAGTAAACATTAAATTCATTAAAGACAATTATTAAATGGATATGATGCAAAGCAAAAACCAGTGAAAGAAAAGAGAATTTTACTCTCAATCTCAGGAGTATCGGTGAGCGATGACGATAAAATAGAAACCAAAGGCTACTTCAATTTCAAGACTAATAATCGAAAGCCCCTATAAGTGAGAGTGAGACATTCTTAACTTCACAAAAGACGAAAACTTTGTTTTAAAATGCTTTATACCAATTACAATCATAAAAGTAGCACATGAACAAGTATTGAAACTTGTAAGAGATTGGGAAGGTCCATTTTCATTTAATTTCTTATCTATAGACTTGAGAAATGGAGATAGATAAGGAGAAGAGAAATAAAGTAGAGAGCAATTGCCAAGACACATATCCATAACGGATAAGTCGATCTCACATAGGCCGGTACACCTATTATGAGGCCAACGATCACAATTATGAAAACTTCTGTTGAGTAATCCCATGTCAATCCTCTTGTGTACACAATCGCCAATATAATTGAAATTCCAAGCAAATTGTTCATTGTAATATCCCTATAAATCTACAAAAAAAAAAAAACATAAAGTTATTTAGTTTTGAGTATCGATACCGAATTAATGGAGTTCCAATAAAACTAACCTCAGAGAATGTATCAGATGTAATTCTTGCTTTGTCTATCTTGCGACAGAAGTGAGCAGACAAAGCATTCTTTAGGTTTCTTGCCAAAGGAATCGCTGCAAAGACAATATAGAAAGAAGGAACTCCAGCTGATATCGACAACAGTTCGATGTTCATCATGAATGGCCTTGCAAGAAATAAGACACTTAGAATCCCTATAGTGACTTCAATGCAAGCTTTCATGGTTCTCTTTGAGAGCAACTTAACAATAAGTTTTTCCTTTGGTTTTTCTATCTTCAAAACTCCATCTCCCTCCTACAATTAATTAACACTTTTTCAGATTTATTAATCTGATCAAATAGTAACTAGACAGATTGTTATGCACTTACAGCTCGGTTCTCTCTTTGAGACTCGGTGTTATCGAAGCTGAATTTGTACCGTGTAAGCCATTTTGCCATACCGTTCTTGAATTCTGTCTCATCTATCTCACCATTTCCATCACTGTCGAAATCAGAAAACAATGTAGTGGCAAATTCATGAATGTCACACTTTATCCTCCCTAGCATTCCAAACTCTACCGTCAGATCTTCCAACTCTGAAACTTGAATCTTCCCGTCTTTGTTTACATCGATTTTTTCAAACAAACTGTATGCATAATAACCAGTAAGTATACAGAAACAGAAAAAAAAATAAAAAAAATTCAGATTATTGCTTAAAAGTGAATTTTAAACCTTTTCAAGTTCTCTTCACTTAGTTGTCCATCTCTTATAAGGCTTTGAGGAGAAAACATCTGTAAATGCTTATGAACTTCTGACATGAGCTCAAACCTCGCGTGATCTAAGCTCTTTTCTTGGTCTGCTCTATCAAAAAACTGCGAGTTTTGACAAATAAAGACTAAAGATTAGGCACACACTTATGAATCTTGAAAGCCTTTACTTCATTCTTTTCGAGGTGGCTCATACCGAATAAACAAAGTAGACAACAGTTGCAGAGCCAGAGATTATGAGTGTGATCAAAACAATAATGTCATCCCAAGATTTTGAATCAAATATCTCTGAAAATGTGACCATGACGAAAGGCAACAAAGTCAGAAGCATAATCCCTGCCGCTTTCTTGTTCTTAGGATCTGCTTCTATGCTAGCTTCTACACATATATAGAAACCGCAAAGACAAACATATTAGACTCGCGCAAAAGATTCTCGAAAGAATAAAAAATCTGTAAAGAGATTTCAACATACCAGCAACGTTCTTCAATAGATTGGTCCTGAAAATTCTTCGTCTTGGACTCGCTATGCCCTGTGTCAAATTATAAAAGTCATTTCATGATTCTATACACTCAAAGAAGAAGAGGAAGAAGGTCTTACATAAGTGATTCTCTGGACTTCTTCGTTTCTTACGGCCTGATCTGGTCTCAAACCAGTCAAGCCAAAGATAACACAAGCTCCCCATTGCATTGTCAAAGCAAAGACAGTGTATCCCACAGTAACTCCAACGTTATTAACTACCATCGAGTTTGCCATTTCACGGCTTCCCACTAGTCCTGTCGCTGAGATCATCTCATCATAAGCTTGTTAAGATCATTCATTGAAGTCAAAAGTATCAAAAGAAGAGAATGACTAATTCTTACAGAGAATAAGGGCAATTCTTGGGAACATAATAAGGAGAGGGAAGATGATTCCGCCATAGAAACCAACCTCGAAGATGACAAAGAGTTTGGACCTTCCTTCAGACAAGAAATATTCACCGATTATCAATAAACAACCAAAGCATAAAACTTGAAAGACATATCCTCCAACATTGTCTGCACATGGCAGAAACCCGTAGACATGAACACAAGCATTCTTGGAAATGCGATTTAGCGGATCAAGACTGAGAGATTCGTTGCTGGATCCGTCTTTAACTCCATCAGAGATAAAGATCGATTTCTCCTCAGACAAAGAACTTAAAACACGACAGCTCACAGCAGAGATTAAAGCTATTAGAGAAAGAAAAGACAGAAACCGAACAAGACGTGCCATGGAAGTTAACTTGAAACAAAGCTTTTAGTGAGCAGTTTGGTCCGGATTCGTCTGTTTTACGCGCATATATATATACACACAGATGGAAACTAAATGATGGAACGTGATCTTTCGAGAGATTTTACATAAGAGAACAAAGAAAGACCTTTTTTGGGTCAGAATAAAGAAAGAAAGGTTCTTCAAGGTTGATTAAATCGATGAAGTTGACTTTAACATTTACTAGGTCTGATTTTAAAGAACATTACATGAATGACACGTCTCTAACTATGATATGATGATTATATCAAGGAGAAACCTCTATCACTGACATAGTCTTCTCAGCAAAACAAAACTCAGTCTACAAGTCTACAACAGATCAGAATGGTCCACGATGAAGATATGCCCACTCAACATTCAACAAAGAAGCCCATTAAGGCAGAGACTCTCCCGCATCCAGAGGGTTCACCTGCAACATCTCTGCAACGGTTACTTGCAGCAAAAGATATACAAAATAGTGAAATGAAGCAGGCAAAGGACGGTACAAATTTGCAGGGTCGTGACTAGCAACCGATTTAATTCTCTGCCAGCTGAGATCATGTGCTGAAAGAAAAAACTGTAAATGTGACTCGCAAATCTTATCATTTTGAAGATGCTCTTTGTATCTTGTCTATATAAAGCAAACAATCTATCATTGTAAAAGGTAAGTTGAAATGAATCAATAAAGAAAAAGAATTCATCATCTTATTCACTCAAAAGCTTTTCTTCTCAAATTATTGATTTGTTAATGAATTTGACTTTTAAGATCGGTTGAACAAACTTCTAATTTCCGTATATATTTGTTAAGTAGAACAAAGACCATATCACAGTTACTTACTTGCGTGGAAAGAAAACAGTGTATCGATGTTTAAAGATTTTGTTTTTCCTATACATATTTCCTTTACACAATGTGAAGCTAGTAAACATTAAAATGTCTTAAAGACAATGATTAAATGGATATGATGAAAAGCAAGAAGCAGTGAATCAAAAGAGAATTTTACTCTCAGTCCCAGGAATAGCGGTGAGGGATGAGGAAGAAAGGAATAAAATAGAGACCAAAGGCTACGAGGCTTGCCCATAAGGGATAACTTGAACTAATAGAAGCCGGTAAACCTATAATCAGACCGAAGAACACAACTATCAGAACTTCTGTTGAACAGTTCCATGTCAATCCTTTAGTGTATACAATCGCCAAGATGATTGACATCCCCATCAGATTGTTCATTGTAACATCCCTATAGATCTGCCCGAAAAAGATCAAGATTCAGCTAGAAATAATAAGAAAAACCTAAAGAATCAATAATGATGATGTACCTGTGAAAATGTGAGAGATGCTGCTTCTTGCTTTTCTCTTGTGGCACAGAAGTGAAGAGGCAAAGCGTTCTTAAGGTTTCTTAGCCAATGGAATCACTGCAAAAGCGACATAGAAAGAAGGGATTCCAGCCGATGTAGACAAGAGCGCGATGTTCATCATGAAAGGCTTTGCAAGAAACACTACAATTATGATTCCGGTAATGACTTTGCTTGTAGCTATAATTGTATAACCAACACTTTTCTTCTGCTCTTCCACCTTCAGACTTGGAGCAGCAGCTGCCGCCTACACACCATTTTCAGTCTCTTAAGAGTTTAAAAACCGAGAACCCGTAAGAGTAATGGAAGTTAAAAGAATTCTCATCTTTGGTAAACTTACAGCGCAAGTTACCAAGCCGGCCTTTCGTTGTTTCAGCCATTTAGTGATTCCTTTAGCGAATTCATCCTCGTTTACCATACCATCGTTATCTTTATCGAACTCTTTTAGCACAGTTTTCGCAAGTGCATTCATATCGCACTTTACTTTCCCAAGTTTTCCAAACTCCAAAGTAAATTCATTTAGTTCAGAGATGATCATCTTCCCATCTCCATCCTTAAAGAATTTCTCGAACAAACTGTAGTTTAGAACCAGTTAGTTATCTATAAGAAAGCAAGAAACATAACTAAATAAAAATCAATGAATGGTTTTCTTTTTCAAGCTTTCCCTAGTGAGTTGTCCATCTTGCAAAATGCGTATCTCTGCAATTTCTTTTTAACTTCGGACATGAGCTCAAACCTCGCTTTATCTAAGCTATTCTTTTGTCCACTCGTATCCACAAGCTGCAGAGCTCATAAAATTTTCAAAGATTAGACACAAAAGCCTGAGCTATGTACATATGTATACTACCGAAAGAGCCAAGAGCAAAAGAGTTGCGGAAGTGGAAACTATCAGCGTCATTAGAACAACAATGTGTCTCCAAGATCGAGAATCGAATAGCTTTGAAAATTGCACTAGGAGGAAAGGAATTAATGTGAGAAGCATCATCCCTGCACCTTTCTTGGTTCTTGAATCTGTTTTCACATTGGCTTCTGCAGATTACAAACAAAAAAAATATCATAAATCTGCAAAAAGTAGATGCAGGGAATATTCACAAACTGTAGTTACATATTCACAATAAAGTATTTAAAGATTTGATCTTAGCTCAAGTATAAAGAATATCTTTCTTTATTATGTTTAGAAAATAGCTCAAAACTAAACTTAATCAATGTCACAACTCAACATTGATATTTATATGGATGATAGGACCTCCTTTGCTATTCCTATTTCTATTAGAGATTAGAACTAGATAGCTCCTAATTCTATTACATCAAGCCTATCTTATCCTAACCGACTTGTTAGAGAGGTCTTGGGCTTTAAGCTATTGAAGCTTATCCAACACACAATTATGTAACTCACCAACAAGTCTCTTCAATAACCTTGGCCTTGGCTTTGTTGGATTCTGTATGAAGTTGTTACAAACCACTTTTATCAGAACATGAGATCATTAAAGATCTAAGTTCACTAAGTTTTGAAAAAATTTCTTAACAAATTTATAATCTTTACATCTTCCTTTTGAAGCAGTTGATCTGAACCAGTACCAAAAACTCCTGTAGTACCGAAAACAATACAAGCACCCCATTGAATCGTCAGAGCAAAGACCGATGATCCAACCGTTGCTCCAACTCAATCAACAATCATTGACTGAGCAACTTCCTGGCTTGTAGATAGTGAAGTTACTAAAGTAAAAACCAGCGATGAGATCAAATTAAGAATCTTTGATACAAAGATTTATGATCCAAGCATTTTGGAGAAGCTTAAAGAGTAAGACTTACCAAGCGTAAGGGCAATGAGAGGGAAGATTTTAAGCGGAGGGAAGATGATACCGCCGCCATATAAACCCACCTCAAAGATATCTAAGAGTTCTGATCTTCCTTTGGACAAGAAGTAGTCTCCGACAATTAACAAAGACCCAAAGGAGAAGACTTGGAATGCATAGCCAATGACATTATCTGCACAGGGAAGGAATCCGTATAAATGTACACAAGCTTCTCTAGTTAGAGTCCTTTTAATCTTGTGCGGTTCAAGATTCAGAATCTCTTGTTGATTCTCAAAACCATCAGAGACCAATAATATCAGGTTGTTCTC
Organism: Cardamine occulta; assembly: GCA_028015245.1. NCBI lineage: Eukaryota > Viridiplantae > Streptophyta > Magnoliopsida > Brassicales > Brassicaceae > Cardamine > Cardamine occulta. The sequence goes on along the minus strand of CM051362.1, from coordinate 21,437,628 downwards.
AGACACTGCAGGGCCGAGAACACGACAGTTCAGACCAACGATGGCTAGAAAGAAAGATGTCAGGAACAGAACCAGCTGTGCCATAGGAAGGAAACTGTGTGTGTGTGAGAGAGAAGGAAGAATGTGCGTTGAAAATGAGAAATTCATCGTTGGATATATAACATGGAGTCACATTAAGTTGAGAATATAAAAAAGATTGAAGCTATTTAATTGTTTTAAAAGAGTATACGGATTACATATATATTAGATTGAATCAGCTGGTCTTTCTTAATAAAAATTTGGCATTATTGAGTGATACAAGTTATGACTTGGAATGAAAGACAATTCCGAATCAGCTAACTTCTAACTTTGTCGCATTAAATGACCGTTGACTTCTCTGAAAGGGAGTACTTGAAACAACAACAAATAATAAGAGTTGAAACAATTATTAGTAATGAAAAGTAAAAACCAAAGAGATTAAATTTGTTTCAACAAAAAGAGATTAAATTTGTTTCAACAAAAAGAGATTAATTTGTTTTGTCGAATGTTAGAAGACTAAAACAGCCAAAACTTGTACGGACAAAGAGACAGAAAAAATGTGTCATAGAGAATCATCCTTTGTACGAAAATTACTAGTAGCCTCTTCTTCCACGACCACGGCCGCCACCGCCACCACCACCGCGTCTTCCCTGTCCTCGGCCTCTGTGACTACCTCTACCACCACCGTATGAGTTTCCTTCAAATGTTTTGTTCACAGGCTGATGACTCTGCACACGTGCCTTCTTTGCACCCACGTTATTATTACCAGCTCCATTTGCAGGACGTTTTCCTCTGTGGTAGCCGAATGAAACATACAAAACATTTAAATTTTCTCCACATTTGGATAACAAGAAAAAAAAAACTGCAGAACTGAGAGTGTATTTAAGAACCAAAAGAAGATTGTAAGAATTCTCGGTTTGTACCCAGTTGTTGTAGAGGCTAATGGCTTTGTGGCTTCTTTCCAAGAAAGAGTAATACTGGTGTCTCCAATAAAGGAAGGCACTTTTGCACGCAATGCCTGTAACATACCAGGACCATTAAATTTGCCTAACACTCCTAATCTAGCTCAGATTTACAGGTTACACCTAGAGAGAGAAAAAAAAGTGACAAAAAGAGGAAGAAGAGATGGCTCTGTTTTTACCTTTGTCATAGCCAATATGTTATTGCAGGTCCTGAGTCCAGTTGTTGTATTCTGCTTCTTCGTTTTCTGTAAGCAGCTTCAGTTAGATCAAACCCGTAAAATAAAGGACGAGATGGAATGGGAAAAGAAGAGAATGAGAAATTAGCAAGCATTCTCACAACGATGGACTTCTCTTCATCTGTCTTAGCAGACGACATGGCTTTGTTGTGCTCAGACATTCCTTGAGTTAGTTTCTTCATTGTTGCCTTGGTTAGATCCTCCACACTGGTCAATCTGCAACATACGTTTTTATTAAAAACAGTATTTTGAAACAAAATTCCAAAAACACTTTCTTACAAGAAGAACAGAGAATACTGTTAGTTCACAATACCTCTCAGTGAATTCCTTGTAAAACTCTGAGAAGTCCTCCCCGAGTCTATCTGATGGCTGCCCGGTCACTATCTTGTACCCGCACAAACTGTTTGTTGCATTTGGAGCCTATATATTCAACAGAAACAGATAAGCAACAAGGAAGAAAAAAACATCTGGCAAGCAACAAAAGATAGTTAAACAACCTTGTGTGCCAAATGGTGAAGCACGTATAATAAGCACTCCACATATGTGAAGTTCATTTCTTCCCCAGTCTTCCTAGCAGGCATGTATTTCTGAGAGCAAATGATTACAGTAAATAAATTAATCTGTCCTCAAAGTAATTTATACAACATAAATTTTGGCGCTTAAGAGGTACCTTTAAGAGCTGAACTATTGACGGAAGCATCTGACGTGCTATCTGAGCTGTTGTGCATGGCGAAATCTCAGCAAGAGCTCTGAGCAAATTAAGCTTCCTCTCCTCTAGCAGCTAGTAAAAAAAGGATTTGATAAATACTATGCTGACCAAGAATGCTCATGCCTGGAGTAATAATACAGATTTTACCAAATGAAGGAGGAAGATAGACAAGTGGCAATAGTATGTATGAATAAATAGAGTTGCATGCAAGTTGAGAGTAATTCAGATTTGATTCCATGCCCTCAATGCCATTGACTAGTCTTTTCTTAATATGCCAAACCGAATAAAAAGAGATCATTCACAAAAATATTGTCAAACACGTAAACGAAAAGGTAAAAAAATTACAAATGTACCTTGTCAAAAGCAGGCATGATATTATCGTTCAAGTAGTTAAGAAACTTGCTAACTTGAGCACCTTTCTGTCCAAGTAGTAAAGAGGAATACGTTAGTAAATTTATGGTCAAAGATTCTCAACCTCAACTGTATAATATCCAAGTCATGTGCAGCAATCACTCTGAGTCCATACCGCGAAGAATGGAAGAGCCGTTTGCAGGCATGATATCAATCTGTCAATATGATCTGTATCTGAAACCTGGGAAAATAATATTTGGACATCAGAAGTCGATTTGTGGCAAAATAATGAAATCATCTAAATGAAACTTTCAAAAAACCCATTGGGTTAAAATATTTACTAATGGAAAGTCTTAGTAGATATTCCCAGGGTAACAGATGCAATCAATTTTTTTATGACTTGCTTCCTAGAATCAGATTTGCTCAAGACAACTGTCGCCTCACTCCCTATGTTCATTCCTAGACTGGGCAGTATACCGGAGTTGAAAAAAATGACTTCATGAAAGTTTAGAGGCATTTTTCTAACATACTACCAATGAGACCTCACATCCAACATTCAAGCATGATAAACAATGGAGACTAACAATGAGATCTTTTCAAAGCTTCTTCCAAGAGAGGGTGAAATCTATGCTAGGACAAGTATCCTTTTAATCTCACAAACATGCAAAAGACTACCAGACTTCATTCCCAGATGACTACTTGTACAACTAAAAAATCAATAAACATCATGGAGGAATAATCATTACTATCATCGTATTCTAGCAAAAGTTTATGTTCCATCCCCAAAAGAATATGACAAGAGAAACTCACATCAAACTGTACATCCAAATCAGCCTGTCCTTCAACAATGTCTACAAGTTCTTGCATTCTTTCTTGAGGAGCTTTCCCTCCAAATATACTCAGACTTGTCAAGAAATCCATAAACATAATGAATTCTCCTCCAGTTACATCACTTAGGCTCTGGGAACATCCAAACGTCAGAAAAGGGCTAAGAAAAGAAAGCCAGACAAAAAGAAACAAAGAGAACTCCATGTGGGCCACAAATATGTATGGTCTTACCTTTTTGATTAAATCGGTTATATGTCTTTCCATTTCTTCTTGAGGCTTTAAAAGTTCTCCTTTAAGAGGGAATACCTACATAGAAATACAAAATCTATTGAAATAAGATAAAATTCCTTGGGTTCTCATTAGCTTTGCATTATCAGAAAATTGTCGTTTTACATCTTTCTCTATTAGAAATATTTTCAATGACAAACAAACTCTCCAAAACTGCAACATAAGAACAACTCCACTAATATGCTCTAGCTATCAGCACCAGCACCTACTCGCCTTAATGTTGGAGTATATTTTGTACCTGATCTCAGCAATAGAACCAAAAGATTATACACAATACTAGTCTACTCATTGTCTATATCGGCAAGCGAAAATATCAAAATAGGTCTAACTTACAAATTATGAATTTTTCATTAAGTTAAGTCGAGCTAACATATAGCAGAATTTCAAAAATAGAAAACAATGTATAGAAGACTCTGACCTTATCTCTGATAAAGTGCAAGACCTTTTCACGGATTTGCTCATCAATAGTAAGAGTGGCCTCAGTATGCTTGAACAATGCAGTCAGAGATGCTACACCAAAAAGGTAAAAATGAATGAAACATAAGAAACCGCTATTAAACCACAACTACCATCAGTACCAACATACTATATATCTTAGATTTTAAGCACATCATAACCCACAGTCTGTAATTTATAAACTTTTTTATACTCATGGACTGAGTTACACTACAGACTACCATCAGTACCAACATACTATATATCTTAGATTTTAAGCACATCATAACCCACAGTCTGTAATTTATAAACTTTTTTATACTCATGGACTGAGTTACACTACAGATAGCACAATAACCACCATAGTTTACTAAGTTTCTTAAAGTAGCATCGAGGCTGTAACATGAAATGTATCTGAAGATGAAATTCAGAAGAAATTAAATTACCCTTGGTATCCTGTCGAAATAATGACATAAAAGCCTTGTGCACAGCATCACGCTCCACCAATTCCTCTATTTAGATCATATTACTCGGGAGTCAGATGGTGAAAACAAAATAGTTAGATCAAGGTTAAGTAACAAAAATCTCAGAATTACCAGTATTTAGACACTGTACAAGAACATCAATTATCTTAGGTATAAACTCAGGTGTATCCTTGCAAAACAAAGGAAGCCCACGGATGGCTTGAACTCGTACCTACAAATAAGAAAAATATGATATATTTTTTTAGAAAAGAACAACATCACAACCAGAAAACTTGAGAATTATGCAGAACCAGGTCTTTTTTATCCTTTCGAAATAATAAAATTTGGTCCTGAGTCCCGACTCATCTTAAATTCATGCGTTACATCAAAACAAACTATTAAGAACAACATGCAGAGAAATAAAAACTTCATTTAACACAGTTTCTTTAGAATGAATCCAGCTTATTATCCAATGTGAAACTAAGTTTGAGCATTACAAACTAATATAAGTTCATCAATGAAGCATTAGCACACCTAACATCTACCATGCACTTCTGGATAACTCATATGTGTTAGAAGACTAAGTACATACCCCGACATCCACTTCATCGATTATATCCATGTAGGCATCGAAAGCTTCCGTTGCAAGACCAGTGAAGAACTTGAAGTAGCGTGGAATTAGCTGCGCTCCAAGCTGCTTGGTCTTGGTGCTCGTCTTAGACAATTCAATAATTCCTTCATAATCTTTAACATTCTGCAAACCATGAGAATATTATATAAAGCAATCAAAACACTGTAAAATCCAATAAACACAGCAAACAAGCTTACGAAGAGCCAAAAATTCATCACAATCGTATCCATTTTTTCAAACCGATTGATTATACACAAATCCGAAGCAAAAACCTCCTTGTCAAACCAGAGACGATTCGAGAAAACAATGAACAGCAAAATCAAACAGAGAATGATTGATTTTAAAATCTAGGAATATACAAAACCCTAGGTGAAATTGAGGCGAACCTGAGACTTGTCCGTAGACTCGCTCAAGCGGTCGTTGAACTCATAAAGCTTCTCGATATGCTTGGCATCCTCGGAATACTGTTCTGACATTTTGGAGAGTTCCAGAGAAAGCTGAGATTGAGAAAATCGAAGCAGGTGAGTATATATATATACACAGTTGGTTTGATGAAAACAGAACATATTCACATATATTCACGTCTCTGTACAGATAATAGTAAGATAAGCTTCGGGACAATGATGAAGATAAAGAAGAATAAGAAGAATGAGAAGAAGATGAGACTGTACATGCGTGTAGGAGGTTGAGGTTTTCTCTCGCAGAGTTTGCCAAGGGTTTTTGGGGTTTTCACTTTCGCCCTCTGGTTTATTACTTTCAAGGAAGAAGAAGAAAGGGCGAGAAAGTTTTTATGCCATTTCCCTAAGACGACGTCGGTTTCTAAAACTTTGAGATTTTGAGAAACGACACCATGACTTTTCATTTCTTACAAATATGTCCCCAAAATTAAACCAATCTACCAAATGGTCCAACTCGGTCGTAGCTATCATTTGAGTAAAAAACCACTAATTTAGTGCGCAATGTCTATTTCCTTGATTTCTAGTTCGATTCCTATCTACTCCGAGCTTCATCTCCGTCAATCTCCGCCGAATTCGAGAATCTATTCGTCGCGGCCACAACCTCTCTCTTTTCGTAGTAAGCAGTTTTCTCAGATTTCACGCCCGATCAAAGTCACCGCAAGAGGCGCCATGGAGACGACAGCGGAGAAAGTTTCCGGTGGTGTTCCCAACAATACGATGAAGCTATTATTCGTTGAGATGGGTGTAGGTTACGATCAGCACGGGTACGAGCAAATCTACGTTTCCAATTTCAGTTTTCTCTACACTCAAATTTTGCGTATGTGAGGTTGAATCTTAAATCAAAATAGGCAAGACGTGACATCTGCGGCGATGAAGGCTTGTAAGAATGCAATTTCTTCGAATTCGATTCCTGCATTTAGGAGAGGTACCAAATTCTTCTTCTCCTTATGATTGTACCAAATTGGGATTTCTTTGGAAATAGTCGATTTTTATCTGACTTAGTGACATTGAATGTGTTTGAAGGTTCGATACCTGGAGTTTCATTTGGAGAAATGAAGTTACAGATTAAGCTTGGAGTACCTCATTCTCTTCACCAGCAGCTTGATCTCGACAAGGTTAAGTCTATCTTCCCATAGTAAGTTCCCTGAGCTTCTAAATTAACCTCGATCATGAGTTCTAAGATGAAGTTGTTGGCTTTCCAGAAGAAATTGGAGGTTATGTTCCAAGTATAGTTGTGGAAATTTGGAGTTGGAATATTTTTCTTTGTTACAAGATATAAGTTACAAATATGTTGTTTGAGGTTGAATTGAGATTGGTTGTTGAACTTTCATATAGAAACTAACATTGCCATTTACTTATTTGATCCTATATCGTGTTTCTCTCATTGTGTTACTTAATCTTGGAGTCAAATTTATCATTTATCTACCATGTTTTGACAATCATTCGTTGCTTTTCTTTCTTTGAAAGTGGGGAGATTGTTAATGTGGAGGTTGTGGATGGAGGACTGATTTGCTCAAGCGGCGTTCTAGTTGAAGAAATGGGTGATAAAAATGAAGATTGCTACATAGTCAATGTCGCCGTCTACGTTGGCTACTAGTTTCTTGTTCTTCTGAGTTTAACATTGTCAATCATCCTCGTCGATATGAGAAGAACAAGAACCATTGCAGTCACTTTTTAGTTGTATACTTCGATTTCAGAACCAATTTTTGTTTTCTAGGCTTGGATCAGTATCACAGTTTCAGTTTGAACACGAGTTTGATTCACAATCTTGCGTTTGGTGCGTTCAATGAATAATCCTCAGTGTAAAATGAGCGGGAAATTTTCGATTCGATTCGTTTCTCCGGAGGAAAGTGCGGGCACCGTTGATTCAGAGGATGATGTGGCAGATCCGACGGTTGAGGTTGTGGCGGAGAAGGAGAAGGAGAAAGATGTTCCTGTGGAGTCAAAGGTTGATGAAGGAGGAAAGAAACTTAAAATTCCATTGAAGGATGTTGTGAAAGCCATAGTAATGAATTCGAAGAACACAGGAAGAAGACAAAAAGATTGAAAATATGAGCTGTGTGCAAATCCTCTTGAAGAAAGGATTCAAATTTTAAGCTGATTTCAAGATTTATTTTTCCTTTGGGTTCTTCAAGATTAAGTTTTGTTGTAATTGTAGAAGTCATGATCTAAGCTTAAGTGTGTTCTCTTATTAGGCAAAAGAATTACCATATTAATGTATGATTATATTGAGGAATGTCTCCATTTTGTTATTAATCTGTTTCTATTGCATAATTTGCATCACACAACAATAATAACTTAAAATTATTGTTTCACCCACACGGAAAAAAAATATATAATCCAATCTACTTTATGCATGTAGTCTTCTTCCAAAGTTATACTATCAGATTCTTTGCACCTCCAAGAATGTAATTTACAGAATTAAGGTGTTATTTATAGAGAGATTCTTAGACTTCACATCGAAAGGGCTGCGTAGAGAAGCTGATTCCAAGTATCAGGCAATCCTGGGAGGCACCAATGGCTACAATCTGTTCCTCCATCACCACTATAAGTAGAAGGATGAGCATCTTTTCTCAACTGAGATAAAGTGGTGATATCGAGCAAGAACACGGGTTTTCTCATCGAACTCAACACTTTGGACACAACTCCTGCGGATGGAGGCTGACCACTTGGGTAACTTGATCCACCTAAAGGCTGCATTTGCCCATTGCAAGTCTTCCTTGGCTCGTTCCATTCCCTTCCCCTGGTACACACAAGAAAGACATTAATTCGATGTAGGTTTGTGTTTGAAAGCTATTTTCTCAAACCGTATATAATGGCACAATTAGATCTTGATTGTTAGTTTGTGTTTGACATTTGAAACAATTGCAATCTTAATAAACTTACTCGTAATGAGTGGGAGAAATGCCTTGGAAGAAAACTCGAGTTTTGGTAGTATCAACGTTTTGATCAACCCGTCAAGACGGTTCGTGTCTCTCGTTAAAGACGACCCATCTCTAACATAATCCCACCTAAATTCAAATTAACATCAAGAAAAAAAAAAAAAGATTCAACATTAAGTTATGAATGTATTTGGTTTATATTAAAGATGTGGATAATTAGTGGTACGGACCCTTGAGACTGGCCTTTATGAGTCCACCAATGCCAAGAGTTGAAGACAAGAACGTCCATGTTTTTCCAAGCATTAGCACCTCCATCTATGGCTCCAAGGTTAAGCACACGACCTACGCTCTCTTTCGATATATCCACTATGTATGGTGTTCTATATAGATATAACGTCACCCCATATTCCTGTTTTTAATTTAAATATAAAATCATCAGATTCAGAATTTTACAAGAATATTTCAAAACCTTTATTACTATTAAAAAAAAAAGAATTATTAAATGAAAAGGAAAAAGGTTTCACAGAACAATAAGAATAGTAGAAAGTAGGTAGAGAAAACAAATTGGACTGTTGGAGTTGCTAGTGTACTTGCTTTACGTATTATGTTCTTTTTCGTTTGTATTTATTCATATTTATGGTAAATTGTTTTTGAATTATTAAAAATAAGACCAAGGATAAAAAAGAGACAAAACTACATAGCACAGACAGTGATAAAAAAAAAAAAAGTAGTGCACTATTTTTTAAATTTGTAAATAAATAAAAAGAATCCATAGCTTTCTTCAACATCAAGTGAAGTTGACATGTCATTCCATATTGTTTTTCGGTTTCTTAATTGATATGATAAAGAACTTTGCATAATTCTGGTAAAGATAAAAAATAGCTTTCAAAATGAATGAAAACAAATCAAAAGTTGCACCAAACAAATAAAACTTTACATGATTACACTTTTCTCATAATGTAGAATTGTAGATGAAGAATCAAATAATTTGATGATAACTTTTATTAAAATAGAAAAAAGGATATTAAGCAAGTGGACGTGATCGAAACACTAACAACCATATGATAATAACCATTATTAGCACCAAACAGCTTTTTCAATTCTTTAAAAAACAAAAGTTACTTTCTAATGACTAATAAGTTATATGGTCCGTGACTAATGACTAATGACTATTGACTAGTAGCATTACGTATTAATGAAAGCCGATTCATTATCGTTAATGACAAGTATTCTTTATGAGGATTGATAATTAGATTTTGTATTTATCCAAAAAGAGAGTTTTAATTATATTATAATTAAGAAAAGAAAGAGAGAGACCTGGAAAGTGAGAGACGAGAGTGGGGTACGTTTGAGAAAAGTGGCCTTGGCGTTTGGTACCGACGCATGGATCATACATCCCAACGATTCCCACATGTTTAGACTCAGTGAGTCTCCCACGAACATGACTCGTTTGCCTCTGTATTTCCTCAGAAAAGCTGCACCGTCGAACCTAATTACGTAATTAACGAACGATTCATTATCATCATGCATATACATAATTTTTATTTAATTCTTCACAACTTGATATCTCTTTATACTATTCTTGCTTTTTAATATATTATACTCACACAACAATCCACTTAATCACTTTTATTATAATATTAATATAAAGTTATAAAATACTATAAACACCCCCTTTATCAAAAAAAAAAAAAAAAAACAACAACAACACCAATTTCTAGAAATTATACAATATTTATATAGGAAATTATTTTTTAAAAATTTTACAATTGTGCTAAATAATGCAGAGGTAGTCAGATTTTCGAAATACCCTCTAATCAAATTCTTGTTAACTAATAAACTGGTTTGTCTCAATCTAATTGTTTTGTTAAACCCTTCGACACTATAAAAAATATGTATATACGAAACATATATAGAGTGAACTTTTTAAGTAAATTAAGTGCATAAGTAGAAACCTTGGAATGGTGCAAGATTCAGGTTGCCAAGAGTATTTAAGGAACTGTTTATCTCGTCGGCCGAACTTGAGACAATCAAACTCGCCGTCGATGAAAGGACACGTGGACGAATCATAGAAAGGGTAAGAAGGATCAAACACCCATCGGCCTTGGAACAAGTTACATCCTCCCCTCTGCTTCTTCCCTCTCAGTGACGACTTCCCACCGTGGCCGGAAGTCGCCGTGCTGTTGCGGCCGTTCACGACAAGTGTCTCGTTTGAAGCAAAGGCTTGCTCGGCTCCCGACAAGATTGTGACTGTTAGAAGTGGAAGAAAAAGAAGAAGGAGAGAGATGAGTTTGGAACCCATCTTTTTTACTATTAAACAAATATCTAACGTTTTGGGTTTTTGTGGAGAAGCTTGTTGGTGGTTTCAAGCTTTTATACACATATTTGTGTCTTGACCAAAAAAAAAAAAAGTAATATACATATTTGTGTGTATGTATATAACATATTATATGTACACCTTATTGAGATTAAAAAAAAAATTGATGTGTATACATATTCCTTATTACTAAAAGTTCTTCGATAAAATATGTATACTTTAATGCACATAGTAGAATGATTATCGATATATGTTATTGGCTCTGTTAACTTTATTATGATTATGGAATCGATATGTTATTGATTAGAGGATCTCTGTTTGCATACACAGATAATGAAAATACAAAGAAGATAAGACAATATTCTAGGATTTAATATACTCTCTATTCTATCACACAGTTACGTCACTTGTAAAATCCGGCCTCATGGTGCGATGATCTCGGCTCTAATATTGTAAACGATTTTATCATGCACAAACGTTTCAAGAATACTGTAAACGTTTCATGGTGCGATTTTATCGCGGTCATTTAAGTTTTGATGCGGACTTTTTATTTATGTTGAGCTTGTGGTTTATTTCCTTCTCAAAGGCATGTTCACCATGAAAACTAACTAAACGTTTCGGCCAGTATTTAATATAAATAACTATGTTGACAGTCTTGTTATATGATGTTAGACCTTCACTAGAATAAATTACAAATCGATAATGTAAATTTTGGCCTTTTAGATTTCAACTATATAGTCTGGCGTAATTGATAAACATTTGTAAGATATAAAACTAAATTCGATTTTTTTTGTTGATAATGTTGTTTTTGTTGGTTTAAAAAAAAAAAAAAACTCGAAATTCCACAATTTCAAATTTAACTTATCCCAAAAAGGGAAAACTGAAAACTATCTGTATTAAGACATGTTTATTACAAAAACATCATTAAAAAAAGAAGTGCTTGGCTTTTATTTATTTTGTTGTGAAAACAGGTTCCTAGGAAACTTCATAAAATTGCATTGTGTCGTTGGTTTTGTAACTTTGTTAGTTTAGCAACAAAATCTTATCCTTTCTTCTGTAGAAAACGACACTAAATTGACACCCGAGAGATGTTAAGTCCATCTCAATGATTGATTAGCCATAAATATTACTTAATATGAGACGAATGCAAAAGTAAATCTACGCTAATTAGGTACATACAACTATGTATCTATATGTGGTAATATTAAATTTAAAGATTAATTATGTACATGTCAAGCTTTTAATAATTAGTTTACCAACTGGGATGCTAACTTTTTTTTGTTAGTGATAATTAGTGTTATACGGAAGATGTTCTGGATCTGACAGTCGGCATCGACAGTCCATTTTTAAAAATCAAAGTAGTAGACAGTTCATATGAAACTTTTGGTTCAATGGTTTTAAAATTTTAGATTTAAGAAGAATCATTTTTTAGAGTAGAAGAAGACAAAGATGAGTTTTCACCGTCGTGGGTTCACAAGTCACATGAAGAAAACACGTATGTTAAGGAGTGTATATAAAACATAAAACATGTGTATGTATTTTGTATGACAGAGAGAAACATCATGGAAGGATATATGGGGAAGACTCATGAGTGGAAAGTGGAGCAGGCTTTGTCTTCCTAGGGAATATCTAAAATCTTTTTTTTTTAATCAGTTTATCTTTTATTTTTCTTGCCAATATCTATCAAAAAATATACAGTATTTTTTTTCCTGTAATTGTTTCATACAACTTTTCTATAAGTTTTAATATGATTAATTACACAGATTTTTTTAAAAATGTTGCAATTTATACAGATAAATTGCAACAAATTCAATAATCCATCTGGTTAATGGTCAAAACATATTTTTGTCAAAAATAAAGAAATTTAAACTAAAGTCTTAGTTGTCAAAAGGTTATTTCTACCCTAAAGTATTAGTTGGTGTATGGTTTATTTGAAACCTTGGACGTAATTGGTAATAACTAATAAGTCTATCAAATAATGTGAAACCTTATATTTAAGACCCAATCATAGACTTCATAGTTATGTTGTCAAACCTTAACAAGGTTAATAGAAAATTAGAAGCCAGTGACTTCAGATAAAAGAAAACTGAATTAGCTGGATAATTTAGACATGTCATTATTATAAAGTCAAGTCATATCATATTCATCCGTGTTGTTTTAGAGTTTAGACCCGCTAAATGGACTATGTACAGTTTACTATTTATGTAGGAAATTCATATAGTTTTAGCCCATTTCCTGTTAAAGAGGATATACATTATATTTCATAACAATATATGTATAAAGTCTATTTCGTATCATAATTCTTTCATAAATTGTCGAGACGAAGTTTTCTATTTTAACCTATATTTCTCTGACGAGAAAACAAGTACTACATTTGATCTAAAATAAGAGTATTTTGTTTTCTTGGGGCACGGTTCCACGAACGAAGAAAAGGTTTATATGGACCGTAGACATTCCGTTGGTCTGCAGGTCACGGGAACATCTTAATCATTTTCCATCCATCTTCACATGCTTTTACGCCATCTGTGTGTGAGATCATATTATTTTATTATTTTGTGTCGAAAACAAATTTATACAAGATTTGGACAGTATGAGACAGCTAATATTGGCTGCTTCCTTAGTACTTATGTGTTTACGATTAATAAAAGACTGTTTATTAATTTAATTTTTGTCGAGATATAATTATAAACTAACCTTTAAACTGTCTAATATATAAAACATTTTGGAAAAAAGTCCAAAAACCACATTTATGCGGGTTTAACTATTTGGTCCAAAGTAGACAATATCATATTATTGAGGAATTGACTTAGCCATGCAAAAACCCAATAAATGGTAATTCATAAAAAATTACGTTTGTAGTACTTGATTTAAGAGAATGATTGTATGAATATAAATCAATATCCAACATCCGAAGAGTAAAAAATAACTTTCTAATATATAAATAAATTAAAATCAATCCCTAATTAGTACAAAATTTTTTGGGAAGAAGTTTAAAAACAATTTTGTGTGGACTTAGTCATTTGATCCAAAACACATAATATCGTATTATTGCAGACTTGATTTGGACATGCAAAATTTTTTTTTTTTTTTTTTTGTAATCCGGAGGTTTCTCCAGCTCTGCGGCCCAAACTAATCTTTTTTAGGTCCAATTTTCTTTTCGCACAGCTTCGCTGTGGGTTGGTTGGCCAAACAGAATCGAACACATGTTTCAAAGCAGGTATATACCCAACATTAAACCACTGAAATACCACCACTTGGTTAGAACATGCCTTCCAACAATTTTTTCTTAGTGTTTTTAGTATGGCAGAAGTAAAAATAATTCACTAGATATTGCATACACAGAATAAATCATCTTATATACGTGAAGAGATTTCAAATCACTAATTGAAACTTCTTTTTCTTTGCTATAATATACATTAAAACAAATTACTTTTTTTTGGGCAAAAATTAATTTTACTTTACATTCGTTTCTATAGACATAAAGAAACAATGCTCAGGATCAGAATATGCTAAGAAGTGAGAACCTTCTCCGAAACCCATTATAGGGGACAAAACTTAAAAAAAAAAAGACAGATGCCGCCGCTGCGAGGCGAGGGTTCAATTATTAACTTGCTGATATAATTAAACATTTATCAACTAGTCATATGATAAACTCATTGATTTTTTTTTTTTTTAATTCTTCCTTCCCCCAGTTTATTAATAAATTTTAAATAATTTTTAATATAGAAAAAGCTCAACCAGTAAAAACATGTTGTTTCAGTGCTAAAAGATATGAATTCAAATCCAATGCTACGTTTGGAGAATGGTGATCTAGCTATTCTACATATGCCATTAGTATTATCAAATGTTGATCTTGAACCTAATAAATTATATTCATTCTATTTGTTCGAAAACATTGATAATATGAGACGGTTATAGTTGTTTTATAATCAAGAGAATGAATATCTATTTGAAAAATAAAGTGAATAACTATTAGGTGAATAATACACATGAAAAAATCACAGTCATCGTCAACCTGTCTTGCTGTTTAAGATTCTTCTTTTATTTACTTTTTTAATTTTTATTTGATCTCTTCACATAAATTTAATTAATCGCGCTATTTTACTACAAAAATAATCTAAAGAAATTTTGCATATGCCTAATGACTTAAACCCAAAAAAAAAAACTTAAACTCAATTATCCATGATTTTAATATTTGGATATCTCCACTAGATTACTAAGATAAAATGAAATGTAGTTTGTAATAATAGTATTTGGTCAGGAAAAAATAACTTTATGCGTAAAATCTCAAATCTTTTTTTGGATGGTTGTCAATGAAAAAGTATAATTTTGGGATATCACTAGTCATAACTACAAACATTGTTATCTATCTGTTAGCGATAAGAAATCTAAAGAAAGTGTCTGC